>CM049836.1:7291401-7454001 GCA_027422435.1 Schizopygopsis pylzovi | reverse complement strand
ATTAGATGACAAAAAAAAAAACTGTTAAATGTAATTTACCCAGACCCAGAGGCATAGTAAGAACATCGGTAAAACAGTCCATGTGACATCAGTGGCTTAGCTTCAATTTTGCAAAGCTATACGAAAATAATTTTTGTGTACAAAGAAAACTAAAATAATGACTTCAACAATTCTTCTCCACGAGTTACCATCTTCCGCTATTTTGGAGAGTACCACTCGCTTTCCACTGAACGTAATCAACTTTTGGGGAGGAATGCGTCAGCCAAGAAACTGCCATTGAGAAGAATGTGAATGTGAATAGATAACATTCTCCAGGCATTATCCTTGGTTAAAAGTGAACCAGGTTCAGTTGAATCCAGTTTAACACTGCTGTTGTGTGAGCTCTGCATTTGGTGCATCTTTCCTCGTCAAGCGTGCAGCACCTGATGACCTCCCCATCCATCCGTTCTGACTCCGCTCCGAGGTGGGCAACTCTTTCTGGAACATTTCCTTAAGTTCTTCTCTCCTGTCAGCCTGGCCCAGAGGTAGAAAAACATCTGCTCTGGAAGTTCACCTCATCATTCATCTCCCTAGCAAAGCAGGTTAAAATGATGGATTTAATATGCGTTTATGGCAGATGTCTGCTGTTCCCAGGAAACTCTTCCATTAATATTCAGATATAGAGAGCACTTTGCTTTCAAAGGAACAGGCTGTGTCTTAAAAGACTGGTAATTGCTTAAGATTTATTCGTTCTTTCTCTCATTAAATCATAAATAGTGCATGGACTTTGAATAGTTTTATAGAATAGTTATACGTTTGAAACAAGTGTTTAACACTTCAAGTTTAGTCCTAAATACTTTTTATTTTTAGAGAGACAATGTCATATTTTTCATGGCAAATATGACTGGCAGGTTTAGTTACAATACGCTCCAGTAACAGTGACAAAACTCTCATCAACAAATCACTCATGGACCAAATATTTAAGCACAATAATGTCATTTTCGTTCTACACATATGCACACAATTCGTCTTCACCTGTCTTCATTAACTAAAGTAATTATTTCTACGTCTGTCAGGGCATGACATGGAAGGTCAGCACTACTGACTCTTCTAAATTACCCCAGCTCTACTTACAAAGTACTCCTGAAGAACCCCGCAAGAAGTCACACATGAGCCGGTTAATCAACAGTGCAGAGACAGACATCAATTCTAAGTGCTCATATGACTGGAATCCTAATGCTGACTGCTCAAATGTCGGAGTGCTTTATCTTTATGCGCATCGCACGTGCGTATAAGTGCAAGTGCTATGAATCGAGTAATTTGTGTTTTGATTAAATATTGTGTTAATGAAAGCAGTTGGAGTTGAAAAAAAATTATGATGTGTAACGTGCCTTAATTTTAGTGATAAATGTCTTTAAAAATGGTGCACTGATAAAGACTTTAAATTAATGCGTTGCATTTTAACAAAACAAAAAAACTACAATAAGAAACATTTACTTTTTAAATGGTACTAATGCTAATTTTCAGTTTTTATATTGTTTTAAATGCCAAACATTATGAAATATGTGAAATATTTAAGTCTACTGCATTTTTGAGCCAATTACACTTTGAATGCAGCTTCCAAAAGACAAAAAATAGCCGAATAATATTTTTTATATTTGATACAGTCACACTGGTTTGATTAGATTGTTTAGTGTGTCACATAACCAGCTGCTAGATTAAAATCTGAGTTTGCTGTTATAGTTAGTAACTTACAATGTTTTTATTAAATTCACATTAAATACAAAGTCAGTCGTATTAAAAATATTGTATGGCATGACACCCATATCCGGTACTTAAGTAAAAAGACAGGGTTTTATGCGTTCATAGATTACACTATTCGGTTACTTTGCCCATCGCCCATTATAGATCAACGGACATAATCTATAAAGGTGCAAAATGCATTTATTTACACATATTTGAGAATGGAGATATTTCATGATATAGTTAACACATTTGGGAATATAAAAAAATAAAAAAATATATATATATATATATATATATATACACGCATGATGACCCCCCCACTCCCACTCATGCCCCCTCAAAAATAATGAGTGCTTGGTGCCCCTGTCTTTAGCAACTCATATTACTAATCAAAACATTTTTTAAATATATTTACAGGAAATATACAAAATGTTTTCATGGAACTTTATCTTTACTTAACATCCTGATGATTTTTGGCATAAAAGAAAAATCTATCATTTTGACCCATACAATCTATTGTTGCCTATTGCTACAAATAAAACCGTGCTACTTATGACTGGTTTTGTGGTCCAGGCAACATATATATTCATTTGAATGTGGATTTTAATAATATAACTGATCTACTGATGGACATAATTCATTAAATATAATATTATCCCACTGCCACAATGACATGGCTGATTCAAGTTTATGAAGGTAACTTAAAAATGTCTTTATAAAGTCTTAAAGACTGATAACAAAAATAAGGAACACAATACATCCATATATACTTTAATGTAAATGTAAAAAAAGAGAATGCAATGAAATGTACTAGGAGCACTTCAAAGTTAAAAAATTAAACTTCCAGCCAATCTCCATTACTTTTTAATTGATTTCATACACACACACACACACACACACACACACACACACACACAAAGCTTACATAAAATATGGAAATTCAATTCAATTCAAGAATATTTGTTTAGCACTTTTTACGATACAATCGTTGCAAAGCAGCTTTACAGGAAATTAAGTTTCTACAATAGATTTATATATTGTATAAACTTAATATATCTAACTTATGGCAAAATTGTGTTAATTCTGTATACTGTCTGAGGGTTGGCTTCCTCTGAGGTCCTCTGAGGGGTTGGCATCATCTCTTCTCAGGTGAAATACATTTTAGTGTATATTTTGATCACACTGCACAAAATAAATGTTCTTCATTAATATTTTTGTCTTGTTTTTCAGTGCAAATGTCTAAAAATTCTAAAATCAAGACGACATAAGTTTAGCACTTTTGAGAAAAGTATTAAATGAGTTTATGATTAAAAAGACAAACATTTGCTAATTGGCTCAAAATCAATGCAATTTGAAGGGAAAACTAGTCTACCCTGACAGACATTTGTTTTAAAGGGCACCTATTATGCCCCTTTTTACAAGATGTAATATTGGTCGTAGGTGTCCCCAGAATGTGTTTTTGAAGTTTCAGGCCAAAATACCCCACAGATCATTTATTATAACAACTGGAAAATGTCATTTTTGGGGTGTGTCTTAAAACGAGCTGATTTGGTGTGTATGCAAATAAGCTGCAGATATTCCCGCCCCGTCTCCATCCAGTCTCTCTGCATTGCATATCTACAGCGATAAACAGCTGGCAGACGCAACATGACTGAGAGAGAGGGAACCGGTGTTCAGCTGTACATATGGGAGTCAAATGCACTGAAAGTGTGACGAAACAGCACAATGTTACAGAGCTCGCGCCGAGCTGACCTGTCATTGGCGCGGATCAATGGACCGAGCCGTGCGACCGCTGTACCGAACGAATCTCGCGCTACGCACGGTGCGAACTAGTCTCACAAGTGTGGCGCTGATCAGTTAAAAATACCCAGAGGTGGAAAGAGTACGAAAATATTCTACTCAAGTAACAGATCCATTACATTAATTACATTTTACTTAAGTAGGCCTACAAGTAAAAGTACCAGTCTAAAAATATACTCAAGTAAAAGTAAAAAGTAGCTCATTTAAAATTGACTCTGAGTAAAAATTACTTAGTCACATTTTATCAGTGGGAGGGACGAAAAAATGGGATAGACCAAGGGTGTCAAACTCAGTTCCTGGGGGGGCACAGCCCTGCACTATTTATAATCCTAATTAAACACATCTGATCCAGCTAAACTAATCATGTATGCTTATTTGAAAACTACATTGTATGTGTGTTGGAGCAGGATTGGGACTAAACTCTGCAGGGCTGTGGCCTTCCAGGAACTGAGTTTGACACCCCTGGGATAGGCCTATAAATCTCAAACTAGTCATGTTTAATTAAAGGAATCAGTTATTTAGAATAATAAGACATTTGGGCTGTTACCAGTCAAATTAAATCAGTATTAACTAAATTAATATTTGTAATACAGAGGAAATACTGAAGCTTCATCTGAAGTGGCATAGACGTATTTACACTGACATGAATGCATTTAGCCTGCAGTTACAAATGCAGAAATAATGCTTTGATAAATAAGACATAAAATGTTGAATACTCGTTTGAAATTATAAAAAAAAAAAATAATCTAATGCACCAATGCAATGATGCAAGTATTTACCTTACCTCTACATGCTTGTGAAGGGTGATGTCGAGATTTTATAAACTGCTAGTTCGGTCTCCCGAGGCAAACACAGCATACACTGCATAATTGTAATGACTGGTCAAAGGCATGTGGATCCATTTGCAGTAAAAGGTTTATTAGACAGAGGCAGAATCAAACAGGCAAAGGTCGGCAGGCAAAACCAGGAATATCAGAGGCAGGGCAGAGACGTAAACAATACCAGGCAGAAGTCGGGGTCACAGGCACAGGTTCAGAGTTCCGAGGTCGGGCAGTCCGGGGTCAAACACAGAGATCACAACTAGCAGGATGAATAACGCTTAGAAATGTCAGCCGGGGCAAGAACAAGACTTCGCAATGTTGAAAGGAAGTGTGCTGCTTAAATGTGTGTGAGTGAATGAGGTGCAGGTGTGGCAAGACAATCAGGGTTGATTAGTGATTGGTGACAGCTGTGTGATTGGTGCAATGGTGGATGGGAATGTGTGTGTTGTAGTGCAGTGAATGATGGTAGTTGTAGTCCATGGGTGATGTGCAGTAGTAGTGTGGTGAGAGGCAACCAGATTCGTGACAATAATAGAGCATAAATATGGCCAGGGGTTCACTTCATTTCTTTCGAGTTCAACTTCAGCAGAATACGACGGGGTTTGGTTTTCAGCTGGGTCTGCACCACAACGATTGCCCGTCTGCATATTTCTTGTGATTTTAGCGCCAGTTTGTTCTTCTGCCCATTATTTGCTGCAGTAGTTTCCAGAGAGTGATTTATTTTTTTACTCAGTAATTAATGTGTTTTAAAATGTAGCGAAGTACAATACTTCTTTATGTGGCATCAAACGTTAGGTGTTACAAAACTAAATATATTTAAGTAAAAGAAAAGTTACAGATTAAAAAAATTACTTTAAAAAGTAGAAGTACACAAAAAGCTACTCAATTACAGTAACAAGAGTAAATGCAATTTGTTACTTTCCACCTCTGAATATTTGGTTAAAATGCTAAGCACTATAACGACATGACATTCACAAAGGAGTCTGGAGTGATACACGTATTTTGGTCGGTTTTGAGGTTTTTAATTATCTTGAAAAACAAAAGTAATCCACAGCATCCTCAGCAGCTCAGATGTTGGGGGCAAATGAAGACTCTTATGCTCAGTCGTACACCCAAACACAGAGCATTGCATTGCTTGCGAGACATTGTTGACATTACAGCTGCTCGAGCGCAGAGAAAATGAAGGACAGCTCACAATTCCTGAATGCTGAAACTATGGCAATGCAGGACTGTCAATCAACCCTTGTGGCCCGGCCCTCTGAAATATGACGTCACACTGCGGTGAGAATCAAAACGGCAGGCCTAGTGTCTGACTTTGTTTAAAGGGATTAGAAAATTAGGAGTGGGTGGATGTTCATCATTGTAGGGTGGTTGTGTTCACACACTGCCAACACACATGTATGTTCATTTTCACATAATAGGTGCTATTTAAGCACTTGTTTTAAGCATAACAGTTTCTCTGAAAATACTTTATATCTTCACTTTGCATCTCAAGTAATTGTATATTGATTTAAGGATGTTTATTGATGCACACATTTTTTACTTTTAAGGCTTTAATTTGTGGAAGAGCAAATGAAAACTTTTTAAGACCTTTTTAAGACCCACAGAAACCCTGAAGGATCCCAAAGATAAACAATTTCAGGTGGATTCAAGTGTAGAATCGGTGTACTTTGGTGTATAAGAAACCTTAATATTACTAGTCAACTTTTGGTTGTCCCCATGGGCTTAGTGTTTTTTTTTTTTTATTACATCCTTACACCATTGTCACCCCCCCCCCCCCCACCATGTAGTGAACTCTATTTTGTGTATGCAGACATAATTAATGTCCTTGAGGGAGTCATTCCACAATGTTGCCATACATTGATTGTGTCCCTCAATTCTTAAATTAGCATAATAGCCTTGTTAACAACAGTTTATTTATTCAGGGTAGTATGTCCTCCAAGCTGTTTCTTCCCTATATTTTGTTTTATGGCTCCTTATGTTCAGCTTGCAATCTTTGGTATACACTAAATACAAACGGCCAATGGCTCATTTCCATACAGTATGTGTCTGCTCATCCTACTAGGACTGTTAATTATGTTTTCCTTTATATATTTATACAGCCATGTTTAAATTGCTCTAGACCAGTGGTTCTCAATCCTGGTCTTCAGGGCTTCCCAACACTGCACATTTTCTTCTTAATCTAACATACCTGACTCAACTAATCAGCTCATCACTCCATGCCCTGAAATTGTCAAATAAGGGAGCTTACTAAAAGGCAGTGTGGAACTCCAGGACCACGACTGAGGACCATAACTAGAGAAAGATGTTAACTCTTCAAAATTAATCAGAGTCTAGACATGTTTAATGAGCTCCACTCAGTCTCCACTTATGGTGTCTTCATTAACAAGATTCAGTAAGATTGCTAAAGGTGATGTATATGAATTTTGAGACAACTAAATAAGTAAGCCACTGTGACTCAAATCTGAAATGTTACTGCTGTATCTGCATCTTACATGCTGTAAGAGCATCCTGGCATACCTTAGCTGAAAGCAACTAACAAGTTACCAACAGAGTTCAGTGGAACTTGCGGCCATAGTTAGCTTAAAGTGCTATTGTGAAACACACCCCTGATCAACCCGAGACTGTAATGCAGACTCAACCAATGTTGGCAGAACTAGCCTACCTGCTTGTCTGACCAAAGGCATATGGATTTGGGGACATTTTGCAATTCTGTATGGTGATGCTAATAACCCAGAAATTACACATTTCAGCTTTGCTCTTTTTTTTCTTGAGTAGGTGGCCCAGTTTCTGACCCAGCAGGGCTGACTGTGCAGTCTGGTGCGTGGATGGGAAAAACTCTTTCTTATTAGCAGCAATACATTTTGCTGGAGTAATTGACTGTAGCCAAAAAGCCTGTTTGTGGTGGGAACATGAACATTTTCTTTGCTCAGAAAGTAGGCTATGATCAGTTAAATAATACAGTGTTAGATGGCCAGAAGGGAAACTGACCTGAAAAATACACTTGCACAAGCCTAATTTTATGCATTTTGTCTCAATTTATAATAATGCAAATGCACATTGAATTCTCAGCATTGCTGCAAAAGGCACTGGGCATTGGCATAAATGAAAACCTTACAATTCATTTTCAAATCGAATTGCCTTATTCAGGGTTTCTGTAGGCCTTAAACAGTTTTAATTCACTTTGTTTAATCAGAGCAGAGAGTCAAAATGTTGTATAGTCATGGTATTAAATATTGCATCCATCGGAGAAAAGTAAGTAAATAAATAAATAATCTTACTTGATATATTTGATTCCCAATAAAAATATCTAAAAATCCTTAAATCAAGATGAAGAAAATGAAGAAATCGTGTTTTCTGTTTTCCTTTTCAGTTAAGTTGATTGTTCTGAGCCAATGGCAGATATTTGTTCTTTTATTAATCATAAACATATTTCATTTTGACCAGTTTTACAGTATACAAGACTTTCTCAAGTAAATATGTATTTAATATCTATATCTTGTATATTTAAGAATCTTAGACATTTGCACTAGAAAACAAGACAAAAATGCTGAGGAAGAACATTTTTGTTGTGGGGTCAGAAGGTACATTTATTTCCATATTATAGTATTTGGGAGCAAAATAATTTAAGCCTTTAGCTATTTTTCTGTTATATGTATTAAAAAGTAATGACGATTGGTAGGGAGTTGTGTCTTCACTTTGAAGTGTTGCTAATACTACAACTTGTGTGCTCCCTAGACGTTTAGATTTAGAGAACATATTAACATATTGTGATCTGCTTACAACACACAGGCAATTAGGTTTATGCTTAAATGTGTTTCTAAAAACCGAACATTTCCATGAGAAACAAATTTATACGAAATTACCACTATAAAATAGTTGTTTTCTCATGAGATTGGTTGGTTTATGAGTGGAACTTCTTGGTGATGTTTTACCTACAATTTGTTCATTTTTGTCACAAATTAATAGGGAACTGCCAAATTGAACAACATAAATCTCATGAGAATGAGCTGAAATATGCCCATACAACTCCTCAAGCACGAAAACCCTCCAGTGCAATAGAGATTTGATTCGATCTTGAAAGATTTGGCAACATCACTTTGGGTAACAGGACCCACGACTTTCATTAGATGCCTGCTGTGGTTCTGACCAGAGATTTTAGAAATAGAGAGATGCTTGTAAACACTTGAAACACTTGTTTCATGGTTGAAGGAGGGGAAAAGATGGTTTTGACCTGAATAAACATGAAAGATATTTGAGCTACATTCATGATGCTTATTTTGTTCCTTTTAGAGCTTGATCGCTCCTGGTAACTGTAGCTGTAGAAAAAAACACATCTTCAGTAATGACAGAAGTTTCATTTTAGGGTGAACTTGAATTGCAGCCTTGTGTTAGGCTATTGTCAGAATATTTTAATTATGTGTGTGACACCTTTTGAAAGGTGAAAGACTACAGATTATTTTTCAGGGGGGAAAAAACAACACCTTCCCTGCAGCTTCTGAAAAGACAAGCTTAGACCTCTGTGGACCAGCACAGCCATTATTCATCAACAAAAATGCAGCGCAACCAGTATAGTATGATAACCAACAATAGCATGCGTCTTTTCAACAAGGATACTGCAATTAAACTAGCTCCCTAGTTTCTGCACAAATAGATGTCTCATGTTGACATTCATTTAAAAACGATATAGTATTTTGGTAGGATTTTCTTGTAAGACATCCATTCATAATTCATAAAATGCTATGAAGTAACACACAGAGACATTTCAACGACCTCAGCAGTAAAGTTAAGCTATAGATCCCTAACAGGCGCGAGGCGTGTTTCTCTCGCAGCATCGGGATTGTCACGTGCAGCTTCACTCACACTCCCGTCGAGTTCACGGAGCGCGATAGGACCGTCACCCGCTCTGAAACGACCAAAACAACCGTCCTGAGCCACAGCGGAGTCTGACTGAGAACTATCGTCTGCTGCTGGGGTCTAGAAAAGCCGAGGGTGAATGACTGTAGAGGCAGTTTAGTCTCGGAGCGCTCAACAGGGTGCTGAGAAAGAAGAACCGGACCGGGCGGAACCAGCCGAGACACCGACGCTGACATACACATCCATCACACCGCAGAATCCAAATGAAGGAGAAGAATTTAATCGAAACGGCCAAAATGCAGGGAAACGTGATGGTAAGCAGAACATATTTATTACCAGACGAGCGCGTTTCAGAGATGATGCGGAAAGTGACTTTCTGTGAATAACAGATTTGTTTGTTTGGCGTTTTTTCTCACTCGTAAAAGCAAGAACAGCGTTTAATTTGCACTCCATAACAACCAAAAGTACTGTGGTCCTACCAGCATCACATGCCATTATGTATACCATGATTATGATACCGTGTGATATAGCCAATATGAATACCATGGTATTAATGTGGTACTCTAAATGTGCTTCAAATATCATCGTATACTGTCATTGATGTCCAAAAATAACATTGTTTTGTACTAACAATTTATTGAGGAATAAAATACCATAGTACAGAAAAAAAAACTTGACATGGATGTGGTACATGGAATGGTATCAACTTGTCAAAAAAAAAAAACACTTTGACAAAATAAAAATGAAAAATAAATAGGCCTAAAACATAAAATAAATAAAATAGTATTATAATACCGTGACAATAAATAAATAATAAGTTGGAGATTACCATGTTACCCTGTATGTCAAGTTAAGTGTGCTGCTGCCATGCCACCACATTTAAAACACAAGAATATAGTGGTACCTTTTGTTAGAGCTGTTTATATTTCATATAGGCCCTATATATATGATAATGATATACAAACTGACTTCGGTTGTGTATCCTGAGAGTCAAACCCAATCACATTGAGGTCGCTGACTTGATGCTCTACCTACCGAGCTACAGGATCTTATATTTAATATATATATATATATATATATATATATATGTATGAAGTTATGTATGTTTCTATGTTTTGTTTTCATAATTGCAAGTTATTCTGCAGCCTCTGTGTAGTAGATCGGAAATGATGGAAAACTTTAATAGTTGTTGTGGGATAAACATTTAAACATGTTTAAAGTCAAGTGAAGCACATGGGATCTTATTTATGTTAGGGCTTTAGCCTGCATTAAACACAAAGGTGACCTTTAGTGTCTGGGGTTCAGATGAGAGAGAATTCATTAAAATTTGATAGCACTTAAAGCACAGTGGAATATTGGGATATTACAGCTCCAGGCTCACTGTGTCAGTGACCTGCAGAGACTGAGGTCCAGACACAAACCTCACGGTCCGTCAGGCTCCATTCAGCTGAAACTCAGACTGATCTGATACCGAATACTGAAAATAACTTTACACTGCATTCATGTCAGGGAAATACACGTATTTGCCCTCTTTAAAATGAAAAAAAAGATATATAGAAACTACTCTGAAAGTGCCGGAGTTGCATTGCATTTAAACAAACAAGATTAGCTTTTTTTGGTGTCACATTTGCAAGCTTACTGTTAAGAGGGAGCAAATGCTGTTTGTATTATTATAAAACACAACACTCTAAAGAGTGTCCTCCACTGATACACACACTAATGTGCTTTTACCACTAGATGCACAATTCTACCCTTCATGTAGGAACACGATCCTTGTCCAGCAAAGCATGAGAAATGTCAGTTTGAGCCATGTTCCTATCTGACAACCTGTCTGCTTTTGTTATCCTCGTGAGTTCGAGATGATTGAATTTCTCAAGCTTGCGCTGTGTTCTCAGACAAAGACGTCTGATCAGTAGCGATGGTTAAAAATCCTTTCCGACTGAACAATATGCCTCAACTGTTTCTCGGTGATTGATGAACAGATCACAACTTGAATCATTGAGTGTGTTTAAAAGCATGTTCTTAAACTGATGCTTGATAAGTAGGGCTGTGCGATTAATCGAAATCGAAATAAAATCGCGATTTGAGATTGCGCGATTTCTAAATCGCTTTATAGCTCGATTTTTTTCTGCGCCCCTGCCCCAACCTCCCACAGTATGCTATCCGAACCAATCAGAATGCAGCAGAACAGAACAGACCGGGCATACAGACAGATAGTATGCTAAACAAACAGGGAAGATGAGTTCAGAACAGGATAAGGACTTGGTGGCCAAAAAAATGCATACAGCGGGGAGAGAGCTCTTTCTGAAGATTGCGCTCCGCTCGCTCATACGCTCAGCGCCACTCGCTAAATGCAAAATGCCCTTTGGTAATTTGTTAATTCCAGAATCTGTGGAATAGGCTAAGCAATGTTTGTCTAAGCTAATGTTTCTAAAAGCAAATTCTAAAATCCTGTGAAGATTGACACATTTTAATGGACCGCTTTTCCCCTTTTTGGTCTATTTTTAATTTTAGAAAGTGTTTATTTTATTTACGCCACAAAATAATTATTTGTCAAGTGAATTTCATCTTGTGTGTGCTTTCATGGGCCTGATAAGTATTTTGTGAAATTCTATATCTCCTTTTCATCTTGTGTGCGTGTTTTGAATATGAAGCGTTGTTTTAATGGAAACGTATACTTTTTCAGTTATTTAATTTTTTTACGCAAATGTTCCAAGTGGCTTCAAAACAAGACACGTTTTTAAATTAAGATTTTAAATGTTATACATTTAAATTAGGGATGTTAATTTCGGTTATTTTTCCTAACCGTTAAGCGACAAATATTATAGAACTGAATTAAATTAAAAAGAATAAGTGTCTGTGACCCGTTAAAAATACTAGCATCTGTTTTTCGGGGATTAATTTCACATGTGCAAAAAGCAGCAAACATGAGGATTCACCTGATCATATCATATTACATAACACACCTGCAGCACTTCTGCAAGCAGAGAAAAACATAATTCACCTAGATGCTGGGTTGAGCCTTTTGGGTCATTTTTTTGGGTTATTTGTTCAGTGTTTGGGTAGTTTGTGTACATTTTATTTTATTTATAAAATTGTTTCTGTCAGTATATTGTTTAAATCTATGCAGAGCAACATTCGCGGTGTGAATCACTAAACGAACGTCGCTCGCATCTGTCTTATTGCTTGATAAAGAGTCTGATGCTTTGCATAAAATAAACTATTATATTTATAAAGATACAGAACACAAATACTTTGGATGTTAAAACATGTCCTCAGAGCTGTTGACTGTTTGTTGTTGAGCAGGTTATGAAGGCAATCGCAGTTCATTTCGACCTTGAGTGAAGCGCAGGGCGGCGGTCTGATCCGTGATCAGTCCCCGCCGAACACGACTCCAGCTCAGGCGCGAGAGCCAGCGCCGTTACGGTGGAAACACAGTTACAGAGTGGTCGATTTACTCGTGAATTACATCGGTTTAATGTTTAATCTTTACTTCTAATGTTTGTTAAACGAGATTAAATAGGCAATGTGTAGGCTTATTGCTTATAAAAACAAGCAAACGAGAAATAAAGGAAGTTATCACGTCTGGAGTATTTTACAGAAGTTTAGAGGATTTAAGTTAATCTGTAAATATTATTTCATGCATAAAGTTAAAAAAAAGAAAAAAAAGCGAATATTATAATAGAAACGAATAAAGCCATTAGCTGAGTTCAATCACCCATTAATGATGGGTTAAATAAACAATCACATTTACTGGGTAAAATTAACCCCAAATGTACTCTTTTACCAGCCCAAATTGGGTTGTTTTGAACCCAGTGTTTTCTAGAGTATGCAGAGTTTGTTCATTATTGTGCTGCGCGAAATTAAAGCAGACGGCAGAAAGATGCATTCTATTTTTTTTCTTATTTTACAAAAAAGCAAAGATAATTTTTTTATTGTTTATGTACACAAATAAAAGCAGACCTTTTACAATTCCGATTATCTTCATGACCAAGAGGAGTTGCTTCCACTGTTAGAAGAGGAATAAATCCAGTGATTGCTTCAGCGACGCATGCGCACATTTAAGCATTCTACCTTCACAATGCAGCCTGTTCATTATCATTATAAAAACAACCGGTCAAACATATGGAAAAACACACTGCTCTGTTTAAATATGTAGTAAAATCTGTGCTGTTTAGCGTTATCACCGTACCGCCGTGAAGTTATGCAAAACATTTTGTTTTATGTGGATATTGTAAGGGTAAGGTAAATAATATTTTGGCATTTAAATACCGCGAATACGGAACATTTGATTTTGTGTTGAAGGAGAGACCCAACATTGGTTTCAGTTTTGTTTTAGCCTAAAATAATTAGTTTTGGTTTGTCGTTATAGCTTCTTATTTTTAATTCTTGTTATTTTCTAGCCTACTGTTAATTGTAAGGATTTGTTGTGGAGTGAGGGGAACTAAAATAGCCTAGCTATGTTTACAGTGTGTATTATAATGTTTGTAATTCGCGTTGGCCTTTTTCTGAATGAAAAAATAAAATGCGACTTATAGGCTAGGCCTACTTTTTTTTTTTCTCTCTCTCTCTCTCTAAAAAACGTGTTTTTTTTATACGTGTAGCTTATTTTAACCATGCAGCAAACCTTTTAAAATATTTTGATAAATTACTAAAAATAAATAAATAAGTGAATTTAAACCGTTTAACTGATTGTATGGGTCAAAATTATTATCGGTTGGTTAAAGGTTAATTAACATCCCTAATTTAAATGAACAATTTCACTCTGAAACAACCTTTTCTTATCGGACTACTGCTTTAATTGAGACATTTATTCAATAATGTCACTATAAACAGGAAAAAATAAATATGCCTAATCTTACTGGAGACATTTAATGTGAGCGGGTGATTTGAGCGAGATTCGGTTTACCGGTGAGCCTGAGCGGAACATTAGCGGAGCGTTTATTTTGGCCGTGAACGACTGAGCGGAGCGCACACACACAAAGTAGAATATTGAACCGCTCTGGTTGCATCTTGTTTTGTTGGATTTGATTACTCACATATACATATAATATATATATGTATTTTGCCATTTGTCTGTTCTAGAGACATGTTACAACTTTTTGGGAAAGGTCTAATTGGTTTCTTTTGGAAATATGTTTCAAATTCACACAGAATGCATTCATAACTGTAAAGGTCAAGGTTTCTTTATTTGTCACATGATAAATTATACAGGGTATAATCAAAAGTGAAATGTAGATCAAATCAGATCCGCTCAGTGGACAGTGCAAAGAATAAAAATTATATAAAAGTAACACCACACAAGAGCATATATATATAGGTAAAAAAAATAAATAAAGAGTAAAATGTGTAATAGAATAAAGAAAAGTGCAAAACAAGATGTGCAAGACAAGTAAGATGTGCAAAAACAAGTAAGATGTGTAAGATAAAGCATGTCTGTTTGTGTCAAAATCGTGATTAAAATCGAAATCGAAAAAAAAATCTAAAAATCGTGATATATATTTTTTGTCCATATCGCACAGCCCTATTGATAAGATGACAATACATGTGGTCATGTAAACAAGTTAAATCGCTTTTCATTTATCACATCATAAACAGCTTAAGTAAAAACTGATCGACACAGCTAGAATTTTCCCCTTTACCCCAATTTTGCCCAGCATGTAAATACTTGAACCTGTGTTCTGTCTGCTTATTGAAATTTGTAGGCTATATGTAATATAATGTAACAGGAAGGAATCCTTATGGCATATTTAAACTCACCCAACTAGAGCAAGTGTTTCACGGTAGGGGAGGAGGAAATAAATTGCAACATATTGCAATCTTTCTTAACCCAAAAAATTATAAAAAATATGTTCTCATCTCATGCAGCCATGTAGTCATATAAACTTCCATATAAGAGGAAAATGAGTGAGTTCCCTGCTGACATTTTGGGATTTAATGCTTTTATTATCATCACAACTCACACTCAATTGAAATACTCTTATAGATGGATGCTTATTTTTTGACGTCATCATTGGGAAATGACCAGATTTTTTTATAAAGTCTTGTAAATGTGTTTATGTGTTGCCTGGTTATTGATTTATATGTAAACTGGTAAAACAGGTTAGTTCAATAAACTTAAATTTTTTGGTTGCTATCAACGTATTTATGTTAATGTAAATGTGCTCAATGAATTGGATATTGAAATAGAAAGTTATCTACAGCAGGCCACTAAGAAACTGTGGAATAACTGGGCAAGAAATGAAAATATATGCTATATTGCTTTATTTTAATAACATCTGTGGTTTAGATTATATTCCCGACAGAAGGACTGCCTAATCTAGAGTATGAAGTTAATGGCATGATGTTATTTTTATTTATTATTGTCTGTTTTTATATCACAGCTCAGGATAGTAGCAGTTTTGTCAGGATGTAATTTTCCTGCACATTAGCAAAAATGATATGTAAACTGCTCACTGCATGTGCCAGCGAAGCAACTGTCATTGAGATTAATATGAATAGTAAAGGATAAGTATTAGAGACCTTCTTGGTGTAAAGCACAGAAAAATATGGTTTCAAGCAGGGTTTGAGTGTTTAGTATATATTTCCTTTAGAGGAAAATGTGCTCTAAGGTTTTTTTTGGCCATATATCCATTGGACGTTTGTCTTTGGAGCCTAGTGGAGAGTGTTTATGTTATTTTTTCCATGCAGAACAAACTTGGTACTAGTGTAGCTCTTTGCTTTGATTACTGTAATTTGAGCATTGCAGTGACCACTCATGGGTACTTCGGTTACTTAGTGGCAAAGAGGAGCAAATGGAGGCATATTGATGTAATTATATAGAATGCCATTTTATGAAAAATCCTATGATCACATATAGCAGAAACATTTTTTACAGCTGAAATCTGAGAATAAAAATTAGAATGAAGTCATGTGACACAACATACTGGAATAATGGCTGCTGGAAGCTCAGCTTTACCATCACATGAATAATTTACCTTTTAAAATGCATACAAATAGATAACAGGTGGTTTAAATCATAATAATATTTCACAATATTATCCTACTGTTTTACTGTGATGTTGATAAAATAAATGCAGCCTTAATGGGCATAAGAGACTTCTTTCAAAAAAATTGTATTCCAAACTTTTGACTAGTAAACATTATTGTAGTATTCTCAATATATGCATCTTGCAGTTCCTTCATGGCACCTGCTCCGGGTTGATTTAAGGTTAACCAGCGTGACCGGAGCTGGATATGTGACATGTCTGCGTCAGTTAAAGTCACATAAATCTAATGAGCAGAACATACAGGATTGTCTGTCTACAATCCCAGATAAAGCGGCGCGATCATGCTGGTAAATGCAGGCTTGTGAGCGACTGGGCTCCGTGCAGTGGTTTATTTGATTGGGGTTGGCCCGCCGGACGAGTTCGACGCACAAGCGGGGAAAGAGGTCCGTGATTTATAGTGACCTTTAAGTGGGCCGTCATTTCTCAAAGCTGGATCTGGCATCTGCAGCGTTTCATTAGGCCTGCTGGAATCCATCATCTGTAATGTTTTTCTCAATGCAATGCTGCATGCAATTTAAAGAGGTACATGCGCACGTTATTTTCCACGACCATCAGACTTTCATGCATGAACACACAGTCATTTACTGTCAGAGAGATTTTTATCCTTTCTAACATTTTTAGCTAGTCATAACAGTCATATTTTCAGTGCTTGCTACATTTTCCAAACGAGATTTTTCATTATTCTCATTTGATTCAGAACATGTAATTGCTTTATGTGCCTACTGCCCAAATTTTAGCATAACTGGTTACTAGTTACTGATGAGATACAAAAAAAAATCATAAATAAACATTAAAATTCACAGAGATTTGTTGGAGTTGTTTAATTTTAGTGTGGTAATGAATCAAACGTGAATTAAAAGTAATGAAAGTAGTTGAAATAGAAGCCAAAGAGTTGAACTTTGGATTTCTCCGAGCCAACGTTTACATCCTCAATAGTGATAAAACCCCTGCTGTGAGCGTTCCTGGAGCCAGTGAAAACACTAACAGTTTGACTTTCAAAAATCCTGTTTCTTGCTCCGGGCAAAATCTCACAGTTCCACTGCCCACTCCACTTTCACTCCGCACCCTTCACACACTATGGTCTGTAACACTGCAAACACAGAAACTTATGTTTTTTTTTTAAATAATGTAATTGTGTACATCCCACTGTTGTTGTTATGGTAAATATCAGCACTCCTAGAATACCTTCTTAACCAGTCAAATTGTATAATTTAGGTTTGTGTTAAGAACTTGTGCTTTGTAATTAATTGTAAATAGCAACTGATTGAATTAGATCTTTGGGAGGTACATTTTCCTTTTAATTTACTCTCATTAACATTTTTGTCTCATAGTAAACATTACAATACAATTTTTTCAAAAAAAAAACATCAAACTTCAGCTGACATCTTTGAAAGTGTTTCTGCGGAAAAAAGTCCACAAAAAATGTATTATTTTTCGTATTTTTTATAAATTTTTTATTATTTGAAAATGTGCTTTCATAGATTATAGAAGTGAATGTGGTTGTGAACAGCATTTAACTTATTTCACATGAATAATTATTATACCAGTGTTAATGTACACCAGTGTTCTGTATGTTATAAAGGTAAATATCAATAAATATAAGATCAAATCCAACAGCTTCATAACAAAATCCATTCAAATAAGTATGAAGATTTCAAATGCTACGGGGTTTGCATTCAAAGATATTGTGCTGCCTGCTGTTGCATGTCATTGAGGTGCATTTCTATTTGCATACTTTGCAAGCTTTACTTAATTTGAATATGAAGTAGGGCTGTGCGATTAATCGAAATCGAAATAAAATCGCGATTTGAGATTGCGCGATTTCTAAATCGCTTTATAGCTCGATTTTTTTCTGCGCCCCTGCCCCAACCTCCCACAGTATGCTATCCGAACCAATCAGAATGCAGCAGAACAGAACAGACCGGGCATACAGACAGATAGTATGCTAAACAAACAGGGAAGATGAGTTCAGAACAGGATAAGGACTTGGTGGCCAAAAAAATGCATACAGCGGGGAGAGAGCTCTTTCTGAAGATTGCGCTCCGCTCGCTCATACGCTCAGCGCCACTCGCTAAATGCAAAATGCCCTTTGGTAATTTGTTAATTCCAGAATCTGTGGAATAGGCTAAGCAATGTTTGTCTAAGCTAATGTTTCTAAAAGCAAATTCTAAAATCCTGTGAAGATTGACACATTTTAATGGACCGCTTTTCCCCTTTTTGGTCTATTTTTAATTTTAGAAAGTGTTTATTTTATTTACGCCACAAAATAATTATTTGTCAAGTGAATTTCATCTTGTGTGTGCTTTCATGGGCCTGATAAGTATTTTGTGAAATTCTATATCTCCTTTTCATCTTGTGTGCGTGTTTTGAATATGAAGCGTTGTTTTAATGGAAACGTATACTTTTTCAGTTATTTAATTTTTTTACGCAAATGTTCCAAGTGGCTTCAAAACAAGACACGTTTTTAAATTAAGATTTTAAATGTTATACATTTAAATTAGGGATGTTAATTTCGGTTATTTTTCCTAACCGTTAAGCGACAAATATCCTAATGTTTTACTGTGATGTTGATAAAATAAATGCAGCCTTAATGGGCATAAGAGACTTCTTTCAAAAAAATTGTATTCCAAACTTTTGAATAGTAAACATTATTGTAGTATTCTCAATATATGCATCTTGCAGTTCCTTCATGGAACCTGCTCCGGGATGATTTAAGGTTAACCAGCGTGACCGGAGCTGGAGCAGTTAAAGTCACATAAATCTAATGAGCAGAACATACAGGATTGTCTGTCTACAATCCCAGATAAAGCGGCGTGATCATGCTGGTAAATGCAGGCTTGTGAGCGGCTGGGCTCCGTGCAGTGGTTTATTTGATTGGGGTTGGCCCGCCGGACGAGTTCGACGCACAAGCGGGGAAAGAGGTCCGTGATTTATAGTGACCTTTAAGTGGGCCGTCGTTTCTCAAAGCTGGATCTGGCATCTGCAGCGTTTCATTAGGCCTGCTGGAATCCATCATCTGTAATGTTTTTCTCAATGCAATGCTGCATGCAATTTAAAGAGGTACATGCGCACGTTATTTTCCACGACCATCAGACTTTCATGCATGAACACACAGTCATTTACCGTCAGAGAGATTTTTATCCTTTCTAACATTTTTAGCTAGTCATAAAAGTAATATTTTCAGTGCTTGCTACATTTTCCAAACGAGATTTTTCATTATTCTCATTTGATTCTGAACATGTAATTGCTTTATGTGCCTACTGCCCAAATTTTAGCATAACTGGTTACTAGTTACTGATGAGATACAAAAAAAAATCATAAATAAACATTAAAATTCACAGAGATTTGTTGGAGTTGTTTAATTTTAGTGTGGTAATGAATCAAACGTGAATTAAAAGTAATGAAAGTAGTTGAAATAGAAGCCAAAGAGTTGAACTTTGGATTTCTCCGAGCCAACGTTTACATCCTCAATAGTGATAAAACCCCTGCTGTGAGCGTTCCTGGAGCCAGTGAAAACACTAACAGTTTGACTTTCAAAAATCCTGTTTCTTGCTCCGGGCAAAATCTCACAGTTCCACTGCCCACTCCACTTTCACTCCGCACCCTTCACACACTATGGTCTGTAACACTGCAAACACAGAAACTTATGTTTTTTTTTTAAATAATGTAATTGTGTACATCCCACTGTTGTTGTTATGGTAAATATCAGCACTCCTAGAATACCTTCTTAACCAGTCAAATTGTATAATTTAGGTTTGTGTTAAGAACTTGTGCTTTGTAATTAATTGTAAATAGCAACTGATTGAATTAGATCTTTGGGAGGTACATTTTCCTTTTAATTTACTCTCATTAACATTTTTGTCTCATAGTAAACATTACAATACAATTTTTTCAAAAAAAAAAACATCAAACTTCAGCTGACATCTTTGAAAGTGTTTCTGCGGAAAAAAGTCCACAAAAAATGTATTATTTTTCGTATTTTTTATAAATTTTTTATTATTTGAAAATGTGCTTTCATAGATTATAGAAGTGAATGTGGTTGTGAACAGCATTTAACTTATTTCACATGAATAATTATTATACCAGTGTTAATGTACACCAGTGTTCTGTATGTTATAAAGGTAAATATCAATAAATATAAGATCAAATCCAACAGCTTCATAACAAAATCCATTCAAATAAGTATGAAGATTTCAAATGCTACGGGGTTTGCATTCAAAGATATTGTGCTGCCTGCTGTTGCATGTCATTGAGGTGCATTTCTATTTGCATACTTTGCAAGCTTTACTTAATTTGAATATGAAGTAGGGCTGTGCGATTAATCGAAATCGAAATAAAATCGCGATTTGAGATTGCGCGATTTCTAAATCGCTTTATAGCTCGATTTTTTTCTGCGCCCCTGCCCCAACCTCCCACAGTATGCTATCCGAACCAATCAGAATGCAGCAGAACAGAACAGACCGGGCATACAGACAGATAGTATGCTAAACAAACAGGGAAGATGAGTTCAGAACAGGATAAGGACTTGGTGGCCAAAAAAATGCATACAGCGGGGAGAGAGCTCTTTCTGAAGATTGCGCTCCGCTCGCTCATACGCTCAGCGCCACTCGCTAAATGCAAAATGCCCTTTGGTAATTTGTTAATTCCAGAATCTGTGGAATAGGCTAAGCAATGTTTGTCTAAGCTAATGTTTCTAAAAGCAAATTCTAAAATCCTGTGAAGATTGACACATTTTAATGGACCGCTTTTCCCCTTTTTGGTCTATTTTTAATTTTAGAAAGTGTTTATTTTATTTACGCCACAAAATAATTATTTGTCAAGTGAATTTCATCTTGTGTGTGCTTTCATGGGCCTGATAAGTATTTTGTGAAATTCTATATCTCCTTTTCATCTTGTGTGCGTGTTTTGAATATGAAGCGTTGTTTTAATGGAAACGTATACTTTTTCAGTTATTTAATTTTTTTACGCAAATGTTCCAAGTGGCTTCAAAACAAGACACGTTTTTAAATTAAGATTTTAAATGTTATACATTTAAATTAGGGATGTTAATTTCGGTTATTTTTCCTAACCGTTAAGCGACAAATATTATAGAACTGAATTAAATTAAAAAGAATAAGTGTCTGTGACCCGTTAAAAATACTAGCATCTGTTTTTCGGGGATTAATTTCACATGTGCAAAAAGCAGCAAACATGAGGATTCACCTGATCATATCATATTACATAACACACCTGCAGCACTTCTGCAAGCAGAGAAAAACATAATTCACCTAGATGCTGGGTTGAGCCTTTTGGGTCATTTTTTTGGGTTATTTGTTCAGTGTTTGGGTAGTTTGTGTACATTTTATTTTATTTATAAAATTGTTTCTGTCAGTATATTGTTTAAATCTATGCAGAGCAACATTCGCGGTGTGAATCACTAAACGAACGTCGCTCGCATCTGTCTTATTGCTTGATAAAGAGTCTGATGCTTTGCATAAAATAAACTATTATATTTATAAAGATACAGAACACAAATACTTTGGATGTTAAAACATGTCCTCAGAGCTGTTGACTGTTTGTTGTTGAGCAGGTTATGAAGGCAATCGCAGTTCATTTCGACCTTGAGTGAAGCGCAGGGCGGCGGTCTGATCCGTGATCAGTCCCCGCCGAACACGACTCCAGCTCAGGCGCGAGAGCCAGCGCCGTTACGGTGGAAACACAGTTACAGAGTGGTCGATTTACTCGTGAATTACATCGGTTTAATGTTTAATCTTTACTTCTAATGTTTGTTAAACGAGATTAAATAGGCAATGTGTAGGCTTATTGCTTATAAAAACAAGCAAACGAGAAATAAAGGAAGTTATCACGTCTGGAGTATTTTACAGAAGTTTAGAGGATTTAAGTTAATCTGTAAATATTATTTCATGCATAAAGTTAAAAAAAAGAAAAAAAAGCGAATATTATAATAGAAACGAATAAAGCCATTAGCTGAGTTCAATCACCCATTAATGATGGGTTAAATAAACAATCACATTTACTGGGTAAAATTAACCCCAAATGTACTCTTTTACCAGCCCAAATTGGGTTGTTTTTGAACCCAGTGTTTTTTAGAGTATGCAGAGTTTGTTCATTATTGTGCTGCGCGAAATTAAAGCAGACGGCAGAAAGATGCATTCTATTTTTTTTCTTATTTTACAAAAAAGCAAAGATAATTTTTTTATTGTTTATGTACACAAATAAAAGCAGACCTTTTACAATTCCGATTATCTTCATGACCAAGAGGAGTTGCTTCCACTGTTAGAAGAGGAATAAATCCAGTGATTGCTTCAGCGACGCATGCGCACATTTAAGCATTCTACCTTCACAATGCAGCCTGTTCATTATCATTATAAAAACAACCGGTCAAACATATGGAAAAACACACTGCTCTGTTTAAATATGTAGTAAAATCTGTGCTGTTTAGCGTTATCACCGTACCGCCGTGAAGTTATGCAAAACATTTTGTTTTATGTGGATATTGTAAGGGTAAGGTAAATAATATTTTGGCATTTAAATACCGCGAATACGGAACATTTGATTTTGTGTTGAAGGAGAGACCCAACATTGGTTTCAGTTTTGTTTTAGCCTAAAATAATTAGTTTTGGTTTGTCGTTATAGCTTCTTATTTTTAATTCTTGTTATTTTCTAGCCTACTGTTAATTGTAAGGATTTGTTGTGGAGTGAGGGGAACTAAAATAGCCTAGCTATGTTTACAGTGTGTATTATAATGTTTGTAATTCGCGTTGGCCTTTTTCTGAATGAAAAAATAAAATGCGACTTATAGGCTAGGCCTACTTTTTTTTTTTCTCTCTCTCTCTCTCTAAAAAACGTGTTTTTTTTATACGTGTAGCTTATTTTAACCATGCAGCAAACCTTTTAAAATATTTTGATAAATTACTAAAAATAAATAAATAAGTGAATTTAAACCGTTTAACTGATTGTATGGGTCAAAATTATTATCGGTTGGTTAAAGGTTAATTAACATCCCTAATTTAAATGAACAATTTCACTCTGAAACAACCTTTTCTTATCGGACTACTGCTTTAATTGAGACATTTATTCAATAATGTCACTATAAACAGGAAAAAATAAATATGCCTAATCTTACTGGAGACATTTAATGTGAGCGGGTGATTTGAGCGAGATTCGGTTTACCGGTGAGCCTGAGCGGAACATTAGCGGAGCGTTTATTTTGGCCGTGAACGACTGAGCGGAGCGCACACACACAAAGTAGAATATTGAACCGCTCTGGTTGCATCTTGTTTTGTTGGATTTGATTACTCACATATACATATAATATATATATGTATTTTGCCATTTGTCTGTTCTAGAGACATGTTACAACTTTTTGGGAAAGGTCTAATTGGTTTCTTTTGGAAATATGTTTCAAATTCACACAGAATGCATTCATAACTGTAAAGGTCAAGGTTTCTTTATTTGTCACATGATAAATTATACAGGGTATAATCAAAAGTGAAATGTAGATCAAATCAGATCCGCTCAGTGGACAGTGCAAAGAATAAAAATTATATAAAAGTAACACCACACAAGAGCATATATATATATAGGTAAAAAAAATAAATAAAGAGTAAAATGTGTAATAGAATAAAGAAAAGTGCAAAACAAGATGTGCAAGACAAGTAAGATGTGCAAAAACAAGTAAGATGTGTAAGATAAAGCATGTCTGTTTGTGTCAAAATCGTGATTAAAATCGAAATCGAAAAAAAAATCTAAAAATCGTGATATATATTTTTTGTCCATATCGCACAGCCCTAATATGAAGAGAAACTGAGATAAAAACATTACGTTTTTGACGCAGGCTAGCTGGAGAGAGTACATGCAGGACTAGTTGCCTGGAAGTTAAAAGCAAGCAGTCTTTTTCACATTTATTGCTCAGATGTTGTTCTTTTATAGCTCAGGATTCCTAATTGAGTTTTCACCAGTGCTTCATTTGACTATTAACTCGGTCGCAAATGTTTCCAAAAAAGCTTTATGGAGCTGTAAACAAGGGGACATTGTGGAAGTCATGGCCTAATGGTTAGAGAGTCGGACTCGTAATCTAAAGGTTGCCAGTTCGAGTCTCGGTCCGGGAGGAATTATAGGGGGGGGAGTGAATGTACAGCACTCTCTCCACCTTCAAAATCACGACTGAGGTGTGCTTGAGCTAGGCACCGAACCCCCAACTGCTCCCTGGTGTGTGTTCACGGAGCGTGTGTGTCCATTGTTGTGTGTGTGCACTTGGATGGGTAAATGCAGAGCACGAATTCCGAGTATGGGTCACAATACTTGGTTGTATGTCACTTTCACTACAAATCATTTATATTGCGTAACTCAGATAAAACTAAATGATTAGAAATGCTTGAGTTCATCCTGAGATCTCTGACCTTTGATTGACCTGAAAAGCATTGATGTCTAGAAGCAACTGAGTTGTGAGCATGTGTTTCTGCTGCTTCAATGACTGAAACTTGAGCCAACCTTTAAAGATGTATCATCACTTGTGTGTAATTGTGTAATTATCATCAACACACATTGTTCCAAAAAAATCATGCATTTTTAAAGTGTTTTCCTTGCTTTTTATCTTAAAAGCTAATTCAGGAAGATGTGTTGTCTCTGTGCTCTCCTGGTTGGACTATTGAGATTGGATGAATGTTGTGCCATGTGCAGAATCCTGCTCATATAAAGGCCTTTCTTTCCCCATGCCGCCCATTTCTGTCTGTTCCACCGGTGCTTTGGTCCAAAGCCATCCATCACCACTCACCAAGACAACTGTGGGCCAGTCTGCAAGCAAAATAATGAGTTTACAATAGATTAATATTTCATCATGCCTTTTGCCTCACCCAGTGCCTTCATGTTCACACACACATATTTGATGAGCTGATACTGGTGATACATTATAATTGATTCACATGGCTTAAGGCTTTGCTAAAATTAATTCCTCATGTCATTTAGTATTTAATGGCAATGTATACTAGTTTATCTGAACAGTTGGTGTAATGAATGCCACTGACACCGGTAATGCAATTTTATTTTGTAGTAGTCCTCTGTTTCACAACAGCTGGGGTGAAGGAAGAAAATACACAGCTCATTAAAAGTTAGTTAATCAGAAACTCTAAATAAGATTATCCAGAATATACCGTTAGTATTATTTTATAATACCCTTAAGATCAGTGTTATAACATTGCTGCCATAGATCTCCTGATGTGATATCACGATTGTCAATTTCATATGTATTGTGATTTTTTTGTAAGAATTTGGTGTCTCATTGTTCATTTCATTTTAATTGCTTTAAGTATCTAATCATTAAAACATTTTTTTTTATAAAAAAATACAAATACATATAGTCAAGAACAAAGACATATTATGAGCAATAAAACAAAGAGGCCTTGAGCTACTAAAAGTTAGCAATGTGTCTCTTTTTCTTTATTATTAGTAATTGAATCATAGACAGCAACAGGTCTTTATAGTTAGGAAGCGTGTTTCTGCAATTGTAGAAAAAAGAAAAAAGGTCATTTTGACTTTTTATCTTACAATTGTGACTTTTTTTCTCATGATATAAACTCCCAATTCTAAGAAGAAAAGTCAAAATTGTGAAATAATAACTCATAATTAGAAAATGTGAGAATTGTTAGATTAAAAATTAACCTTGCAATTAACTTTTTATTTTGTTATTTTGTAGCAGAAACAACAAACAGAAATGTGAGATTGTAATATATATAAACTCAATTCTGAGAAAAAAGTCAGATTTCAGAAATCACAAGAAAAAAAAGTGAGAATTGTGAGAAACTCAGAATAGGGGAAAAAATCTGAAGCGTTAGATAAAAACTTGCAGCAATATTTGTAATTGTTTTACCTTTTACTTGTTTTATTCTGTGGCAGAAACGGGCTTCCATACTTTAGGCCACATTTCTGCATTGTTTGTCCCGTCTGTTGATAATCCTTTAAGGCAGAACTCAATGTGTGTACATATGTTTCTCATAATAAAAGCATTTTTAAGGCAAATGTGTGCAAATACCGAGAGCAAGTGTCTCAAAACACATTGCCGCGAAAGATGCAAGATACGAGACCCAAGATCTACGGTCAAAGATGTCAGCGCATGTTGACAGAGAAAAACATTGAACAAAAAGTGTAACAGACTGCAAAAAAAACAAAAACATAGTTAACAGCCATTTTCCCTTCCCTATAAAGATATCTCTGACTGTATTTCTGATCATTGAGTCATGTTTAACATCTCTATAAACACGTGTCTGCACATATATTAGGTTATGTATAATTCATTTTGAAGCACCAAATTGCAAGTCATTTTTCCTCTGGCTCTCATTATCAACCGCTTTATTTAAAAAGTATACCTAATGTGCTGTTGTTTGAGATTATAGTGCAAAGAGAAAATGATTGACACTTCCTCAGTATTCCGTCCAGCTTATTATGAGTCGTTAAAAATAACCATTACATATGCTATTTTATGTCATTTTCATTATTTTCTATTTACTTTAGTAGATGTGCTTACCAGGCCAAAAAATGAAGCGTGTACAGTGAAGCTAATTTGGCAGACAGCTATTAAGATGTGAGATGACAAAGAGTACACTGGGAAATGTTGTCACGGAAAAGCTCATTGGTGCAATGGTTGAAATTTGTCAAGCGATAGGTATGTAGCTACGCTATTTATTTATTGATTTATTTTACAACAATAAAACATGGAGTAATGCAGAAACACAAATCATGATGGAGAAAGGATTTAGTTCAGGCTTGCCTTTGTGAGAAAGAAGTACACTTTAGCGTACTTTATTAAAGAGTAATGTACAACAGGGCTAAAGGTGTCCCGGGGTAAAAGGTGTCTTAGATATTGTTTTCATCTAAACCACTAGATGGCACAAAAACTTGGTGTAGCACTTTCCGAAACATTCGCTTTTCAAGATGCACGTGTATATTTGTCTGATCCTTGGCAAAGTTGATTCTGTGCTTACTTGATCTAATATTGTATGTTTTTTTTATTGTTGTAAATTTAAGTAGCAAATGAGAATCGCTAAATTTAATGCATATATTTTGAGACAAAGGTCTTCTTAACAATTTTAATATTTAAAAGACAACAGAAGAAATTATATTACATCTTTATTTTTTATTTCATAATTACTTCTGTTGTCTTTTAACCATATTTAAAAGACAACAGAAGTAATTATATTACATCTTTATTTTTAATTTCATAATTACTTCTGTTGTCTTTTTAAATATGGTTAACGTGTACTATAGTGTACTAGAATATACTACCAATGTTGTTTCTTCTTAAACTTAATTGTAATATATTTAAATATATTCGTAATAACACAATTTTAATGATAAAGATGCTATTTTGTACTTTTAAAATGTATTATCCTTAAATTTAAATGTAATATCGAGCAACACACTATAGTTAAACATTTTAATCAAGTACTTTACATGTGCAGTAGTATTAGTCAACACATCAAAATGAAATCATTAAAACATACTGATTTAAAATGTACTTTAAAGTAAATCTTTTAATTTCACATTTCTGTACCTTTTAAAGTGCACTTAAATGTGTTAAGAAACATATGCATTAAAGCGTACTCTCCTTTTATGTACACTTGAAATGCCTTTTATTTCTGATCATAATTATATTATCCTAAAGTTGTTATGATAAGTTCACATTCAATACAATTAAACGCACAAGGGTATGTATAGTCTGAGGTATCTCTCTACAATGTCCAAACCCTACTAAGCAATTTCCGGTCCTCGTTTTTGGATGTTGTGTTTAACATAGAGAAAGTGGAGAGGGCGGTCTCCAGCTGCATGATGAAGAAATTGCCTTTGTGAGCAGCATTAATGATGATTTCCCTGTGCTATGCTCATTACGAATCTGCTGTCATAAGCTGCCCTCTTCCACTCACTCATACCATTGAGTGTAATTGTGCTTCATAGTCTGGCCCATGCCCACTGAATGAATAAGCCGGAGGTGCTTATTGTGTGTAATCTCCGCGGCACACTGCAGTAGCCACCAGATCAGGCTGTATCGTAGTCAGGAGGGACGAATGGTGAGTGACAGCAGAGTAAAGTGCTAAGTGTACCAATGAGAAGTGGGTATTGAATGATATGCAGAAGAGAAACCTCTCACACAATGAAACTAAAGCATTGTTGTTGTTTGCTAATGGAATTTGTAAAAGTAATGTTTCACATTATTGTGTTTCTCCTAGAAATTAGCAAATCATGGAACTTGGAAAAGGGGCTAAAAATGTACCCACCCTCCATCCAAAATGTAAATTTGTTTTTTTCTTCATCAGAAAAAAAGATAAATAAATGGAGAAATGTAGCATTACATCACTTGATCACCAATAGATCCTCTGCAGTGAATGGGTGCCATCAGAATGAGTCTAAACAGCTAAAAACATCGCAATAATCCACAATAATCAAAAACAAACCATACAAGCTGTCTATCAATTAACAACATGTGAAGCTGCAAAAGCGGTGTGTTTATGTAATAAACAAATTCATCTTTTAGGAATTGTAACATTAAACTAACAACTCCAACCAAAATACAAGTCCGTAAACCATTAAAACTCTTCCTCAAGTGAAAATGTCCATCCCCTGTTGTTCCCTTTCATATAAAAATCCACTGACATATTGTGTAGACCTGTTTTGGACTGATTTCACTTGTAAATCTGTGCATGTTACTCTCCTAATTTTTGGAGAAAGCATAGAGGACTTTTGATTTTAGCCAGAAGGAAGTTTGAACTTAACATCTTAATGATGGATTTGTTTCTTTTTTTGCAAACATGCAGGTTTTCACTTCATAAGGCATTCATTGGTGGTCTAGAGTCATTACAATTACTTGTAGATTATTATGATGTTTTTATTAGCTGTTTGAACTCTCATTATGATGGCACCCATTCGCAGATGATCCATTGGTGTCAAGTAATAACATGCCAAACTCATTTTATACATTTTCAGAAAATTTTCATTTTTGGGTGAACTATTTCTTTAACAGTACAATTTTTTTCTGCAGGCCTCTAGCTTATACACTGAACAAAATTATAAATGCTACACTTTTGTTTTTGCCCCCATTTTTCATGAGCTGAACTCAAAGATCTAAGACTTTTTCTATGAACACAAAAGGCCTATTTCTCTCAAATATTGTTCACAAATCTGTCTAAATCTGTGTTAGTGAGCACTTCTCCTTTGCCGAGATAATCCATCCACCTCACAGGTGTGGCATATCAAGATGCTGATTAGACAGCATGATTATTATACAGGTGTGCCTTAGGCTGGCCACAATAAAAGGCCACTCTAAAATGTGCAGTTTTATCACACAGCACAATGCCACAGATGTCGCAAGTTTTGAGGAAGCGTGCAGTTGATATGCTGACTGCAGGAATGTCCACTACAGCTGTTGCCGTGAATTGAATGTTCATTTATCTACCATAAGCCATCTTCAAAGGCGTTTCAGAGAATTTGGCAGTACATTCAACCGGCCTCACAACCGCAGACCACGTGTAACCACACCAGCCCAAGACCTCCACATCCAGCATCTTCACCTCCAAGATCGTCTGAGACCAGCCACCCGGACAGCAGCTGCAACAATCGGTTTGCATAACCAAAGAATTTCTGCACAAACTGTCAGAAACTGTCTCAGTGAAGCTCATCTGCATGCTCGTCGTCCTCATCAGGGTCTCGACCTGACTGCAGTCCGTCGTCGTAACCGACTTGAGTGGGCAAATGCTCACATTCGATGGCGTCTGGCACTTTGGAGAGGTGTTCTCTTCACGGATGAATGGTGGCAGTGGGGTTACGGTATGGGCAGGCGTATGTTATGGACAATGAACACAGGTGCATTTTATTGATGGTATTTTGAATGCACAGAGATACCATGATGAGATCATGAGGCCCATTTTTGTGCCATTTATCCACAACCATCACCTCATGTTGCAGCATGATAATGCACGGCCACATGTTGCAAGGATCTGTACATAATTCCTGGAAGCTGAAACATCCCAGTTCTTGCATGGCCAGTATACTCACCGGACATGTCACCCATTGAGCATGTTTGGGATGCTCTGGATCGGCGAATACGACAGCGTGTTCCAGTTCCTGCCAATACCCAACAACTTCACACAGCCATTGAAGAGGAGTGGACCAGCATTCCACAGGCCACAATCAACAACCTGATCAACTCTATACGAAGGAGATGTGTTGCACCAGATACTGACTGTTTTTCGGACCCCCCCGGACCCCCCCAATACAGTAAAACTGCACATTTTAGAGTCGCCTTTTATTGTGGCCAGCCTAAGGCACACCTGTGCAATAATCATGCTGTCTAATCAGCATCTTGATATGCCACACCTGTGAGGTGGATGGATTATCTCGGCAAAGGAGAAGTGCTCACTAACACAGATTTAGACAGATTTGTGAACCATATTTGAGAGAAATAGGCCTTTTGTGTACATCGAAAAAGTCTTAAATCTTTGAGTTCAACTCATGAAAAATGGGTGCAAAAACAAAAGTGTTGCGTTTATAATTTTGTTCAGTATATATTTTAAAACTATTTAAAATAAAAAAATACTGTTTTATATATTATGAAATGATAGTAATGGATTATTATTTATTAGTAATATAAACTAGTTTATATTATTAATAAATAGTAATTACTGGCAGACTATATATAATTCTACGTATTACTTATTTAAATATATAAATACATGGACGAGAAATATTGATCTGAATTTAAATGACTTTATATACAAATCAAGAGAGCACAAACTGATATGAGACACATACAATAATGCAGTGCAGGACATCGGTTTTGCCAAGGACAACGGCCAAATATAAAGTTTATCAGTCATTATCTGACCATAGAATGCTGTGATTGACTCTTCAGAAGCAAGTATTGCATGCAACTTCATAATAAGAAATTATATAGCATTCCAACACATTCTATCACATTGACAATAACATGCTTTTGTCATACTAACCATTCTCTGCATCCCTCTGCTAGACATTCACTGGCAGCTTTCACTGGTATTTTCCTCATTAACCTTCAGCTGGCATTCCTTTGCAAGCCAGCAACCTTGGTTACAGATGTGACTGTTTGTCTTCCTAAGCAACAGTTGAGATGCTACAGCACCATGGGATCTATGTTATTTATTCTCATTCTTACGACCTGTTTCTGATTTCATTGTATTTTACTTGTACAGTGTACGTTCTTCGGAAAGCTGCAGGTTCATTTACCTGATTTAAATTTTTGCAGCTATTGCTGAGTCAAACCAACTGCAAAGAACTTCTTGAAACATGCTTTCACTGCTGACGTTTTGCACAATTGCAGAATTTCTGAAAAGTATATTGTGATGCTCACTAATGTGATGACACTTTCTTTCTCAATATGTCAGCCTGTCATCTCTCTCTCTCTCTCTCTCTATCTCTCTCTCCATCGTTTGGTCTCCGCACAGCCTGTTTCAGTAGAAAGAAGTGTGGAGTTAAAAAGCAAGCCACTGTGCCATCCCTCTTCCTTAACACTCACTCTTTCCCCCCTCTCTCTCTTTTGCACACACACACACACACACACACACACACACGCACACACACACGCACACACACACGCACACACACAGGCACACACACACGCACACGCACATGCACAGGCACACACACGCACACACGCACACACGCACACACGCACACACGCACACGCACACACAGGCACACGCACGCACACACGCACACACGCACACACGCACACACGCACACACGCACACACACACACACACACACACACACACACACACACAGGCACACACACAGGCACACACACACACACATACAGGTGCATGCCTTTCAGCCAGCTGGTACACACCATTATTCATACACACCATTTTGTCTCTATAAATGAGGAAAGTTCTAGGAAAGATTCTCTGTGATGTATAACTCTTTTTAATGGAACTCTTCATTTCTGCCTCCCCCAGAGCAAGGCATTGTGGATAGTCATATTGAGGAAAACCATTTCCAAGCTTTTAACAGGTTTTCAGATAGCTACTGTATAAGAGTTAAAGTAACAGGAAGTCAACATTGACCCTATTTACTTTCTCAATACATGTTCATGGTTGTATTGAGAGTCAACGGTACAAATTATTTGTCAAAGAAAAATAATGTCTTTGCGATCTTTGATCAGATACTAATATTCTCACTTTCCTATTTTCAACCCCTCCTTTCCAACCAACTGTCCTCATTGTGGTATGCCTTGACTTTTTTCATTATCCAATACATTCCCATTGTGCAGAGTGAATTAAAGCTCTTTTCTTATTATAAATATTGCTGGACTTGCTTTCTGAAGTACAATGGAATGAATAGTCTTGATTTTAAGAGCCACAGTGTGTTTCATCGGAGTTGTGCCTAGTATTTCCTAAAGGAAATAACAGTATAAGGCAGCCCAAGAACTATATTTAGGTAGTTTGGGTTTTAGCCTTGGGTCGTGTGTAAATGAAATACTATATCATAGTCGCTTGTTGTGAGAGAATCAACACACAACACCATATTTGGCAAATGGAATCCCCGGAGTGGGTGGGTGGTAGCTTCGTATAATATTTTATCATTTGTAAGATTACAGATATAAAAAATATATTTTTAGAATGAATATCTTATTTTTATTAATATCTCTTTACATATCAAATTTATTTTTCATGACGAGACAAGATTAATTCAGGTTGTATAATGCCATTTGTGTTTTTAACATAGTTAGTCATTAAGTCTTACATAATATTTATATACAAATATAAAAATATATTTATTTAAATGTGACTTAAATGTGTACTGAAATGTATAAGTAAACCATGTTATTACATTTTTCCTTTTGGGGTCAGTACATCATTTTTTTTTCTTAAACAATGTTTTTCAAAACCATATGAAACATATCTAAGAATATACAGCATCATCTGTGTTTTAAACTAGAGTTTTAAAATATTTTTCTTCATCTTGACATGCTTATTTGTCCCTAAATACCATTAAGTATGAAGTAATGAAAGTAGAGAAGACCAGTCAGTTAATTATGAATGAATAATATTTGAACCATGTACCTCTATGGAGATCAAATTGTTAATTCTTAAAAAGCATACCAACTGCTTAAATGATCTACGAAATAAAATATGAATGGATTCTGTGCTTTATGTTAAGCAGTTTAACCCAAATTAATTCAGGAACACTGTGGAGAAAAATAATTAAATGGTGGGGGGGGGGGGGGATTTCAATAGAATGCTGCCTTGCAAGCACTAAAATGACTGGATTTCAGCAATAACATTAAACTTTAACAGACCATACTACATGACTATATTGTTTGCATATAATGTTTGTCTCTATAAGGCCTCACACTTCCAGGATAACATTTTAATGAGATCTCGAATGCTGGTAAGACAGAAAATTAAATAACACATGTTAGACCCTGAACAGAATATTCCCTGGCCATTATGAGAGCGCTCTATCATGGGAGCAGTCACTACATCCAAATTAACTTATAAATGCATGGCAGCGCCTTGCATTTCAGCCACGCTGCCGTTTAGTGTCTGTTGTTGCTTAAGGAATTCACTCCAGAGGCTTAAAAGATAATGGGAATGAAAATTAGGCCCTTGTTGAGGGTCGCATACACAAGATTGATGTCCTGGCTTTGAAGACCAGTCCCATAAAGGTTCCCTTTCATCCATGTTCAGAGCATGGTCAGGGACTGAACTTAGAACTTGGCCATGAAACAAAATGACCGGCAAACAAAAATGGTCTTTGAGGACTGGGCTTAAATGCTCCAAAAATATTGCTGAAACATTGGGACAGTTAGCCTTAAATGGAAAACAGGCCCAGTTGCTTTTCTGTCATTCTTTCAGGCTAGATGCAATAAACATAGGAGAAACATGGTTTGCATGCTAATTACTAGGTTTTAAATGTTTACAAATCCTCATTTAAAGAGTTAGTTTACACCAGAGTGAAAAATGTGTCATTATTTACTCACCCTCATGTCATTACAAATCTGTATGCTTTTGTTCTGCACCACATGAAATGCACTTGAGTCGTTTTCTTCATTATGATCACAGGACGGTTTTAGTACCCAGTTAATTTTGACTTTATGCCCCTCAAAAAAAAAAGAAAAAAAAAATGACATTTTGATTTTAAAATGTATTTACATGCATAGAAGAGGTGTATTCAAATCATTATATGACAACTATTAAAAATAGTCAATCAAGAGATTCAAATCTTTGCCTGTTGAACACACAAAGTGTATCGCTTCAGAAGAGCTGAAATATAGAGAATGAGTTGTATGGACCAACAATTGGTGGTGAATTTGTATGATTCATATGACCTATTGTTTTTCTTTTTTCTAAAAAACTATTTCATACAATGCAAATCATACAAATTCACCACCAATTCAGCAATGTAAAATAGTTGTGTTTTCTCATGAGATTGTGTTGTATGGACCAGTTTTAAGTTTTATGCAGGTATGTTTTTTGTCTTATTTTGTGAGAATAATGTGACTATGAACTGTTATACTGTATGTAAAAGAGCTGCAAGAAGATTCTTCAAAATTCTTAATTGAGTGCTCAAAAGAGAAAAAATAAATAAAAGCAAACGAGTTTGGAATGTCATGAGTGTGAGCAAATAGTGACAGAATTATCAATATTGGGAGAACTTTTTTTAATGCATCTCGCTGAAACCAAGTATGGTCAGTGGGGAGACAGGACTAAATGATCGCAGAGGGTGCATTATGGATCAGTAGCGAGAGGTGAGACAGGTCCTCTCTGCAGAAGCATTCAGTTGTTTCATATTCATCTGTCTGATTGAAGCTTGAATGTGTGCTACATTTCAATTGGCACCGAGCACCCCCCCCCCAGAGTGCTGGAGATATCTAATGCCTTGCCAATCATATGCACATAATAAGGAGAGGAGGGTGAAGGTGAGAGTCATGACTTCCAAATGTCTTCTGTTCTGTTTGTCAGACTCATCAGGCATGCAATATCTCAACTGCCGCCCAAGCGAGCTCAGGTATTGACCTTAAAATACGTTCAAAGGGCTTTATTTGAAAGAAATCTTTGTAAAAGCCATAGAAAGGCGAAAGTGACTGTTTATGCATGCTTTGACTGATTGATGTCGAATGCATCTCTGTTTGAAGTCTGCTTTGGCGGCGGATCTGAGCACAGGAAGTGTGTACGGTGGAGCGCGGACCATATTGGGCCGTAGCGTGGTGTCTGCAAGCGGCCACGCTCACCTAAAGTGCTGGGTGCACATGGAGCCACCGATGCTTGCTTAATGGCAGACTGTGGCGTCTCGCTCTGCCTTTCCAAATCCAACCGTTTGGGCAGATGCCGCCTGGCAGTCGAAGAGCCTCTGGCACACACCTATTAATTAGCTTCCCACAAACAGGAAGCAGGTTTTGGGAGAGGAGATGGATGCCGTCTCTGTTTGAGATGCTCTGAAGTGACAATCTCTCAGAAGAACTTTTGGCACTCAAAGTTTCATGGGATATGGCAGTGTTGGAGAGTGCACAAAGCTGGCACTTGACAAGTGAGCGCGGATTTAGAAAGGCACCAAATGTTCGTCTGTTGTGGCTTTGTTGTTTGGGATGGAGATTCATGTTTCTATTGTACAGCTACTGAGCTGAAATGGAACTCATTGTTTACAGGTTATTTTGAGTCATATGTTACCTGCCTGCTGACATATTTCAGGACACTACAGACTTACATTTGACTGACATCCAAGTTTAGTTTTGTTGATTGGTGTAAATGCTGTTTTCTGAGGTGAACACCTAGGAGTTGAACGAATTGCACAGTTGCAAATGTTCCAGACTAAACAATAAAATGTAAAAAATACCTGTGAAGGTGAGATTAAGTCAAGCACTTGATCTAAGTCTAGAAGCAGCCTGACAATATGTGTACTTTCCCACAGTACATACACAGACTCAAATTGCCTACAATTGCTTGGATTACATGGCAGATGACCTTTTAAAATCTTTGTGTGATTTTGCAGTTACCTCTAGTGACTTTATTGTGGTCAAGTAGTCCCAACAAACCGATTTCACCATTGAATTGAATAATGTCTGCTGCAGATTTGCCTTAGATATGTTTTGATCCGTTTTTCGGTAGTGTATATTCTCATGATGCCAGACCTTTTATTATCAGCATACAGTTTTGTGCACATTGCAGCTTCTTCCAGCCAAGATCTAAGACCTTAGACAGAAAAAGTCTAAGTCAGGGATTATTCATTTTAACTTCAAATAAGTAAAATTGAATATTACTATTTTTGAAGAAAGCTGTAGCAGACATTGAGTTAGATTTGAGCTGGCCATGTCAGCCAAATCTTAAAGGCTCAATGGAAATACATGCCTCAAATACATTTCTGCAAAACTGAGAAAAAAAGAAAAAAGCATACATATACAAATTGCAGCAGTTTCCAGTTGAAATAAACACTAGAAGCAGTAAAACTCTGACAACTTCTATTTATTTTCACACAAAGTATAATTTTCAGGTCCACAGTTTTGATTAATAAAGCCTTATTTTCACACAATTACTTAGGTGAAGAGCTCGGGTACGAATCCTGTGAAACTACAATTCCACAAAACAGTTCAAGCCTGCATATAGGGAAGTTCAAATGGCATGGTTGCATCAAAAAATCCCATTTAATACCAGTTTTGCAATTGTTAACACAACGGGTAGGTTTAGGGTTGGGTTTGGTTTAGGGGATATTTCCAACATGATAGAGCATTAACTTTTAGCAACACTCCTTGGATATTTGAATAATGAACCACTGCAATATGTTCCTGAAGCAAGGTAATAAAAACACAGCAATACGTGCCTTCATGAACATAAAAAAAACGTGGCAGTGGTCACGTATTGAACCCGCATTTTAGTGCCACTCACTGGAAATTTAACTTTGAAATTGCCTCGAAATATGCAGTAAGGTACATAATAATGGTGTTGCAGAAATGTATTTAGAGGCACATATTTCCAATGAGCCTGGGTTGCAAATCTTTCAGTCTTTGGGCTTCACATAGGCATCTGAACATCAAATACACTGTTGCATTTTCAGATCACTTTCTTTTTCTAAAATGTATAACATCTGCGTTTGTATAAAATACTTCTCATCCCAGTATTTCATAGATCAATATGGGGCATTGAATTTAGCACTTGAGGTGCAATGAAGCCTTTCTGATTGATAGATATGTTCACTGTTAAAAGACCTTGACTGTAGCCTGCGGGTAAAGACATATCCAACCCCAGAGTCTTCTGAAAGGTCAACGCGCCATTTAATCAAACATCAGACTGCTGAGGCTGAGCTGTCAGAGCTACGTGACCTTCTGCTCTCCCCCCTTTTAAAGATCAGCTCTAACCAGCTCAAATGCTGCTACATCACCCGGCCCATCCTAGTGTTCCCGAGCGAGATCACTCACCTCGCAGCCTCTTTGCTCTAGGTCTTTGCCCGCTGTCTGCATTTCCTTCAAGTGTGCTTGTGATCTTTGTCTAGCTCTCGCCTTTGTTGCCGGTGTTTGCTAACAGATGCTATTATAGCATACCGTTGATCTCACATGGACATTTTTTTTCAGCAAACTTCTGTTCAGCTTTCAATTATTCTGTGCTCAGTAGCAGGAAATCCAGTCATCTTTTAGTCCCAAACCAAAATGACACATTGCCATTAGAGATAATAGAGTTTGATGTGGCTCATTAGCTCTGCATAGGCTACCGTGTATAGTGGCACTATTTTTCGATGGCAAATTGGATACGAGGATGATCTCTTGCTAATGGTTATTTCTAATGCAGAGCTAATGTGGATGCCCAAGCCCCTCCCATGAATCCAAATGAAACAGGGTTGTTAGGAAGGAGGACACTGTATAGTAGAAGGTCTAAGTATCAAATGCTGACCTTGGATTGCAATTTAAAAGCTTTTAGCTTTTACACAAATGTTGCTGATGGTGTCTCCTACTGCTTATTTGCAGGGAAAATTTACAAAGCTTCATAACGCTGATTGTTTGGCAGGTTGTTGTGTAAAGCAGTTTTCGCAGTCCTTTTTAATCCAATGCACCTCATTGTCCAGGATGTACAGAAACTAGGAGTGGCAATATAATAAATAATTACATGAAATAATAATAATAATAAATACTAAAATGTATTATAAAATCTTTATGGCCAATGCATTTGCATGTGTTGTCCAGTTGTTCCAGTGTTCATTTACCAGATAATGTTGTTTAAATTTATTTGTATATTCATAAACATACATGCAGGGAAAAAAATGATGTAGTGGCCATGAGTTATGAATTTGTTATTTGTTCCCATTATATATAAATTCCTGCATATATCCTAGTTTTCCAAGAGCACTGGATCCCTAGTTTCTTAATGTAAATTGCAGTTGTTGAGTAAACTATGTTGATCTAGATTTAATCGAGATTTTAGCTGTGTTTGCTTGTTTTAAAGACGTGTAATCTTATTTTAAATCAATTAAGCCATTTTGCGTCTTGGAAGTGTGTTGAGGCCCCTTACTGGGCCCCGACCCCCAGGTTGAAATCCGCTGGTATAAAGTAATGGGATTACATTCATGCAATATATCAGAATTTCTCTGATATTTGCTGCCATGAAATCACATTTCTCAGCATTGTTTCACTCCTTATTGCCCTCCTAATGAGCTCATGTGTCCTACATGCAGTTCTGCCTCATCTTGCTTTTTCAGCTCTGGTCTCTGAAGTTATGATTGAACAAGTATGAAAAAGTGCAGAGATGGCAATAAAACGATTGCATTTTCTGCAATCTGTCATGCTGTCCCTATCGAGTGTTTGGTAGTCAGCAACAAATACAGAATACTGAATAATGCATTAACAGCATGTTTTTATGAAACAAGTCTTATTCATCCTAATGACAGAAAAACTAATATTAACTGAATTTAGGGGCTGCACTGCCGACGAAACCTGCAACTAACTGGATCGCATGATTGCACTTGTTCTATACATGGTGGGAAGCTGCATAATATTTGTTTTGCATTGAAACCTGTATTGGACAAATATATATTTGGAAGTTCTCAAATGTGAGAATAAGATTAACCCTAGGCAACTTTTGTTCACAAAGCATGTTGCAAGTGAACAATGCTGCATGAGCTGTAGAAATCTTAGATGTTCTGAGTCCACGTATAAGCCAAAATGTATCTGCCCTGAAACTGATCAAGCTTCCCCAAAGGAGGACATAAAATATAAAAGATGAGTCATGACTGTTTTTGCATCATTCGTGACTCATTCACATCATCTCACCTGTGTGCACATTCTCTGCACTCTCCATCAATGCAGAATGAAGAAAACATTGACTCGCCTACAAGTTGAGTAGCATCCTGGACAACTACTTAAATAAAAAAAGTAGTTTAGCAAACCCTATCATTTTTTGAGGAGAGCACCAATCATGGTTTATTACTAGGATCATTGGCATAATTATGCAATTCATAAATGCAATGGCTTGAATACACATACTTTTCAGTATGGTACATCAGGTACAACAGTCTTGAAAAAAATAATTAAAAGAATGAATTTCTTTGAAAAAAAGCCTTACTAAGTGTGTGAACTTTCAAAATATATCTTAACATTTAAGATAATTTGACTCAATGACAAAATAAGGTTAGTTCATGTTGCTGTATATGATGCGTAAAACATATTGTAAACGTGTAAGATACATGTACACAAGAAAAAGTAATAATATTCCCTATATTTCTTTTTAGAGTCATTACAATTCTTTTTTTGTTTGTTCAAGATTTTTTTTTTCAAGTTTGATTTATAGTATTTTATTTTATTTATTTTTGCCCAGTGTTTTGGTGTGACCTGTTAGGATTCTTCTTTATTGTGTGTGTGTGTGTGTGTGTGTGTGTGTGTGTGTGTGTGTGTGTGTGTGTGTGTGTGTGTGTGTGTGTGTGTGTGTGTGTGTGTGTAAAGTATCATATAAGGCTGAGTTGGCAAAATTCTCAATGACATTTTGCTAGTTTTCCAGAGGTCTAAATGAATACAAATGTGCACACGTAACATTTAGTTTTCAAAGGTACTGGATATTGTAATGGCCTGATCTCCTTATCAATGACCTGCTTGCGCTTTCCTCTGTACTACTGACTGACGAGACATTTAATTAGAGCAGAAACTAGTGTTCTTGTGTAGTGCCCTATAGCCTTAACCAAACACAGAAAAAAGCACCTTGACTCTTCTTTGAGAAGGAAATACTTTGTTAGCTACACCTGCTTCTTAAAGAAAATATCTGAACCAATTATGTGGTAGCAACTCAAAGCACAAAAGCATGACATGGTTGAGAGATTCAGTTGTTCAAATCAAACAGAATGGGGAGGAAATAATCTGAGGCTTAGTAAGTTTGATCCATATATCTGCCTGTTATTGAAAACAGCTAATCACTTTGTTTGATTTGATGCATAGTCACTCAACGTGTATATATATATATATATATATATATATATATATTGAATTATGTTATATACTTACGTCTTTTTCCTATTGATGGGAAAATAGACTTAATGGGTTTAGTTTTAACTTTCCTGCCTGTCTGAATAAAACCATAGTGACTTTGAGGTTGTTGGAGTTAGTCAGAGACGACTGAATGGTGAAAAGCAGTACTGTGAGGAGGTCAGAGGAGAATTTGCAGACTGGTTCATGCTGACAGAAAGGTAAACACATCAACGTTTGGAGTGGGTGGGCTATTGCAGAAGAAGACACAATAGGCTTCGCTCTTGTCAGCTATAAGAACAGGAAACGGATGCTGTACTCAACATAACTGAACATAAAGATAAAAATGTCAAAAAAGAAGGGAAAAATGCACTCAGCCAGAGTTAGAAATAAATCAGAATATAACTGCCAGCAGTAGTGATGGGCCCAAACACTACAGAGCCATCACCAATTATAACTTTGCATCGTGTTCACATGTGTGTTATAAAAGATAACTATTTCAGAGTCTGCTGTATGTGCAGGACTTCCTGCTGCCAGCTAATGGTGCTATGAAAAGCTGACTGTGACCATGATGGTACTGCATATTTATAAAGTTCATGTCTATGTTAAGGCATCACATTTGAACTCTGCTAGCACAGATGTTGCAAAGAATGGTCACACTTTATTTTAGGGTCTCTTAACTAGTTGCTTATTAGCATGCATATTACTAGAATATTAGCCATGTATTAGTGTAATTAATCACATATTAAATGCCTTATTCTACATTCATAATCATACCCAATACCTAAACTTAACAACTACCTTACTAAATATTAATAAGCAGAAAATTAGGAATTTACTGAGGTAAAAGTCACAGTTAATAGTGAATAAGTGAAGAGTTTGGTTCCAAAAAGCTATAAATCTATTTTGATTAATTTGAGTAAAAATGTTTTTTCTTTGCCAAGAAAGTGGCAAGATGAAAACCACTATTTTCTGTTTCAAACTTTCACTTAGCATCTTTAGGTTATAACATTAGAAATTAAAATCCAGATTTAGATTTTCAAAGATTTATTACAACATTTTATTATTTTTCCCCAAAATGCAATACATCCATGACACATTTTCTTTTTTTTTACATAGTAAGTTGATCCACATATGAAAGTCTCTGAACTTGGTCAATACTAATCTTATATACAGGCACTGGACTAAAAATACATTCAATCAGTCATCCCTCCCAAAATGAATTCAACGGGTCATCTTGTTTGCTATAAATTAATTACAACAATAAAATTAAATTTTATCATGATCAAGAACAGGAAAAAAAATATCACTTAGACCACAGAAATTCCAAAATGACATTTCCCTTACATTCAACTTCCAAAATTGCATTCGTCTTTGCTATGTTACATTCATTTAGTTGACTAGTGCTATATGCTGTATTAACGAAAACAATAATGGAATAAATAAAAACACTTAAACTGACAAGCTCTTGCGCAGCTTGTCAGTGATCTACGGCTCTGTGTATTAAATGCCACTCCATCTGAAAGCACGTGATGGAGATTTACTATTAATCACAGAATCGGCTTGACTGACGAGATGCGCATAACAATCACATGTTTGTGTTGACTATCACAAATCAACAAGTTTGTTTGTTGATCAAAAAGTACAATGTAGATGAGGAAAACTAGAATGCCGGGTGTATTCAAACACAGCCATTACTGTGTACACTGCGTGGAATGGTACGCTGTGATTGGTTGAGCGGATATATTGCATTCTACAGAGAAGAGAGACTGGCGTTTGTCGCAGTTTGAAAAGAAAGGGAGAAAACATGACCTAATAAGTTGGCAGATTTTGCGTTTTGTGTAAAATTTTAAATGGACTTTTCTATACCGACCAGGTACAATACTGATTTCTGAAACTCATTTAAAAAAATGGCTTTTATCACGTTCTGGAACAAACTCTTCAAGTCTTCCCTATTCTAAAGTGATACGCAAAGAACACACCGATACAATATGACTGGTGACCAAGCGTTTCACACTTTCCATCATAAATGCAGATTCTCATCCAGTGGTCTGTAGGGATGGGCATCGTTTAACTTTTATCGATACCGATATCAATACTGCTTATCGATACCGGTTCTTATCAATACTGTTATCGATACTATTTGGTGCAAAAAGATATAATGTGAAAAGTTGTTGAAAATTTCAAGTTATTTTATTACTGCTGAACTTTAGCAACTGTATTAAAGTTCTTCAGTCAGGAGCAGGGAGTTATTTTTCTCTTTGTGTTTTATTTTATTAACATTTAAAGGAATATTTCACCCAGTAATTAAAATTGTCATCATTTACTCACTCTCAAGTTGTTTTAAACCTGAATGAGTTTCTTTCTTCTGTTAAACATAAAAAATTATTTGAAGAATCTATTATTTTTTATACTTGTGCTGAACACAAAAGAAGATATTTTGAAGAATGTGGGTAACCAAACAGTTGCTGGTCCCCAGTGACTTCCATATATTTTGTTCTATAAAAAGTCAGCGGGGACCAGCAAATGTTTGGTTACCAACATTCTTCAAAATATCTTCTTTTGTGTTCAGGACAAGAATAAAAATTAATAACGGTTTGGTACAACATGACAGCGAGTAAATAATGACAGAATTAAAATTTTTAAGTCAACTATCCCTTTAATGAAAATCAGCAGCATTCTGTCCATTTAAGAGCTGCACGCATCTGTTTATCTCGGTTTACTTTATCTTTAGACATAACTAACTGTGTTTATATTTAAACATTGTGTGTTTTTGACAGTATTAGCGCAATCAGACGATAACTAAGATAGCTAAGCAATCGGGTGCTGTTTGACCAGCCTTTAGTGTAACTTACGCACGCTTCAGCTAACCCTTAACATTGAAGTATACAGAGTTAAAACAACGCAAGATATAACTTAAGATATAACATATCCGGTAGTACGGTATTGACCCAAATAAGTATTGTTCCAAAAAAATAGCAGTTATCGGTACCCATCCCTAGTGGTCTGGTGGGATGCATTAGTCTAAAAAAAAAACGAGTATTACGAATCAAAATATTGTCAAGCTTTGTTGTGTCTGAAGCACAGTGTAACCATCAAGTAACAAATAACATTTTCCTTATCCCCTCAATACATGTGAGTGTACACCTTTTCATTATTTTTTTCAAAACGAGTTTTAAATAATATTGTATAAGGTAAAACATACATATAACAGTAAGTTATATAAGTTTGTACCATGCTGCATTTGACTAAAATTGCCTTGTCATAATCAGTGTTGGGCGTAATGCATTACAAGTAACGAGAGTTACGTAATCAGATGACTTTTTTCAAGTAAAAAGTAAAGTAACACATTACTTTTTAATTCACAAGAAAATATTTGAGTTACCTTTTCAAAAAAGTAATGGCAGTTACATTTTTCCCATTTATTGACTGACAGTATTCCTGTCCCCATGTTGGGAGAAATCGTAAGTACAGAGGCGTTGTGTGCGCTGTGTGAACATGATGTTAATGTAGTTCTAGATTAAATGTAACCCTGGACCACAAAACCAATCATAAGGGTCAATTTTTCGAAATTGAGATTTATTCGTCATCTGAAAGCTGAAAGCATAAATAAGCTTTCCATTGATGTATGGTTTGTTTAGATTGGACAATATTTGGCCGAGATACAACTGTTTTAAAATCTGGAATCTGAGGGTGCAAAAAATCTAAATACTGAGAAAATCGCCTTTAAAGTTGTCCAAATTAAGTTCTTAGCAATCTATATTACTAATCAAAAATTAAGTTTTAATATATCTACAGTAGGACATTTACAGAATATCTTCATGGAACATGATCTTTACTTAATATCCTAATAACTTTTGGCATAAAAGAAAAATAGATCATTTTGACCCATGCAATGTATTTTTGGCTATTGCTACAAATATACCCCAGCGACTTAAGGTTGGTTTTGTGGTCCAGGGTCACAAATGCAAATGTGCATTAATCCATCATACTCTCTAAAAACAGATTTAGTAGGCTTATTCATCAAAATGAATTAAAACAGTGAAATGCAAACTCAGAATATGATGCAAACCAGCAATAATTAAATATGTTAAACAACACAAATATATCTAATCTCATTTTATTAACCAATGTCTTTGCCGCTGACCTTTGATGATCCAGTTCAACCATACTAATAATAACCAAAAATGACTTTAGATAAACTAACAATTGTGCTTCATAGTTTTTTAATTGCTGAAGAGTGTTGAACTTCTTCTCCTGCGTTCTACTGTACAGACGTGATTTACTTTTCCTTCAGCCTGAGGTTTATTCATTACACTTTTTGGTGTGAAAGGGCTTTTACATTTGCTATACATAGAACTTATTTTATTAAAAACAATCAAGCCCTGCTCATATATAAAAATTTATGGGAAAGTAACGCAAAATTAATGTAATGCATTACTTTTAAAAGTAACTTTCCCCAACACTGGTCATAAGATCAAAAACTCTTTGAAGAGACTTACCGTCCTGAGAAGAACATGACAAGAAATAATATACACATCTGCACCAGTTAGGGTTAAACCAAATGTTGCCAAACACACAACAAATTATTAAAATCTGGTAATTTACTCACCATGAGATACACTATAAAAAACATAAAACAAGAGGTTGTAAATCTTATCTCCAATCATGCGGTGTGAAGAAAACTGCAAGAAGATCTTAACTGTAGATCTTTTACATTATCACACTCAGAAAAACAGATATCAGTTGGATCAGCAGGGTTACACATGTGAAAATGAAACACCTTTTCTGCTGCAGATCACTGCCAGTGGACGGGGTGTTGAAATACAATAACATCAGGTTATATTTAACATGGGCACCTGCACAGAGTCAAGTAAACATCAATGAGCTGTCTTTGTCTGTGGGGTCAGGGCCACTGTGGCCCCTGTGAGTGTGTGGCTAATGGGAGGAGGGCGTAATGGCAGCTGTTTATGAAGTCTACCCACGTCCGGATGGATGAGGCTGTAACTGAAGTGGGCTTTTATCCAGGAGGATGTCTCTCCAAATACCCCCATCTCAGCCCCAGCCATGTGTGCCACGAGAGAAAGTCATTTCACTCTGTCGTTCTGTGAGCTCAAGGGAGAGAGACAGGCCTGGAGGATCCAATCAGTGCAGAAAAACATTTGGCGTCTTGGTCCATAGGGAAAGCTGCTCCGCATGAATGCTGCTCATCGCTGTTCCTCTCATGTCCATCTCTATTTGTTACAGGGGAGATGAGCTTTGAGTTTTGCTGTTTTTACAGTTTTGGTTTGGAATGTGGTCGCTGAGCCTTTACATCAGTGGTTCCGACTTGGTGGGTCATTGTGACCCGAAAATATGTTCAAATAATAAATGCCCACTAACTGGATAATCGTTCTTACAACAGGATAGTTAGGATAGCAAAAATAAATAAGTTTACGAGCCTTTAAAAGGGGGAAGAAAACACTTTTCATATCCAATCAAGCTCTACAGCATTTTGGTGGAAGTTTAATTAGACAGGTACGGTCATGATTAGGTTGTGTGACATGCCCTCATCCTTAAATACTTTGATGGAAAAAAGGCAATACAATAAAACCAGAATATTAATACAGGTTTGCAGTGAGAATAATCTTTGCCATGTTTTGTGTGTTGAATACAGTATTTGAGAGAAAAGGAAAACACAAACATTCAAGATGCATTTAGAAACCAAACACTTCAACTATAAAAAACAAGTCTGTTTCCAAAAGAAAGCAACAGGCTTTGAACACATCACAAAAAATCATCAATATATGAAGAGTTAATTTGCCAAAACATATAACTCGAATCTGATTGGTTGACAAACGCTCTAAGGTGTGCAATTATTTTCAGGGAAACGCACAGCGAACGTAGTTCCAGTCAGCTATTGACCGCATTACATGTCTGTATAACTTCGCCACATGATTTGAGTTATTTCAAAGGTCCTTAAAGCCTAAAACATCAAAAGAACCAAAACACGCAACGACACAGGCCAAACAAATAAATATAGTAACCAAAAGGATAAAAAACGACAGATCATGTCCATGTTTTTGCCACAAAAAATGACGTTTCATGATGTGCATACTATATTTCTCCCGCTCTCTCTCCCTCACAGATGCACGCACATACAGTTTGGACACGATTTTATCAGTAACATAGTTTAACAACTTAACAACTACATGACTTCTCACAAGCGAGGTAACAACGACAGCGTTGTTCGTGAAGAAAACAAACTTAGTTTCACTATAACTAGAGACATTGATGCCGAACACTATTGAGAGAAAGACTCACAGAGGAAATCTCTCTCTCTCTTTCTCAGTCTCTCTCATATAACTTAGTTATTAACTGTATTAACTACATTAGTCTACTATCAACAGCTCAAGCCTCCATTACTATGTTTAAAATGTAGTTTTGGAATTAGCAATGAGATGAGGAAGAAATAATCCTACTTTAAATTTATGTAGAAATAACTGACAAATTCCTTGAAATATATCATCTGATCGATGTCTTGAGGTATGGCAACCATAGTATAAACAGAATAACTGACTTTGGCCCATTTAATTCTTAGAAAATAATTATTCTTCATTCTATTCATCTTCGTGTCGTGGCCGCATCACCACCTCGGGTGTGCCAAATTTTCTAGGAATCCAACAGCCCGTCGTCAATTATTCCTTACTTGTGCATTCCAATTAGGCTAATATCAATCAAACTGCAGTTGGGTTGTTTTAAGTAGTAATAACTCAAACAAATACAGGTAACTTGTAAGGGCTAATCAAAGGCTAGCTGTGTATTAAATGATTTTAAATGTTGCCTTAGCAAAGTGCATTTAAAATCCTTTAATGCATGGCTAGCTGTTAATTATCCCGCTTTTTCCACAGTGATTTGCCAAGTTATAGACAAGTTAAAACTAGTATTGCTCTTTGCAGCGCAATATTTGACCGAATGGGTAAAAATGTGTTGTTTTCGTTAGATTTGGCAAGTTAGCGCTAGCATTCTGCCCACTTCAAATCGGACACAGAGATTAAATAGTGTGGTAAGATCACATTTATTTCAATCAATTATCGATAGAGAGAGAGAAAGAGAGAGATGACAGTTGTGCCTGTGTTTTGTGTCTGTGCCTGCACGTCTCTCTCTACAAACAATTACTTCAAAAACAGCAATTTTACCATAGTTGCTGAGAATATAATGTAGCGATCTAGTATCTAGGCTATTTTATGAATAAAAATCACAGGGAAGCATTGACAACAAGTTTAACTTATGTGTGTGTGCAGCACAATCTACGATCTCTCTCTGTGTGTGTGTGTGTGTGTGTGTGTGTGCGTGATGTGTGTTGGTTAGTGTGCATCAATTAAAGCTGCGCATTAATATGGAACGGTGTTTATACTGACTTGGACCTGTGCATTAAACGGTTTTACTGCATACCTGCCAGCCAATCACAATCCAATATTCAGACAGACCATGGTATAAGCAAAATTAAATTTAGTCGAAAGTATGTTTATATATATATATATACACTCACTGGCCACTTTATTAGGTACACCTTGCTAGTACTGGGTTAGACCCCTTTTGCCTTCAGAACTGAGGCATAGATTCAACAAGGTGTTAGAAACATTCCTCAGAGATTTTGGTCCATATTGCAAGCATAGCAAGGCAGGATGGATCCATGCTTTCGTGTTCTTTACGCCAAATTCTGACCCTACCATCTGAGTGTCGCAGCAGAAACCGAGACTCATCAGACCAGGCAATGTTTTTCCAATGTTATGGTCCAATTTTGATGAGCCTGTGTGAATTGTAACCTCCGTGTGCTGTTCTTATCTGACAGGAGCGGCACCCGGAGTGGTCTTCTGCTGCTGGAGCCCATCTTCTTCAGGGTTCGACGTGTTGTGCGTTCAGAGATGGTATTCTGCATACCTTGGTTGTAACAAGTGGTTATTTGAGTTACTGATGCCTTTCTATCATCTCTAACCAGTCTGCCCATACTCCTCTGACCTCTGACATCAACAAGGCATTTTCATCCACACAACGGCCACTCACTGGATATTTTCTCTTTTTCGGACCATTCTCTGTAAACCGTAGAGATTGTTGAGTGTGAAAATCCCAGTAGATCAGCAGTTTTTTAAATACTCAGACCAGCCCGTCTGTCACCAACAACCATTCCACGTTCAAAGTCACTTTAATCCCCTTTCTTCCCCATTCTGATGCTCGGTTTGAAGTTCAGCAAGCCGTCTTCACCTCATCTAGATGCATAAATGCATTGAGTTACTGCCATGGGATTGGCTGATTAGCAAGTTGTGTTACCAAGCAATTCAAGGATTCAAGGTTTTTTTATTCGTCACATACTCAATTATACAGGATATAATCAGTAGTGAAATGTAAGTTAGGTCAGATCCGCTCAATAGACAGTGCAAAATATGTAACACAACACAAGAGAATATACATATATATAGGTAAAAAATAATAAGAAAAAATAAAGAGGAATAAAATGTGCAATAAAATATATTTTGCAGGACAGTATACTGTGGACTTAATAAATAGTAATTTAAGCAGGGATGTGTAAGAGGAATGTGCAAACAGGTTGTACAGAGTATATACATAGCAGCAGTACGGATGATGGATAATAGTGAATATCTTACAGTTTATTAAATTGAGTCATGTTGATGTTATGAGACTGAGTTTGAGTTTAGGAGCCTGATGGTCTGAGGGAAGAAGCTCCTCCTACGTCTCTCAGTTTTTGCCATCATGCTCCTGAAGCGCTTGCCAGATGGCAGTAAGATGAAAAGATGGTTACCGGGGTGATTTGAGTCTTTGATGATTTTAGCAGCTAATTTATGGCATTTATCGTTTTTTGCAAATGAACTCTTCATATACTGTAGTTAATGCTTTTAGCTGCTACTAAATCTACAGTGCCACAACATAAGACATTAGCCTGTAATTTACACAGCTTGCAGTCTGAAAACATGCACTACCAACATACAGTACAAAACATGTTACTTTCAGTGGTTTCAATTATGCAGTTTTGTGCAATTGAAGTTTGTGAAACAAAAATAACGAAATCCATTTTAATCAACATAAATCAAAGTTTTACAAACCTCCTAATTGCGAAAATATAATTATTTAGGAAATGACAATAGCCTATTAATATATACTGGCTCATGATAATATTAATACCAATCCATTTCAATCCACTGATTTCAATAACTCTGTTTGTTTGCTTTTCCTTAATAAACATTTTTAGTACAGTACAGTACCTTTTTAAAATCTGAGACTTCAAGTAAAACTAGTTCAACCATTAACAAAAAGTGAGCAGCTAGAAATGTAGACAATGTTTGTTTTGTTTTCCCGAATCACTTTCGCTAAGTCTGATCTAGCCTAACATTTACGACACCTCTACATTATGTCATCTCATAAATTCTCATATTAACCAACTAACCCTTTTTTCTTCATTATTATTCAGTTATTCAGTTGCCTCTCATTTTCTCATTTGTTTTACTTGTTCGTTGTTTCCCCGAGGCAAGCGCCTTCAGCTGTTAATACACAACCCCTCTTTTGGTGACAGCAGTGTCTGCAGGGTGGCATTAGCACACAACACATACTGTATGCCATTAAACCAGTCAATGCTTTGAAGGGCAATAGGACATGTTGTAAAATAAGCAGTGTTGGGTAAATTTACTTGTAAAAGTAATGCAATACATTATTGCGTTACTCCCTAAAAAGTAAATAATTATGTTACTTAGTTACTATTTATGAAAATAAATGTGTTACGTTACTTTTGCGTTACTTTCGCGTTACTTTTTAAATATGAGCAGGGCTTGATTGTTTGTTTTTAATACAAGAAATTATAAGTATAGCAAAATGTAAAAGCCTTTCACACCAAAAAGTGTAATGAATAAACCTCAGGTTGAAGGAAAAGTAATTCACGTCTGTACAGTAGAACGCAGGAGAAGTTCAACACTCTTCAGCAATAATAAACAATGAAGCACAATTAGTTTATCTAAAGTCATTTTTGCTTATTAGTATGGTTGATCTGGATCATCAAAGGTCAGCTGCAAACACATTGGTTAATAAAATGGGATTAGATATATTTGTGTTGTTTAACATATTTAATTATTGCTGGTTTGCTTCATATTCTGAGTTTGCATTTCACTGTTTTAATTCATTTTTATGAATACTGAATCTATTTTTTGCGAGTGGGATGAATTAATGCACATTCACTTTTAGTCTAGAACTACAGTAAGATCATGTTCACACGGCGCACTGTCAGTCAATAAATGGAAAAAAAGTAACTCAGATCAGGGCTCTAGACTAACTTTTTGCACTGGTTGCACTGGTGCACCTAACTTTTTTTCTTAGGTGCTCCAGCACAAAAGTTAGGTGCACCCACATTTTCATATAGGCAATATTGCCTAGTAAACGATCTGGTCAACATAAAGTTCTTTATTTGAAGCACAATTCTACAAGAAAGATAACTTACTTAAAAAGTGTTGGTGCTTAAAATGCTTCACTGAGCAGAGATTTAAACTTAAAACATCTCAAGATAAATAAAATCTAAATTAAGTGTTTTAAGGGCGTCAAACTGAACATCTCTTGACTCAATGTCTTATGGACTATCCTCCATTGCAGTTACATGCCCCTCGGATGGCCAACTCCTGTAGTTTGTCCTTCTTGATCTTTGGCCTCGGCTAAACCAGCTGACCACACTCTCTCTAGCATCAACATATTCCAGACTTGACCCCTCTACACTGATTCTTATCAGATCTTCCACTGTGTCTGAATGAAGGGATGCTCTAGTGCAGTGGTTCTCAAACTTCTTTGGTCGTGCCCCCCCTTAAACCTATAAGAAAATCTGGCGCCCCCATCCCACCTCAGACTACCAAATAATTTCACTAAACATTTTATATATATATATATATATATATATATATAAAGTATTTACAGTTTTTATAACCAATTATTACTATGTAAAAAATAAGTATACTTAGGCCTTTAGTGTTATGTTAGTGTAATGTTTTTAGCTTTATTTTTTGTTTTCATTTAAATATTTAGTTTTGAAATGTTGTTGTATGCATTTGTCATTTTTATTTAATTTATTTATCTTCTTAAATGTGTATATATAGTATAGTTTAACTTTTTCGTATTTGTAAGTCGCTTTGGATAAAAGTGTCTGCTAAATGACTAAAAGTAAAGTAAAGTTCTGTCTAATTGTCTCTCTGTTCTCATACTGTATTTTAATGCAGCCAAATTCTCAATAAAACTGTTTTACTTTATATATTTTACTGTTTCTTTTGTCAGTCAATTAATATGAAATAGTGACTGAAACACAGCCCTTTAAGAATACATAACCAGCTCTCCCTTCCTAGTCTGCACAAATATCCTAATTTATAATTGTATTGAGCCGTTGTCTGATGAAATCAAATAATACACACAAGATAAGGCTATATTTGCATGTAAACTTAGAGAAGCAATAATATCTATTTTAACTGAATGGGCTGGGCTGCTCCTCTCAGATACTCATTGAACAGAGCAGATGCAGAGAAAGAGATACGTGCACGCTGATCTCACACCGTTGCGGCGATCACACAGACACTCTGAGAGACTTGCTAAAGTTTGTCCAAGAAGTAGCTAGATTTGTCACTAGTCGCTTTTTTAAAGACTTTTTAAAGAAAAAAAGTCGCTATGGGCGTCTAAAAAGGTGCTAAATCTAGCGACCAAGTCGCTAAGTTGGCAACACTGCGCGCATCTCTGCTGCAGACCTCTCTCTCTCTCTCTGTCTGACTGCAGCAGCACACGCATTTTCAGACGCACACACACGTACAGGAATATCTGGACCACAGCCAATCAGAGGGGGGGTCCGCCCTTCACTATCTCTGATTGGTTTAGACCACGATATGAGCCTAATGTGTGTCTGTTTTGGAACCACAAGGAGACTTTTAGAGTCGCGGAGACTTTTTTTCCCTTGAACAGCTGGTGCGACCTCAGATTTTTTTTTGTCGTACTATTGAGAATTAGGTCACACTCTAGAGCCCTGACTCAGATATTTTCTTGTAAATTAAAAAATAATGCGTTACTTGACTAGTTACTTAAAAAAAAAATATTATTATGTAACTCGCCTTACTTGTAATGTGTTACCCCAACACTGACAATAAATACAGTATTATACATGTAATATAGCATGCTTTTTTCTGACATGGAAGACGAAAGGTGATATTCAGCAGAATGCTACCAAGCTGCTCTTTTCACACTTTTGATTTTAATTTTAATTGTCCACGTTTAATTGTTCTGCTTATAAGCAAGTTTGCAAATACCAGTCATTAGAGTATTAGTAGGTTGTGTACTTAATATCTGCTAATACTTTATTTTGATGCCCCCCCCCCCCCCAACAGACAGTTATACTGACTCTAAGTAACCTTGCAAGTACATTACATTTACATTTAGTCATTTTGCAGATGCTTTTATCCAACGCGACATACAATTGTGGAATATATAAAGCGATTAATCTTGAAGAGGCAAATAGACAGAGGAAATGCTTGTAACAGTCTCAGGCATTGTTCAAATAGGTACAAGCTAGCAAGGGAAGGAGAGAAAGATAAAGAGAAAGATGAAGATTTAGAAAAAGTGAAATAAAAAGTGAAAAAGTTTTTTTTTTTTTTTTTTTTTTTGGATGAAGTCAAGTAATGTTGAAAGAGATGAGTTTTCAGTTGTTGCTTGAAGATTGACAGGGATCCAGCAGTCCGGATGGGGGTGGGAAGATCATTCCACCAGCCATGAATGGTGAACGAGAATGTTCTGGAGAGTGATTTTGAGCCTCTCTGTGATGGTACCACGAGGCGTCTCTCACTAGCAGATCTCAGACTTCTGGAGAGGATGTAAATTCGTAATAGTGAGTGGAAGTAGGAGGGTGCTGAGCCTGTGGTTGTTTTATATGCAAGCATCAGTGTCTTGAACTGGATGTGAGCTGCAACCGGTAGCCAGTGCAAGGAGACAAAGAGAGTTGTAACATGGGCTCTTTTGGGCTCGTTGAAGACCAGTCCTGCCGCTGCATTCTGAATCATTTGTAGAGGTTTGATTGTGTTTGATGGAAGTCCAGCTAGAAGAGCATTGCAGTAGTCTAGTCTAGAAATGACAAGGGCCTGGACAAGAAGTTGTGCAGCATGCTCTGTCAGAAAGGGCCTGATCTTTCTGATGTTGTGTAGTTCAAACCTGCAAGATCGAGCAGTCTTTGCAATGTGCTCTTTGAAGGTCATATGATCATCAAAGATTACACCAAGATTTCTGACCGAAGCTGATGGGGTAATTGTTGATGAACCTAACTGAATCGTGAAGTCATGCTGTAGAGTTGGAGTTGCAGGGAAGACAAGAAGCTCAGTCTTTGCCAGGTTGAGCTGTAGGTGATGTTCTTTCATCCATACCGAGATGTCCGCCAGGCAGCCTGAGATCCGTGCAGCTACAGTTGGATCATCTGGTCGAAATGAGAGATAGAGCTGTGTGTCATCAGCGTAGAAATGGTAGGAGAAGCCATGTGCCTGTATGATGGGACCCAGTGATGTAGTGTATGTGGAGAAGAGGAGGGGTCCAAGAACCGATCCCTGGGGAACCCCAGTGACCAATTGATGTGCTTTAGATACCTCCCCGCCCCAGGCCACCCTGAAAGACCGACCAGTGAGATAGCAGAATGAGGACTGATGATTTGGAATCGGCTTTTGCAATTTGCAGGGCTTCAGTGACTGAGAGTAGCGCAGTCTCAGTTGAATGGCCACTCCTGAAACCTGACTGTTTAGCGTCCAGTTTGTTGTTCTGTGAAAGAAACAATGAGACCTGGTTGAAGACAACTCGTTCGAGTGTTTTGGCTATGAATGGAAGGAGAGAGACAGGTCTGTAGTTTTCTAAAAGAGAAGTGTTTAATGTAGGTTTTTTGAGCAGTGGGGTTACCCGAGCCTGCTTGAATGCAGTGGGGAAGATGCCTGTGAGGAGAGATGTGTTGATAATGTGTGTGAGTGCTGGTAAGAGTGCGGGAGAGATTGCTTGGAGAAGGTGTGAGGGGATAGGGTCTAGAGGACATGTTGTAGGATGGCTGGAGAGGAGAAGTTTGGATACTTCCGCCTCAGTGAGGGGACAGAAGGAGAAGATGGGAGTTTGAGCAGTGGATCTAGTTGGTTGGGGGTCCTGTTTGAGTGGGGGTGAAAACTGACTACTGATTGTTTTAGTTTTGTTTGTAAAAAAAGTTGCAAAGTCATCAGCTGTTCTAGAAGTTGTGGGAGGTGGTGAAGGGGGACAGAGGAGAGAATTAAATGTTCTGAAGAGATTACGCATATCTGGAGCATTGTTGATCTTGTTATAGAAATGTGACGATTTGGCAGTGTGGACTTCAGTGGAGAAAGATGATAGCAACGATTGATACATACTCAGGCCGGACGGATCGTTTGATTTTTGCCATTTTCTCTCTGCCGCTCGGAGTCTGGTCCGATGTTCACGAAGAACATCAGATAACCAGGGGTTAGAGGTTAAGGTAGAGCATAAAGTGTCAGTAGCATCCAGAGATGAGAAATTGGTAGGTGATGCAAGAGAGGGTAGGTTTAGGGAAGAGAGGGTAGGTTTAGGGTTAGTAGAACATTAACTTGTTCTACTAAGCCTAAAACTAACCCTAACCTAACAATCTGCCAATACTTTAATGAGAGTTTGTTTACTTGTAGTTGTAAAATTACTTTTTCCAAAGGGGACCATCAAAATTAAGCAATAAATAATAAACTATCTTTTATTTCCCTGTGCGTTTCAATGGTTAGTAGATGATTTCATATCAAAATTACACAGCTCTGGTTTTTCCTTGATGCACTTTTGTTCTTTACTTTCATGAAAATAACTAATGTGTGACTGTTTCTTGTAAAACAACCTTGCAGAACTGTATAAGTGGGAATTTGAAAATGAAAGTGATATATATATTTTAATATGACACATTTAAAGATCTATATTAAATCTATTTCAGTGTGAGGTGGGGGCAATAATCAGTGAGAATCATGCATCATCATTTATTAGCCTGTAAACTCCTCAGCATGCGCCATTTAGCTCCTTCCACATAAACTGAGGCCTGTATTAAACATTTTATCTCAATCATTTATTTATTATTTATAAACCTTCCACCTCTTTTGACAGGCTTATGAAAGTAGGCAGGAACATGTTCCTACGTTTAGTTTTTTCATGGAAGGCTCTGATAATTGAACGGCAGAGGACAATCATTCATTTATATGCAAATAAGGACCCTATTTGATATCAAGCCAAAGAGAGATAAACATTATTATGCTCTAGTATGAGTGTGTTGTTTCAGACACACACACACACACATGCACGCACGCACGCACGCACACACACACACACACACACACACACACACACACATGCACGCACGCACACACACACACACACACACACACACACACACACACACACACATGGACGTTCGGTAAATGGATACTTAAGCCATGCCAATCATGTGCTGTTGACGCAAATGTACAACCAGCACATCTGACTCCAGTCTGTTTGGTCACGGGAGTGTCTCTCTGAGCAAAACATTTATTGGTGCATATTTATTTTCATTTTGGTTGCTCCTGATACTGTGGTGCAGTCCCATTAATAACACACACAATAAAATATCACAGTCAAGCGCCATCAGACGTACTTTTATTATGAGGAATGGGTTAATTTGGCACGAAAAGCTTGTGGGTGTTCAAAACACGCACATCACTTATCTAAATAGTTCAGTCGCTTGCTGAATGTCAAGTTATTAAGCACCACAAATCTGTACACAGACTCGTTGCTGCTGCTATATGAAATTATAAAAAGTTGAACATTCATTTTTTTGCTTAATGGAAACCAGCAGTTAAAGTCATTTTTTTTAGAGAGTTATAACAAATGTCTGATATTGGTGTTTTAATGGCATCTGTATGCAAGTACACTCCTAAATAAGTTGCCGCAGTACCAACATTATAATAATCAACACTGAAACCAGTGAAATTTCACATATTAATTCTTAATAAATGCCACAGCAAAAAATAAAATACATTCCTTTATTTAAAAAGTTAATATTAGAAAGATACACTTAATTAAAAAATAATATTAATACAATAGCATGTCGCTTTCAAGTATTTCTCAAAGTAAACATTGTTTCATGTTCTCAAATAATTATTCAAGTAAACAGTCTGTACTAAATTAAAGAACAAAGAAACAATTTATAAACAACAGAACAAAGATACTAAAGAAGTAAGCAGTGTTTGATATTTTTCAGGTATCAAAGGCTTTGTTCACACTTCAGAGAAAATCTGATTATCAAATAAACAAATGTGTCCATCTGAAAGTTTTATGGGACCAGATTAGTTGAGTTTTTTCTTTTCAAACTGCTATTGTTTTTGCTAGCATTATGTGAGAGTTTAGCAATGGATGTTACACCACTGATTGTTTTCCACGAGGGCAGTTGTCCACAAGTTTGTTGCATACAACAATATAAAATGAGAAAGGGTGACATAAGCCCGATTCGGATGGAAATTGTTTCTCATGGGGACATGTAAAAATGCCCAGCCGAATTTCCTTCTGTTTTTTGACATAACCAAGGTTATATGGTAATATAACTACCATGTGAATCCACACCTCTGAGTTTACAAGACCACTGCCAAACACTGTACGCTAACTGTAGCACTTTGCTTTAATTTGAATGCATATTTATTACTGAAATGCTGGAAAGCAGCATTGTACAATAACAATATTTCATAACTTCTCCACCACAGCGAGTGAGCTGTTAAGAACAAAAAGAAGAAAGAGAAGAAAAGCATGTACATGTTTGAAATGAGTCATTATAATGGCAGGTATGCAATACAATAAGAAGTATGTAGGCCTATTGGATACAATTATATACATAAAAAGCTAAACAAAGCAGTTTTGTGTTTACCATATGTAAATAAGTGGTTGTATTAACTTATTTCTGCTAATCTCCACATTTTTAATGACATCCATGACATAAAACCATTTTAACTATAGCACATCTATTTTCAGATTTTTAATCAGGAGATTTAAAAAAATAATAAATAGCATATTGCTAAATATGAATTTACTGTTATCATTCCAAACATATGACATTTTATTAATGGTAGACAATCATGTGACTGGCCACATGAGCAGTGCGTTCCAGAACTCACTTCTCCACTGTTAATAAATCGCCATCCGAATCCATGAGTTTTATCACTGATGTGCCATATAAATGTATTTTAACAGACATCCACAATTACCATCCGAATAGGGCTATATTCATTGTTTAGTGAACTTTCCTTCAGTCCCTCTTGTTTTTAACAATTCCGTAAAGCCATAAATTTGAGGAGTGACACCCACATTTAAATACAGGAGTGAAACCCCTAAATTACAGTTGTGTGTGTGTACAGATCTGAACATACTGGTGTCCAGTGCATTTATCATCTGCTATTTTTAACCAAAGTAATATTACAGTGATAATATTACAGTTATGTTCACGTTATGATTAACTAAACCTCCATCAACAGAGCTGTGATTTTTTTTAATGCACACTCAAAAAAATGAAACCTTGACTTTAATTAATTTTTTCTTGTCAACAGGTTCCACAAAATGTAATTATGAAAGTTGAAAACAAATATTTTAAGGTTATCTAACTTAATGGGGTTGTTTTAGGGATAAATAATATTTTTGACTCAAGCCAACTATTATCAATCATTTTTGCTCAACAAGAGACGTTTGAGTTCAACTAACTAAAATCAGTTATGTTATATGGACTAACAAAATTTGTTTAGAAGTTGCATATTATATATTTGTCTATTCAAAGTAAACTAATTATTTTACAACAAAACATTCAATTCAAGCTTAATTAATCAAAATAAAATGCTTTCACTAACTTAAATTTTTACTAGTTAGGTTGAATTAACTCTAGTTTGTCAACAGGTTCCACACAAATTACTTCAGTAAACTCAACTCAACATTTGTTAGTTCCTTTATTCACCAACAGAAGAGTTGATCAACAACAACTGTTTATCAAATTCTGTTTTACAAAAGAGAAAAAAAAACAGTTAAACATACCCATGAGTGGCAGCATTTAAAGTTGGTTATCTTTACCTTTAAAAAATAAATACAATAAAAAATAACTCTGGACACGCATTACATGCATGTCACCCAGAACAGTGGTGCGTGTCACACAAGAAAAAGAAAAAAGGTATATAATCTTTCAAGTGTTTTTCAATTAAATGGTTTCAAATGCAAAGCAGGCCTTTATGTTAAACACCACAAACTTAAGTGCTATGTTGGTTCACTCATACAGTTTATTTTTAAGCATCTGTACATGCTTTACATGACAAAGAAACATGTCACCCATAACAGTGATGCCTGTCACACAAAAAAAAAAAGAAAGAAAAAAGGTATATAAACTTCCAGGTCGTGAAACACTTCAACACCCTTAAGATTAAACCGAATGCAACTAGATCACGATCCTGTGTCGCAGTGTGATAAGGGAGAATCGCGACACACCCCGTGACTACCTTTCCAATCATGTGACGCCTGCCTGCGAAAGTTGAGCTAGTTGCACACAGATTTTCCCCTGCGCTGAGCCAGAGCACTTCTCTGCCACCTTCACATGCTATCAGAAACATCCGGTTTCCCACTTATGAAGTCCTGACGAGCTCCCTGCATTCAAATTATTTGTTGAATGAATAATGTAATATTCCACTGGTTGATAACCATAAATATTTATGTAAAAAATATTTGTGCTCTTTTTCATGTTAAATGTGAAGAATGACAGGTTGGATGCCACAGACTTTATTTTTTATTGGCGGATTATACAGGTGTAATTTTCACTTTAACTTCACGCAATGTAACATGATTTTATTATTGTAATCAATACTTTATTCTTAAAATATGACATTAATCTTATTTATTTGAGAAAGATAAACTAATCAAACTGGCGCTGGCCACTTGGTATTTAAAAAAAAAAAAAAACTTGAATTTAACAAACATAAAATGTTCCAATCATATTTCTGAATTAAATTAATAAAAAAAACTAAACGAATTAATGACCACTTTGCTATTAAAAACCAAACAGAACCATTTTAATGGCCGCAAAAGCACATTTACATTGTTGTGGAGAGATAGAGAAAGACACGGGCTCTGGTCGGACTCGGGCGGAGAATTCTGATAAACTGCAGGGATCTATATTCATTCCCTAGTTCAATTAAAAGTTCCCCGGACTAATTGTGAACAGATTGCACTCCCGTCTTCTTCCCGAGCATGTGAACATGTTCATTTAATATATGAAATAAGTTATTGTTATAAAGACAGACGTTAAAATAATGTTCACATAATAAGCGCCGTCATTCAGGCTGTTCACAAGAGAGGTCTGCTTCCCTTTCGGGTTTCGGGCCGCGTTAATATTTAATGGATAGCTTCGGGCTCGAGTTTGTAGCTAAACCAAAACTATATGCAGGCTACGCTGCTTTCATAGACGCACGCGCACACACATTATTGCACAGATATCAGAGATCGCGCAGCGCACAAACAGCACGGGAACTTTTACTTAGTAAAATAGCTTCGATAGGCTACTGACTCGCAACATTATATTTCTCTGCAATGAGGAGGTAAAATCGTTTTTTAAAGTAACTAAGCCTCATTGCTTGTAGAGAGAGACGCGCAGATGCAGGTGCACATGTACGCGCAACTTTCATACCTCTCTCTCTAACTCTCGCTAATTCAAATAAATGATTTGCTCATCAATAACCTATATGAAATATGTTATTGTTATGACAGACGATAAAATTAATGTTCACATAATAAGTGCCGTCATTCAGGTTGTTCAAAATATGTTTTAGCGCGTAATGTTTTAAGAATGATATTCTGTTTAGCGTAATATGTTTTAAGCCTAATATTCATTAATTAATTAATCAAACGGTTACGTCTTTTTTATGAATGTTCATGCTCATTTTTAAAATATAAATGTCCTAACCTTATGAGCAGTTGATAATCAACGGACTGTTCTGTTAATAAATGCCTCATTCGGTTATGTTATATTAATATGTTTCAGCAATCATAAGTTATGACCATTAATTGTCTCAGGTTAAGATAGACTATTCTCTAATTAATAAAACTTTTATCTTACAGATTAAAAGCCTGAATAGTTTCTCTCCTTCTCTCTCTCTGTGTATGTGTGTGTGTGTGTGGGTGGGTGGGTACATGCACGCGAGGGGTGCGATTTTCGAATAGTAATCGAATAATACCCAGCGATTATCGAATATTACTTTTGCTTAAAATGCACATCCCTACTATTTATATTGTTAATAATTTGCATAGTTAATCTTGTTCTTTGGTGTTCAGTATATAAAGATTTGTAAAATGTTATTTAATAAAAAATATTGTTTTAAAAATTTATATTTTTTTTTTCACCCCCCATGAAACAATCGTGATACGAACCGAATCGTGGGTCAAAAATCGTGATACGAACCGAATCGTGGGTTTGGTGTATCGTTACAGCCCTAGTGTCCTGTGCATTTATCATCTGCTATTTTTAACCAAAGTAATATTACAGTGATAATATTACAGTTATGTTCACGTTATGATTAACTAAACCACCATCAACAGAGCTGTGATTTTTTTTATGCACGTTGTGATGTCTTGCACCACACATGCACCAACACATGCATTACTCACCTATCAAGAAATAGAACAACCTCGGCACCCGATTCCAGGGCTTTCCCGCTCCTTGAGTTCTCTCCACTGCTTGAAAGCTGCTCCGATATTTACACGGGTCCTACCACTTTTCTGATCAAAACCCTTTTTAATGTTTTGTTTCTCTGATATTTTCCTCTTGTTTTTCTGCCATCTCTCACTATCTATAGTCGATCTACTAATATCCGTCCTGTGCACTCAAATTGAGCGCTCTCTTCTCTCTATCATTGCAAGACACGCCCCCTTACTGCTGATTGGCTACAAGTAGGTTTTAGGACTCCGTCCGACAATGTAATCAAAATTTTCAAAAATCACTTAGTGCACCTTTAACAACTGAATTTATCTGCAGTGTGTGCATGGCCCAAACCGGTAAAAAAAAAAACAGCATATGCTGATTAGGGATGTTTTGAAGCATGGTAGCTGGTTTGAGCTGGTTTAAGCTGGTCCTTAGCTGGTTCTGAGCAACTAGCTCCTGCTCAGGACCAGGGGTACTTTTCTCAAAAGCAAATATTGTCACAAGTTCCATCGTTACCAATAACGTTTAATGGAACTTGCGATCATATTTAGCTAATGATGCTTTTTGGAAACCCCCGATCAGGACCAGCTTAAACCAGCTCATAGCGGCTACTATGCTTCACAAACACACCTAACTGGCATATTCTGTTTTAATTTTTTTTGTTTTCATCAGAGAAGACAGTCAAGTCCAAGCCAAGAAAGAGGTCTGAACAATTCATACGGTGTAAATATGCTTTCTTTGGGGTGAATAAAGTCTGGATTCATGTCAGTGTCATGCAAAGCTTTGCAGCGAGCACAAAGTATGCTCCAGTCCAGAGACATTATAGTCCAGAGACAAATGTTAGCACAGGCCACAAAATGTATCCGCGGTGTCCTAGTACTCCAGTCGGTCTCAGAGTCCGAGTAAAGACCACGTCCAAATGCTTTTGAGTCCACGACAAGACAAAGAAAATATAGTATTTGATCTAGCCAAGTCTAGTTTTAAGTACTATAAGTCCTGAATATTGCTTTTTAATTAATTTGTATCTTTGTTTTATAGTATTTGTCCTTTGTTTGTATTTATACCTTTGTTCTATATTATGATATATAATTGCAGAGCAATTGATTATAATGTCATCTGTCTTTTTTTCTTGATGTGGTTAATCATCTGAGCCTGTGTAAATTGGCGTTACATACAGTGGATGTTTATAATTTATCACACAATTACCACCAGAGAAACAGATAGTTTGGTCACAAAAATATCAATTGTGAAATCCTGGTTGGACTGTTTCTTGTTGCAACAGCTGATAGCAACTTATAAAACAACAAATTACAAAACAGATGAAATGGTCAGCCTGGCTTTCATATGTTTTTAGCCGATGAGCCTATTTTAATTTTTTTTTGTCAGATGGTAAAAACAAAACCAAACTCAAAACATGGCCACCAGTCTAAATCAAGTATTTAGGGGGATTTTTTAATACAATGTGATCACAAAATAATCCCTAAAGAAAACTGCTTATTACAAAAAGTAGTGTCTTGTGATATCCCTACTTCTAAACACATTGGCAAAAGATTTTAACTGATTAAAAAATAGATGTAATTTATGTCCCCACTATTTTGTGTGATATTTTTCTTAAGCAATTTATGAAACTGGCTGTGGTACATTTACATTTACATTTAGTCCATTTAGTCATTTTGCAGACGCTTTTATCCAAAGCGACTTACAATTGGGGAATACATAAAGCGATTAATCTTGAAGAGGCAAACAAACAGAGGAAGTGCCAATAACATCAAGTCTTAGGCATTGTTCAAATAAATACAAGCTAGCAAGGGAAGGAGAGAAAGATAAAGAGAAAGATGAAGATATCGAAAAAGGGAAGGACATTTTTTTTTTTTTATGATGATGATGAAGTCAAGTAGTGTTGAAAGAGATGAGTTTTCAGTTGTTGCTTGAAGATTGACAGGGATCCAGCAGTCCGGATGGGGGTGGGAAGATCATTCCACCAGCCAGGAACGGTGAACGAGAATATTCTGGAGAGTGATTTTGAGCCTCTCTGTGATGGTACCATGAGGCGTCGCTCACTAGCAGATCTCAGACCTCTGGAGGGGATGTAGATTCGTAATAGTGTGTGGAAGTAGGAGGGTGCTGAGCCTGTGGTTGTTTTATATGCAAGCATCAGTGTCTTGAACTGGATGCGAGCTGCAACTGGTAGCCAGTGCAAGGAGATAAAGAGAGGTGTAACATGTGCTCTTTTGGGCTCGTTGAAGACCAGTCGTGCCGCTGCATTCTGAATCATTTGTAGAGGTTTGATTGTGTTTGATGGAAGTTCAGCCAGAAGAGCATTGCTGTAGTCCAGCCTGAAAATGACAAGGGCCTGGAGAAGAAGTTGTGCAGCATGCTCTGTCAGAAAGGGCCTGATCTCTCTGATGTTGTGTAGTGCAAACCTGCGAGATCGAGCAGTCTTCGCAATGTTCTCTTTGAAGGTCAGCTGATCATCAAAGATTACACCAAGATTTCTGACCGAAGCGGATGGGGTAATTGTTGATGAACCTAACTGAATCGTGAAATCATGCTGTAGAGTTGGAGTGGCAGGGAAGACAAGAAGCTCAGTCTTTGCCAGGTTGAGCTGTAGGTGATGTTCTTTCATCCATGCCGAGATGTCCGCCAGGCTGAGATCCGTGCAGCTACCGTTGGATCATCTGGTCGAAATGAGAGATAGAGCTGTGTGTCATCAGTGTAGAAATAGTAGGAGAAACCATGTGCCTGTATGATGGGAGCCAGTGATGTAGTGTATGTGGAGAAAAGGAGGGGTCCAAGAACTGATCCCTGGGGAACCCCAGTGACCAATTGATGTGCTTTGGAAACCTCCCCTCCCCAGGCCACCTTGAAAGACCGACCAGTGAGATAGGATTCAAACCAGCGAAGTGGAATCCCAGTGATATCCAGTGATGAGAGGGTGGACAGGAGGATCTGATGATTGACAGTGTCAAAAACGGCAGACAGATCCAGCAGAATGAGGACTGATGATTTGGAATCAGCTTTTGCAATTCGCAGGGCTTCAGTGACTGAGAGTAGCGCAGTCTCAGTTGAATGGCCACTTCTGAAACCTGACTGTTTAGCATTCAGTTTGTTGTTCTGTGAAAGAAACAATGAGACCTGGTTAAAGACAACTCGTTCAAGTGTTTTGGCTATGAATGGAAGGAAAGAGACAGGTCTGTAGTTTTCTATAAGAGAAGTGTTTAATGTCGGTTTTTGAGCAGTGAGGTTACCCGAGCCTGCTTGAATGCAGTGGGGAAGATGCCTGTGAGGAGAGATGTGCTGATAATGTGTGTGAGTGCTGGTAAGAGTGCGGGAGAGATTGCTTGGAGAAGGTGTGAGAGGATAGGGTCTAGAGGACATGTTGTAGGATGGCTGGAGAGGAGAAGTTTGGATACTTCCGCCTCAGTGAGGGGACAGAAGGAGAAGATGGGGATTTGAGCAGTGGATCTAGTTGGTTGGAGGTCCTGTGTGAGTGGAGGTGAAAACTGACTGCTGACTGTTTTAGTTTTGTTTGTAAAACAAAGTTGCAAAGTCATCAGCTGTTATAGAATCGGTGGGAGGTGGTGAAGGGGGACAGAGGAGAGAATTAAATGTTCTGAAGAGATTACGCATATCTGGAGAGCTGTTTTAATCTTGTTATGGAAATGTGACGATTTGGCAGTGTGGACTTCAGCAGAGAAAGATGAAAGCAATGATTGATACATACTCAGGTCCGACGGATCGTTTGATTTTCGCCATTTTCTCTCTGCCGCTCGGAGTCTGATCCGATGTTCACAAAGAACATCAGATAACCAGGGGTTAGAAGGGGCAGTCCGTGCTGGCCTGGAGGAGAGAGGACAAATGTCGTCTAGACAAGAGGTTAAGGTAGAGCATAAAATGTCAGTAGCTGCATTCACATCCAGAGATGAGAAATAGGTCGGTGAGGGAAGAGAGGAGTATATTACAGAGGAAAGATGCTTTATGTACTCCCAATTGTAAGTCGCTTTGGATAAAAGCGTCTGCTAAATGACTAAATGTAAATGTAAATGTAGATGGGAGGGAGAAAGGGAGCGTAGGTTTCGCCTAAAGGTAACTGGTAAGGGGGTTGGTGGCACCCGGGTAGCAAAGTGTAATATAAATTTAATGAAGGAATGGTCAGAGATAGAAATGATACTTAAGTGTGTTGCTCGGTGTCGTTGCTCGGGTAAAGTCGCGCAAGGAAAAAGTAATCTGTCTTTACCCTCGTCTGTCTTCACACGAGCAGCCTGAACGCTTCCGCTGGACACTTCCGCGTCAGCGCTCGGACATCAAATAAATACACTGTCTAAGAGGCTAGAGTGAAAACAGCTGTGAACGGCTTCTGATTTGCCCAGCCAATAGACTAACAGAGTGCTAATAGCTCAAGACGAAACTAACACCTTGCCCAAGGAGCAATGGAGGCGCAAAATGATTATAATTAGCAATAAGTGCAATCAAAAATATAAATGCAATGAAAATGCAGACTAAAAATAGGTAGGATACGAAGTATTCCTTCCTAGCAGCAAGTAAATAATTTAAACAACAGATCTATGAACAAGTATTACGAACACTTACAAGCTGCCGTCTGTTTCTTCTGGTGACTAATCGGCTTCTCCGTAAGGAAAAGGGGAAAGTAAATGCATCTCAAATAGGTGAACAGGAGTTTTAATTTCGTTTTTTGTGTTATAATGAATTGCGTTCCAGTCATGCTATTGTTAGCACTTTGAAGGCGACAGCAGTGCATTCAGACTCTCACACTGATCTATTGCTTTTTCACCGCTGTTCCGGCTCACTATTCATTCTTGTATAATCACCACCCAAACTGCAAATAAATCTGATAGACAACTACAGTTTTGGTTTATTAAAATGTTAAAAGATATATCAGACAGATTAGAACGGAGTACCTTTATTTAACCTTTCTAAACTTAAACAAAATGTTACCGGATTTATCCACTGAACTACAGAATCCCAGGATAGATAGCGGCAGATGAAGGAATTAGGTTATCAAGTTAAATATGTTGCATGTTCATTTGATTACTTGACTAGGTCAGCAAGAATTATTGTTCCCTTCAATCACTCTGTAATGAGTTATTGACTCGTAGTATGTTGAAAAATGGCCAGTCAGTGTGGTATTAATATTTGTCTTTGAATGATTTTTGCACACTTCTTATGTTGGTTACATTTGTGTTCAAACATGGCAATAAGCTAATCATCTTCTACTGATGTCAATATGTCACAGACTAGTAATTTATTAAAACTGTAAAAGGTATGTGCATAACCTAATTAATATTAATGAGCATAATTTATGCTACAGGTTGCTTGACAGCACATACAGTACATCAGTGCAAAAGTGACAGACATGCGTTTACAATTCACGTCTGCTTCCCTTCATGAAAAAATAACCAACAATGTTGATGATTCATCTTGCACTCAGTGACTTATTTTTCTTTTCTTTTTTGTCCAGTAAAATGCTCTCAAAAAATGACAGTGTCGCTCCCTTTAATTATAAATACCATCTGCTGTATTCTGCCATATGTATTACATTCTGTAAAGTGTTGTTGCAATGAAACAGCCATTAAAATATGCTTTTAAGTGTACAAGTTGGCATTTAAAAAAATGACAAAGAGCAAATCCACAGACACTCTTTGAAATAAACAAACACATTTGACATGAATTTCAGCCCACTCTGTTTCCATCACCGAGATTCTGGTCTGTGTCGAGTACTCTGAACTGAGGTGGAGCGATGGATACGGACTCATTTTATCTTGCTTGAGGCAAAGCTCAGCGAGATGACAACGCTATTGCAGGCCTCTGGGAGACTGCTCATTTTTTTATTCATCCCTCCTTCATGAAGTGGGGAATTGGGGAGGCATTGTTCAATAATGAAATAAACTCATCATCTGGGGACTCTTGAATTGTCTCGTTTTGGAGACGGAATCCTCAACCTGCAGAAATTGCTACATCCATTGCTTTTGATTCAGTTTTTTTTTTTATTACGTTTATGAAGAGCAAACAATGTGTCATAGAAACTGACTTTTATTATTTAGAGAGGAATCATGGGGAATGTTTAAAATGGCATATTAGATAGCATTTTTGGAATAGTACACTGCAGTGTGCTTGCTGTGCGTGGAATACCTGCATTTAGCACAACTAGAGTGGAAATGCTGCTGCTTAGCTGTTCTGTGCGATTGCTAAAGCATTTTCAGGTGGTCTCTTGCATGTTCGGATTGGTTTGTTGGAGGTTGTCAAAAGAACCCTTGCCAGTCTCTAGAATGTCTTGGTCTCTAAATATGGCTCAGGCCACATCTTCAATGTTTATGGACTTTTTACTGTGTTTGTGGCAAGTTTATGGCACAAAATTGTAGATCAGACTGTGTAAAGTAACATCACATCTCTCCTTTAACTCCAGTCCTGGAGGGCCAGTGTCCTGCTGAGTTTAGCCCTTACCATAACCAAACAAGATAATCAACGTTTTTTTTCTTCTGAACTATTTGGAAATTAAAGATAGGTGGGTACAATTGGGACTGGGACTAATGTACCAGTCCCTCCAGGACTGGAGCTAAAGAGGACTGCCCTAAAAAGACATGGTGATGATTTCATTTGTTCTGCATCTTCTCACAAAACCTTTCTATTTCCTTGCCAGACTTGCATGCTCCTGGAAAACTTTGCATTCATTCATAAAGCATTGAAACATGATTTTTCCTCCCACCTCCCACATGTTATTTCTATCACCAGTTTTGTACTGTGCAATTGAATGCAAAATCTTTGCAAGTGAGCACAACATTATATTATTTCCATTTTGAACACAAAGGCATTGAAATATTTTTTCATCCAACCCCATATTATTTCCATAACCAGTTTCGCATTATGTGAGCAAATGCAAACATTTGCAAGTGAACACAAAGCATTGGAACACAGTTTTTTCTCCCACCTTATATAATGTCCTGTTTTTCAAACAAATACAACATTTTAGCAAAAGGAAGTTTTTTTTGAGCAAACACAAAATAATTGCAATAAAAATGTCTCCTATGTCGATTTTCTCCATCATCATGTCCCTTTTATTGATGATTTGAAGAATCATTCTTTTCTCATTCATTCATCTATCCAACCAAAACACAGTTCATAGAATACTATGAATTACACACTGCATATAATACAATGATTTAGATATAACATACAAATGGTAATATTTCTAAAATAATAATAGAACACATAACCATGCAGGGTAAAAATTTGATTATGTAGCATGGTAATTTTTGATACATTTATTGTTGCACACTGCATACTACTCTAAAATTGAAAAGGAAATATGTATAGCATACTGTGTGCTGTGAAATAGGCTGTACGCTTTACTGCATGCCAATGTATGCTGCAATGATTTATCATTTACTGTCAGGTGTGAGCGTCTACGTGACTCTGGGTTGTGTGTTTGGCAGTCTGAAATGCTTGCTCTGCACCTATGTCAGATGGACCTGCTGGGAGTTCGCTGTGTGAAGGTGTGCACCAGCCCTTCTGATGGATCCATAACCTCACCGTAATGGATTTATGACTAACCAATCATATGTTCATCTCCTAAAGCCCTATTCGGACGGGATTAGTTTTACATGGAGAGGTGGGGTAAAGTAATTTTTACCAGAGCTTCTCAGGGATTTTATTCCCGTCCGAATGTGCCATCTCAGTAATCATTATGGATGTCAGTAAAGATTACGGCGATTTTTACCTTCTTTAAAAAGGTCCAGAATAATTACCTCAGCTAATACTAATCCCGTGCGAATAGACCAGCAGTAAATATGTATGTAAATATTCCGTAATTTCCTATTTAAAAGTAGGTTTTCTGTGTTTTTTCCACGCTTGAAGAAGCATTCAGTTGCGTTGTAGGCGGTGGGACAAGTCTGTGGCAAACCTCAAATGTTTTCTGCATATGACAACGCATACCATTCAGATCAAAAAGAAGGTCGAAAGCGCTTGTTAGAGGCACAACACTTCTGTTAGCTTTAGGTAAGTGCCTATTTCAAACAGAATCCAATCATAATTTAATTAATTTAATTAATAAGTCGATCGATGTAGCATGCACACGATGACAGGGAGGTGACGGCGGAGCGTAAATGGAGTTACTCCTCCCACTTCTGGTAGTTTTACTGAGGTTTCTTATCCCGTGCAAATTGACCATTAATATTACAGATGTCCAGTGGTAAATTAACATTACTCCATCTACCCTTGTAAAACTAATCCAGTCCGTATAGGACTTAAGACAAAACTAGATATGAGAGAAGTGAATGTTCCGAGTTAGTTAGTGAAGATTTAATAATTTTCAGTTGATTCATTAAGGTATCAAATATGTCTCTGCTTAAATTCCTTTGATCAAATAAAGATTGACTCAAATTAAACAACATTTGTTGACATACAGTACAAATATAGAGCTGTAAATTAAATGCAAATAGCAGCTCAGATCATTTGATTTAGGAAGGATGCTCCATATTGTTTTATAATGAGTTCATATTCAGACAATTTTATAATAATGTATTTTATTACTAATATATATATATATATATATATATATAACACACACATATACATACACACACACACACACAGTATTAACTTTATCTTAACTTTTGTCTCTAAGACAAAGTCTTGTGGTGTGCCGAACATGCAGTAAAAAAGAGAGGGGGGGTCTTTCATGACTCAGTGTTAATGTCAAAATTCTTACAATCCAATAATTTGACGTTTTTATTGAAAGATTATCTTATCTGATGCAACTCCCCAATAAAATAATACTATTTTAAGAAAAATACCTGTAGCACTGTAGTATTACCACTGAAAATTGATTTTAAAGTACTAAAGTCTAATCTTATCTGATTTCTTCTGAAACTGTGACATTGCTGGAGTTGTTTTCTCAGGAGAAGTCTCCATTTCCTCTCCATGTATTCTCGTTGCTGTCTTGAAGACATCTGGCTTGTGATTTTTCTCTCCTGCGGGCTGTATCCTGAAGCTCATGTCTTGAGCAGCGCCTCTCCATGTCTTCTGAGGAAGCGCTGCGTGTAGTTTTGAAGTGGTTCTGACAGCGACAGACACATCTCATTGTGTCAGACTTCAGCTTCCCAAAACATTTTCCCTTCGACCAGGTTTTGTTCTGCCATAGCGCTGAACTTCTGGATCACTACACATGTCAGCCGAATGGCTTTGAGGTAACAAATCGTTTGATTAGTCTTTGACACTTCGGCTGTACACAAATAAACCAGTGTTGCAGTGGATTGCAACAGTACTGTTCAGTGGAGCAGGTATGGTACACTCGACGTGCCACACAGTGATTCCCAGCCTCACAACGACTGAACGGATTGATTCTGTGATGGTGGAATGGATAGAAATGAACCAAAAAATGTTCACCCTCAAGAAGTGCTGGGAGGGGTTCGAGGCAAGCACTTCACTACTTTGAGCACTAAAAAGCTCCAAAACTGCCTGGTGTGTTTTTGCTCGTGCTTACAGTCCCACAGGTTTCTAAACACTTTAAATTACAGTATAGCTAAAATACCTTTCAATAAATAGTTGGCAACCATATTTGACACCTTTAAGTGTCATTTCAGGCATGGAAGACCAACTCCTACAGTATATACTTGAACAAAGAAATACTGAATTATCTTGTCAAACTTGCATTTCAATGACATTTCATAGGTTTTTGTTTCTTAAGTTCAAATAGCGTTAAAGTGTATACTGCGGGTCCGTCTAGCCCAGGGTTCCTCAAATCTTTCCCTGGAGGTCCAATCTGCTGCAGAGTTTAGCTCCGACCCTGATCAAACTCACCTACTTGTGATTTTCTAATGATCTTGAAGACTCTGATCAGCATGCTCAGCTGTGTTTGATTAGGGTTAGAGCTAAACTCTGCAGGAATGGTCCAGATTTGAGGGTGCCTGGTCTAGCCAATGCGCATGTGCAGTCCTAAATCTGAATCTCAGAACCGGAGCTTCTATGAGATCCTTCTAATGACAGGTGCACTGAAAAATGACTTTATCAAATGGGTGATTGGCTCTTATATTTAGAAGGCAAAGCATATTGCAGGTTTTTTTATTCAGTTATATGAGTGAAATATATTGATATGTATTGGTACTTTATATATATATGGGACATTCTACAAAATTGGTCCAAACAAAGCCAGAAAAAATATTGTATGTATGCAAATTATATCATATGCAAGGTACACATTTCTAGTAGTTGTGCAGTTAATTCTCATATTATATTTTCAGAAAGTGTTGGAATATTTGCCCTCTCCCCAAATTTGTCACTACTGAAACACAGTAATCATAATTTAATTAGAAGGGTTATATTGACCTATTAAGATTTTGCTTACATCTAGATTGTAGATTTTTATTTTTTGGTATTTTATTAAAAATATGTCAGAGGTAAATCCAGAGCAATTAAATTTTTAACAATATTTCAATTGTAATTTATGAGATTTTTTGTATTTTTATCACATTACTGAATTTTAACTCGCATACTAAAACATTAATAAAACATGCTAATATACAAAAACAATCGCATAACTGTACTAAAATTTGTTTACTTCCTCCAAATACAAGGATTGCGTGTTCCCTTTAGTCATTACTGAAACAATGATGACATGTTTAGTTTTAGTGACTATTTCGGTAGTGACAATTCTACGGGATAGCACCAAAAAAAACAAAACAAAGATGACACAACCGAAACTCCACCAAATTATTTGGTAGTGACTGTTTTGGTAGTGACGATTTTAGATACTTTAATATAGCAGGCACAGTTCTTAACAGTGGTATGCATGTAAAAAAAACGAAATGTTATGGAATAACTCTTAAAAAAGTGAGAAAAGTGAAAGAAGCAATGTGTTTGGTAACAACGTTTCTTAAAGTTACATACAGATTTATCTGACTTTTGAACACATTTACCTCAAAATGATGAGACATATCTAGTCAGATCTTATACTGTAGCTTTGAGAGAGGGGACACAGGAATATTTCCTGATCATAAATTCATGGGTCTAGTTAAAATCAGTCTCGGCCAATGGACTCAAACATACACTGTTTTGGTAGTGACATGAAAAATCCGGGACACATTTATTTTTTTTTTTTTTTCATAACTCATATGTAAAAAACGTTCATACAGAAACTATAACATACATATTTTTTGAACTTAAACAATTGAAAAAATAAATACAACAATTATTTCAATATCATTTTCATTTTATTTATTCATTCAGTGTCATTTTCATTAACATGAAATGCTATTTGCAACCAATTCTACATCTGTAATGTGACAGATATTTTTCAGGGAAGCAGAATAATTAATATTAAAGAGAAAAAGTGGGTTGACTTTCCTCTTGAAACACCGCCAGCAGCCATTCTTTGAGGATAATCTCCACGTATCCCAAATATATCAAACATTAATGATATAGTGGGGATGTTTTTGTTGCAGATGTAACATCATCTGCCTGAATTTACAGATTTTTTTTATTTTTTTTATTGTTATTATAGTTCCTAATAAACAGTGTTAATAATGTGACTCATGAATATGAGGGAGACTAAAAACTCAGAGCTATACATAGTGGAAACAGTATTAGAGTTGGTGAGATTCTTTTGCTTTGGTTATTTTTTATGTATAGATAACTTATGATAAGCTTATAATAAGTGGAATTAATGTTGTGTTTGGGTCACTCAAGATGTTGTGAACGAGAAAGAGTTATGTTTACATGTCAGTTTGATTAAGTATTTGCGGCGCTGATGTTAAAGTGTTGCTTTTTTTGTGTGTGTAACCATCAATATGAAGAGGAATGAACTTAATTTTGCTGAATCTTTGCAGTAATGTAAATATCATATATGCATGTATCACTCTGTATTCCAGCATTTGACTCTTTTTGAAAAATAAGCTGGAAAAGTGGAGGTCATCCTTTAGGTACTCTAGGACATTGAATCTTAAATGTTTTCTTTCTGGACATGAACATATTGATGTGGCAGCTTTGATATAAAGAATTGAATCTCCCATCAAACCTGTGCTGTGTATGAAACATCAGTCCTTTTGCTTGAGATGTTTCATTTCCCCACAAACGCCGCCCATTCCAGTCCATCTCTCACCTGTACTTTCGCTATGAAAAATCATCAGGGGTCCCAGTTTGGCTAGCAGTGTTTGGTAATTGTTTATTGGTCTATATAAATGAAAATCATAAAATATTAAGTATTCTTTCTTGAGTTAATGTAATGAAAGACATTTGATAAAGCAGCTTTAATTATTTTGAACTGTATTTTACAGCTTTCAATTCCCGGTATTTATATATATATATATTTTTATTCAGTGTTCAAGATGAAAAATTGTATATCTTCAAAACACAGAGAGAGATACATGGATGTACATTTTTAGCTGTATTGGCCTAACCAATAATGAAATAATGTGTAAATAGCTATTTCACCAATTTTTCCAAAAAACCCAAACATTCCAGCGGAAAAGAAAAGTTGTTTCAAAGGCAGAGCAAGTGCATTTTGATCAAATATTACAAATATAAACCTTTTTTCTTTGACATGTACTGATAAATCATGTTCAGTAAGACTACGATCTTACACTACTATAGAAAAGTAAAAAGGGTCAGTCTTGATTTAATGTTGTACTCCAGTCATGAAGCGGCACGTTCAGTAAGTAGATGGAGGTGGGTGGGAACAGAAGGGGAGATGGAGTAAAAAATATCCAGACGGGACCAAGAGAGTGAGAAAGCATGAGAAGGTGAGCGAGACAGCCACAGAGTAAGAAACCCGGATAGATAGCCTGTCTTCTTGTTGCTTGATTTGTTGGAGAGTGTCTTGTAGTGAGCTGGCGTGGGGTCCCGAGTCAGAGTCGCATATAGACCCCCTCCCTCTATACCCCAGCGGACTTCCTGAAGACTTGAAAGATAGAGAGACAGCAGCAGGAGACGGCAGAGACACAGGCGTCTCAATCATGTCTGTCTTAATTGCCACCCAACAGATCGATACGGCTGCCTCCTCTAACATGGTAAGAAACTTTCAGTGATGGCTCTGCTGTTTTATCTCTCCAGAGAGACCGATTCTTTACCAAGGGCTTTAAATCTTATTAGAATTTTTGAAAGGCTTCCGGTGACAATGAATAAATAATTGAATACTGCAGTCTAAGGGGAATCGTATTGTTATTGCTGTTCTTGTACGAGATCTGGCCCCCAAAATGAAAATCACTTGTCTGATTTGTTAAAGCTTGTAAAATAAATGGCATGCTCATCTGTTGCTCTGTAACCGTCATTTTTGACAGAAAATGCTCTCTTCCTGTAAATAGGAGCAACCTGAAGCAATAAATAGTGTATTTGGTGGAATGTTATGTTATTTGCAGTGCTTTCTGATGCTTTTCTCTTTCTTTCTTGAAATGAATGTGTTCAAAATCAGTTTTTTTTAGATGCTAGTTAAATTAAATTATTTTTCTTTTAATTTTAATGTATTTTTAATTTATTATTTAGTGCTTTGTAATGCTTGTGTCTCAGAATGAATGTATTCAGGGTCAGGTTTGTGCAATTAAATAAATGTAAAATACATTAAATGTTTTGTTTTATTTAATTTTATTCAAGTCTCTGGACAGTCCTGGTCAAGATAGCTGCATCAGCATGTTTTCTGTATTGATGTAGAGGACTTTCATCAAGTCACAAGCTTCCTAATAAGCAGAATTAGGATGTTGTGAATGAGAGAGAGTTATGCTGACATGTCAGTCTGATTGAGTATTTGTGGTGCTGTCGTTTGAGTCTTGCATTTTATTTGCTGCAGATATCAATACGCAGATGAATGAATCTTTGCAGTAATATAAATATCACTCTGTATTCAAGCAACTGACTCTTTCTGAATAGGAAGTTGGAAACTAGGAGGTCATCCGTTTGATTCAAGGAGATGAGGTACAAATGTTTTCTTTCTGGACATGAACATATTGATGTGGCAGCTTTGATATAAAGTATTGAATTTCCCATCAAACCTGTGCTGTGTATGAAGCATCAGTCCTTTTGCTTGAGACGTTTCATTTCTCAGCTAATGCGTCCATTTCAGCCCATCTCTCACCTGGACTCTCTCAATGGAGTCATTCTTCTTTATGAAAGACGATCAGGTGTCTCAGAAAGTATTCAACATCAATCCCAGACTCCAACAATTAATAGTTAGCCTGTGTTTCTTCTTTTCTTTTTCTTTCTTTTTGGGAAAACAAAATCACAGTTTTAAGTCGTCTTTAGGTAAGAAACATGAGGTGTGCGTCTTTATTCTGTGTGAGTTTGACCATGAGAACATCCTACATAATAAAAAAATGCTTGTACAATCATTAAAGTATGAAAAAATAATATATATATATATATTTTTTTTTGCATCTGTGGAAAATGACAGAGTGTGTCAAATACAGTATGAAAATGCAATGAGATTTTATCTGAGAGGATTTGTCTTTGGGGAAGATTCATCTGCCCTTTAAGTCATTATTCTGCTTGAAGAAATCGATATTGACAAGCGGCCTGTTGCTGTCCTGTCATTAACTGAACCTTTATCTCTAAAAAGACTGAATATGAAATGAAAAAAAATGAAAATAGCTGTTGAGAGAAATGAATCATGTTTAATTAAGTGTACTGATCTTTGCTATATATTTCTGTTTTTACAAAGGCAAACTCTTGCTAAACGTTAAGGGTAATTGAATCGCCTTCAAGTCAGAAGCATTTAGAATAAGGTCGCCACCGTAGCAAATTAAAATGCAATTTTTCGGTATAATCTTTTAAATACTGGATTGTTGGTATAATCAGAAGTTAGAGCATGTCTGCCTCACTGCTGTTTTTTCAAAACGGTTTGTCTGTAATGACATTTTCCCGGCAACCATTCAGGGCAGGATTATAATGGATGACTGTGGAAATTCTGCAGTAGACTTATTTTTCAAAAGACTTATTTTCATCACACTATGGCTATTTTCCAAAACCTAGTGAACTGCCTTCACTGAAATGAACCTCATAAATGACTGAGTTGAAATGTGACATACAAATAGTGTGTCTCTTCAAGGACTCTGAAAACTGATACAGTCAATGGTCACTTTACAAAACACTAATAACATTGTGTCATGAAACTCTAGATGGCGCAGGCCAATAGGTTCTAACCCAATCGGATATAATCACATCATTATTCAAATGACACAGCTGATTGGTATCTCTCATCAGCAGCCAATGAGATTAACACTCAAATACTTGGCTAGTGCTTGCTATAGCCAAGGTTATATGTAGGGCTAAATGCCCTTCATTTCACTACTGATTATACCCTGTATGATTGTGTATGTGACAAATAATAAAGAACCTTGAACCTTGAACCTATAGAGGTTGCAGCATGCTTCAGAAACCCTCCATCTTCCCCAGCTCCACCTGTATAGATCTGCTGCGCAGTGATTTCATGTATTTCAGTATATGTTATTTGTGCAATGATTTCAGGGTTATTTCAGTATATATTAAATGAGCAGCAGCAGTATTTCTCATGCTCTCAGCAGCATGCTGTGGATATATTGGCATTACCGTAGTCTGCAATAGAAGCAGCAGCAGCATAGCAGATCAATTCCGCCAAGACCAAACGCATTACCATTGTCAAGTACACTACCATGCTAAACTCTCATAGAGTTGTCATGGCAGAAATACTTTAATAATACTGTTACATGTAATCCTTTGAAAATCTCAATATGAGTATTTGGGACCTGTGGGAACTTTTTTAGAAGACGTGAAATACGTAGCGCCATGTACGTTTCATGACATTCGATGTGAAATGTGCACTAAAAGATTGTATTTTTTCAGGATAGGTGAGCGTACATATGGTATGTTTTATGTGACGTTGGTTTTATATGTGTCACCGCAGTTCAGACTTGAAATGTCTGTTGAGTGGCGCTATAACTCTATAACTATAACTGATGAATGAATGAATGGAGTCCAATCCTAAGTACAATTCCGGGCCGGCTGAGCTACCGAGCAAGCTTGTTACATCTGGAAAGTGAAAAATATGGAGCTTTAATCATAACTGTGTACGAAAACGATTACAAGTGCGCGCTGTTTTACCACCTCTAGTGTTCATTTCTGTTGGAAACTGCAGTGATATGTACTTATTTGTATCTTGTGAAAATTTCCCACAGGTTCGTTTTCGTCATGAGATCAGGTTTGTCATATGCCATAGCTTGAATATTATTATTACCTCATTAGGATTGGCCAAGAATTATAATTTCAGTGAATCCTATTTAGACTATCATCTTGCTGAACGTCTTTCACACTGGGAGTGAGCCTATGATGCTTTTAAATGCTTTGTAGGTACTACACTGAGAAAAAAAAAGGTTTAGACAATTTTCACTTAGAAATGAAACAATCTTTGTTGTAGCTTATATCAGAGATTCCACTGAGGAAACAAGAACCTCAGCAACAACAACTAATTGCCTCAAATTCAGCACAGTTACATTGAGTTTGTTGCTCTGAACTATATAGTGCCTTTGAATCCTTTTCCCTACGGTCTTCTTTCTCTTGTGCCATCTCTTGTTTTATCCATTTCTCCTTTCATCTGGAGGTCTAGATAATAACACTGAACTTTGCTGTGTCCAGTATGGCTGGCAGCCCTGGAAACTCAAGTAATAAAGGAATTTGGCAGAATCCTGACTGATGTGTCGAGTCCTGCAGCAGTGGGGTGCTGCACTCAAAATCTCATATACAGCTACAGTATTATAGACGTCACAACACACACCAACCACAGATACAGCTGCTCTGTTATTTTACACACTTTCTTTCAGTAACAAGAAAGTACCAAAAGTAGACACTTGTTTATAAGTTGCTCTTTTCATTCCATTTTCCATTGCAATACAATGTTTTGGGGGTATAATGTATCATGTATCATGACATTTTTGATGTATCTTGGAGTAATATATAAACACCATGGTACATCTTTCTTTCTTTCTTTCTTTCTTTCTTTCTTTCTTTCTTTCTTTCTTTCTTTCTTTCTTTCTTTCTTTCTTTCTTTCTTTCTTTCTTTCTTTCTTTCTGTCTACATGATACTTTATTTCAAGTGTTTCCAATAGGATTGGGTTTCCATTTGCCCTACATACTGGCTGCATGTCTGAAAGTCTGGTTCTTTGATGGGGAACTGCGTGACAAAAATAGATTTTTTTTTTCCTGAATGTTGTTTTTCCAGCTTGATCTGAGGGAAGGGATTGGGTGCATGGCGCTGTCACTCAGAGCGAGTGTCTTTCTCTGACAGGCTGGAACAGAGGGGTGGAGGGGTGGATGAGAATAACAGGGCCTATTAATTTCACAGTTTGGATTTTAGACAAACATGGTCAAGCTCTAGCAGTCTCAATCTCTCCCTGTCATTCAACCAGGCCTCCATCCGAGCCTCCATCCGAGCCATAACACACACACACACACACACACACACACACACACACACACACACACACACACACACACACACACACTAGGATAGGGATGTGGTGGTTGAGGAGATTCCCCCCCACACACCCTTCTATGTAAGTCGCTTTGAGTACCCAGAAAAGCATTATATAAATGTAACAAATATTATTATAATTATTATTATGTGTAATGGTAATACACTATTATACTGCTACACACAATGCTGTATTTCTGTGTGGTTATCAAAGGACAAGGCAGCTTTATGTATTTACACTAGGGAACGATGGAGAAACAGAGTAATTCAGAGTGGAATGTGTTCCAGACGAGTCAAAATGTGGATGGATGTGTTAATATTGATAAGTTGTAGTTCTAACCCGGTGTCATTGGAAAAACATGCCTGTGCTGACATTTCTGCAAAATATTGCGTTTTCTGTTGCACGTTTTGCAAAACTTTCAAAGTGAACTGCTGAGTGAGTGGTACTAAAAGTGTGCGGAAATGTATCTAAAATATATCAGCATAAATTCGGCGACTTTTATTACATTGCTTGTTGTACGTACAGTGCTGCAGTAGGCAACAAAAGGTTAATACTTAATTGTTTTAATTTTTCAAGTCTGAGTATTTTATTCTTAATTACATTCCAAAGCATTATATTGCACATTTAACTCTACTAAATTTCATACAAATGTGTTGTTCCTTGTTATGTTTAACTAAAGAAATCGCTTCGAGGCACGATAGCGATGTCTGATTTATGAATGAGATCATTTTTTCAGATCTGTACTTTTCATTTATTTGTGAATTGGACTGATCCAATAGCAGCTGTTCTTGAGCGAAAAACTGCTTGATTTAATGAACTGTTGTATTTGCAGCTTGAATGTGTGCACAACTGAAGGTGCGAAAAGGAAATTACTAAATCTTACCATTGAAAATTAAAATGTACACGATATAACATGATGATAGTATTTCAGTACTATTGTAATACTATTTATAATAGTATTAGGCTGTATTACAATCTGGAAAGCCACACAAAGTGGAAAGATACAGACAGTGAAATGTCCCAGTGTTCTTGCACTCTAAATCAGCACTTGAAATGAAAGGACAAGAATAACCATGAAATGACCATACTGTGGTATTTGACTTTGTTCATATCACTCTGAATCCGAGCCAGTATAGTTCAAAATTGTGAAGAGGAGTGGGGCAGCCATCTGCTACACTCCCAACAGCCTTCTTCACCTCAGATGGTTATAGAAATGATTGTCTGGACTAATTCAGTTTGTCCCTTTGTTGTAAAGTACAGAAATGTGAAATATCCATGTAATGGCCATATTGATCTCACACATATGAAGGCTACGGTATATCAAAGCATTGTGTCTGAGGAATGTGATACAAAGGAATACATTCTTGTGATCTCTCCGACTCTCCAGACATGAGGATCCATTCTGTCTCTCTCCACTGGAGTACAGGCCCTCCATCAACAAGGTCAAGCAGCTCTGTAGCTGTTCCTCACATTCAACCTCAATGATGAATTAACACATTCACGGTTGCCCTCAAGACCCTTACAAAGAATGTTAATTGTACACATATTTGAATTAGATAAGATCTTTCTGTCTGTCTGTCTGTCTGTCTGTCTGTCTGTATACTAGTCTATCAATTATTAATCATATCTAAGTCTAAATTAGTTGTCGACTGTCTGTATTAGATTTTATATGACAAGTCAAATATGACCATTAGATTTTAGATTTTTTCTGTAAAGCTCTAGACATGCATAGAAATGGTTCTGTAGTCATTCTCTCACATCTCTATATATATTCACTTCACATATTTCTCATAAGTGAAACCTCTCTCTTTTGATATCAGTACCCAAAACCACACACACACACACACATACACTCACAGCCATAGTCACTGGATATAGTCCATAAAAAGAGTTTGGTGTGTGCTGCTCACAGCGAGAGCATCCGTCATATTAGGAGGAGAACTTGAATGCCTATTACACTGGAGAGAACTGTCTGGTATGGATGATATACCCACACAGAACAGGCAGATCAAGCTGGGTGGTGAGATGGAGATGATTGGCCCTCAAAACAAGGAGTAAAACATCCACTGACAATCTTATTGTTCTCAACCACCTCATTTATAAAGCTTAGGCACAGACTTCTGGAGACAGCTGAAGGAAAGTGGCATTAGAGGAATTTAAGGTTATGAAGTGTGCTGGCAAATTAAGGACACATTATATATCCACTAGATGACAGTGTTGATTCTTTCTTTTTTAAGTATAGTTTGAGAATGTATATACAGTAATCTCAAAAAGCAATACGATGCTTACAATGTCTATATGGCATTGCATTAGGTATCCAATTATCAAATCAATTAACATCTGCACTCTAATACTGATTTATCGGATCTAATGTCTCTTTTCTTACTTTTAATCTTCTGTTTTGGTGATTTTTAGTGGATGCATGAAGTCATGCATGTGTGTTTGTGTCTTGTTGGACGTCAGGCTGGCACAGCGTTGTTCCTTTCATAACCTGTTTCCCTTCTGGGCCGGTTGAAGGTTTTTAACACTTTACCCCTGCAGGTGTTTCTGAGTGATGCATCATTTAAGGAGCTCTTGCATATGTAAATCTCTCAGAGGCTGATTATGTTTGATGGAGCAGATGTCCTTACTCCTCTTACAGACCGCCTGGGGTCGTGTGTGTATATGAGTCTGGCAGGTATACCTCTCAGCCCCACACACTGCAGATTGGTAGCCTACATTGTGTTGTAAAGAAAGGGGCATTTCTTTAGTGTGTAATTACCTCTCACAACAAAAATAACTCACAGTCATTTCAACACAGTTAAACTTCATTATTGCAAAAAAGCTAAAATTACCATGTTTTTTTTGGGACATAGTACCATATAGCAGTAATATGATTTTTGGCAATATCTACATATAATACTATGTTGTGTTAATCATAATATGGTAGTACCATATTACTATTTAAATGATCCCATCTGACATGAATATGATAATAACTAGCATATGCCTGTACAGTATCACATAACTATTGCAGAAAATAAATGATTCCTTATAATATCACAAGCTCGTGAAACATTTTCATATTTTACTCTCAAGCATTTAATATAAACCAATAAAGCACCCAGAATTAAATTATAGTAAAAGATCTGGACACACCTACTCTATAATTTAATACAGTAATCATTATTTTAAAGTGTTTTTTAATTGTAGTCACAATGTATTTTATTATTAAAATTATAGAATTTTTGAATTCAAGAATTTTATAGAATTGTAAGATGAAAGCACCTAACCCTCATATTATGTGTGGCTGTTCAATGCACTTTTCTCAAATTTATTTAACTTTATTTTGTGAGAGCTAATTATAGACTAAATGTCAATTAATGACATGGTACAGTAAACACTAGATTACTTGCTATATGTTTGGACTCCACTCTGTAAAACATGGTAACCTACAATAGTTACATTAAAGAGATATTTGTATCTGAATTAACTAAATATTTTGATGGTATAAATTAAGGTGTTTAGGTAAATTTTTAGCAATATTAAATCTTACTTTTGACTTGCTTAGTTTAGTGCCGCCCCACCACCCAGTGCAAACTGCATGGAGAACATAGGAGTGTTAAATCAAAATATGCTTACAACTAAAAAGCTGCTTTAATTTGAACAGTGGAGCATAATAAAACATTTAGAAGTAGAATACGAGGCTAATTTAAAAATGACTCTTATTAATGTATGCACACATCATAAGGGCCTCAGTAAAGTCTCAATGGAATATATGAGGGTTAACACTTTAAATCAAAAGAAGCATAAATTGAAGGTTCTCCAAATGTTTGACTTGTACTGTAGGTGTCTAGTTCTGTAAGTGTTTCTGCTGAGATTTCTCTGGCCACACGGAGGCACTCTAGTATTTCCTGTGATCAGAGAAAAGAGAAAGAGATAAACACTTAGGATGTATATATAACTGCAGAGTCACTCTTTGGTAGTATGACGTCATTGTTTTGTTTTTTCATTTTATCTGAATTATTATTAATCTCTGATCAGTTTGGGCACTATTCACACATGGGAAATCATCATGAATCAGGTCATTGGTTCTTTACGCCCAATCCTTGTTCTCGGATGAGACATATTTGTCCCCATCTTCTCTGGTTTTGAGGCTGAATAAACTCGATGGATGGATGAACGTGAACAAAGAAAGTGAACACGTGGAGAATAAAGATGAAGTTGAACTTAAGACTTCCTGTGAACTGTTCGTCCCATCACCTCGGATCTTACTCTCTGATTTTAAACCTTATCGATCTGCTTGTTTGACTTTTTTCCCCTTGGATCTTCATCGGCTCTGTCTGTGTGTTGAGTGCGAGGGCTTAAAAGATCATTTTGTCAACATCAGCGTTCCTATAGCACACACTGCACTTTGATAAGAGCATATCTTGTGATATTTCCTAATAGCTTTGCTGTGCCAATGATTTTCCAGTAAGATAAGTGCCGCTGGGCAGAGAGAAAGTGGGAAGACCCCACACTGGTCAGACTCACACAGGGTCTTGCCAGAGAGTCACACGAGTAAAGTAGCTTTGATAGTTCAGTTACTCCCTGATGGTAACTTTATTAGCAACTGCATTATTTAAGATTGGAAACTAATTGAAAACAAGAACGATAGTCTGCTCCTCACTGATATTTACACTAAACTGTATATAATATATATATATATTATATATATATATACACACATATATACTGTATTTTTGCTCCCCAAAAAAAGAAACACTTTGGACTTCTTTCAGTCTGTTTAATGCACCCTTGCTGAATAAAGTATTCTCTTCTTTGCTATACAGTTGCCAAGGTATTCTGAGTGTTTTTAGGGAGCTATTGGTGGTTTCTATGGCCAATTATCGCGTCTATGATATCCTAGTCTCTATGTGACTAGAGTAAGTGTGAGTTTTTTTATCTGCCTAGGTGAAAATCTCTTAGAATTGAAATAGCACACTTCTCATCCACCAGCCGCTTTATGTGATATTTCTTTCATATACATAGATATTGAAGTCCAGCGCATGAATCATAAATATGCCCTACAGAGGCAAAACACAATAATATATATATTTACAATTTAAGTCAAAAATGAGTTTTCAATGAAGCTATGACTATTATTCTTTAATAGATAAGTTTGCCTCAAATTCTGAGAAAATTATTTGTGAAAACAAATTCTGAAAATTGATATAAATTCAGTGTTTGCATTATATAATTTATTTTTTTTTCATTTATTTCATTAAAGCTATAACGTGTTATGATCATGTTGCGTTTTTTTGTCTTGTTGCATTTTGAATTCGTTTTAAGGCATGATTTTACCAAAATTTAGAAATCTCAGAGCAGCTCTGTCGTAATGACGTTAATTTATCGTGACTTCACAGGAAGGCTATGCCCTCTTGGCTTTTAATGACAGCCTCTCTTATAGTCTGCTAAAAGTTTTAATGCATTTTGTGATGTGTTTGGCTCCACGCCATTGACCATGATTGCAGTGCTACTTGAGAAACAGTCAGTGTCACCAGCAGTTGCCATCCAATCATTTCTATTCATTAGTGAGGAGTGCAGTGAAATGCTAAAGCTACTGTAATTACCACCGCTTGATCTCTTTACATGCTCCAGCTGGCATCCTAAATAGTCTGTAACAAGTTCCTGTGTCCAATAACGGTGTGTCCCAACCAGGGCCACGTAAAAACCCAATGAAAACATAAGCAGGGTATTATTTTGCTTTGTTAAACCTAAAACAAATTAAATAAAGAAAAAGTTTTGAGTTAAGAGTGCTTGACAAAGCGGTATTTGAACCTTTATGAAGGTGCTGTAGGGGAACATAAGACAAAACAACACTGAATTACACTAATAACGAGCCTTTAGTGATTTTGTTTCTTGTCGCTATTATTAGAAGACATCATTTCCTGTGTGCTTGTTTTCAGGGGTACAATTCTCTTCTAAAAATAGCCAAAGGCGCAACATATATGTCACCCGGAACACCAGTTTCACAGTTGAGACCTTTTGTTGCCCCATATTCTGCTTATGTATAAGTGGCTGAACATTCCTGCAGAAAAATGCTACTGGTTTCCACTGGTCACTAGCTTGCTTAGGATCTGAGATTCACTACCAGCTAAACCAGCAAAGTAAACCATCCAATTGAACTGCATTTATATTCTATGGTTTAGTTATAATACCAGCTGTGCCGCTTTCACTTGTCAAGCAATCATACTAGTTTGCATATTTTACAATCATAATTAATGCAGCGTGTCATAACAAGCGTTTGCAAGGTCTGTTGTTTTTAAGTCGCTGTCCAGGGTCCTGAAACACACAACCTCATCTGTGATCTAGAGCTGTCCATGGTTCTGAAACACACAACCTAATCTGTGATCTGGAGCTGTCCACGGTTCTGAAACACACAACCTCATCTGTGATCTGGAGCTGTCCACGGTCTGAAACACACAACCTCATCTGTGATCTGGAGCTGTCCACGGTTCTGAACACACAACCTCATCTGTGATCTGGAGCTGTCCACGGTTCTGAAACACACAACCTCATCTGTGATCTGGAGCTGTCCACGGTTCTGAAACACACAACCTCATCTGTGATCTGGAGCTGTCCACGGTTCTGAAACACACAACCTCATCTGTGATCTGGAGCTGTCCAGGGTCCTGAAACACACAACCTCATCTGTGATCTGGAGCTGTCCACGGTTCTGAAACACACAACCTCATCTGTGATCTGGAGCTGTCCACGGTTCTGAAACACACAACCTCATCTGTGATCTGGAGCTGTCCACGGTTCTGAAACACACAACCTCATCTGTGATCTGGAGCTGTCCACGGTTCTGAAACACACAACCTCATCTGTGATCTGGAGCTGTCCACGGTTCTGAAACACACAACCTCATCTGTGATCTGGAGCTGTCCACGGATCTGAAACACACAACCTCATCTGTGATCTGGAGCTGTCCATGGTTCTGAAACACAACCTCATCTGTGATCTGGAGCTGTCCACGGATCTGAAACACACAACCTCATCTGTGATCTGGAGCTGTCCACGGTTCTGAAACACACAACCTCATCTGTGATCTGGAGCTGTCCACGGTTCTGAAACACACAACCTCATCTGTGATCTGGAGCTGTCCACGGATCTGAAACACACAACCTCATCTGTGATCTGGAGCTGTCCACGGTTCTGAAACACACAACCTCATCTGTGATCTGGAGCTGTCCACGGATCTGAAACACACAACCTCATCTGTGATCTGGAGCTGTCCACGGTTCTGAAACACACAACCTCATCTGTGATCTGGAGCTGTCCACGGTTCTGAAACACACAACCTCATCTGTGATCTGGAGCTGTCCAGTCTGAAACACACAACCTCATCTGTGATCTGGAGCTGTCCACGGTTCTGAAACACACAACCTCATCTGTGATCTGGAGCTGTCCATGGTGCTGCACGACTGCTCTGATTTACTGTGCTCATATAGGGAATTTAAGAAATAAGTGAATACATCATTTTAAAGGAATAGTTCACATAAAAAAGAACATTTGCTGAACACTTATTCATCCACAGGATATCCAAGATGTAGATGACAGTGTTTCCCATACATTGATTTATTTGTGGCGGCCCAACAACTGACCGTCACAAATACATTTTCCAAAAAGCTTTGACTTCGTTGAATAAACATGAACAATGCACGTTTCAAAATCGAAACCCAGTGCGGGTGTTTTTATATCACTGTATTTCTGAAGGAAACCGTCTGTCTTCAGAAAATGTTGGATATCATTTTAATTTGATCTTGCATGTAAAGCATGTGAGCGGAACGCTGCTTTGTGTACAGCCGTTACCAGGGAAACCTCTATCTCTCCCACTCTTAAAACGTCTCCTGCTGGAACAGAATTAATTTGCATATATGCCGCCACAAATAGAGTCTAAGTCTGTGGGAAACACTGGATGAGTATTTTTTCATAAGAACAGGTTTGTAGGAAATTCAGCAGTGGATCTTCTGCTGTCAGTGGGTGCCGTCAGAGCAAGATTCCAAACAGCTGATAGAAGCATCACAATAGTCCAAAAGTAATCCATTTTTTAAAAACAACACTATCATTAAGCAATTTCAACTTTAATCACTTCTGGCCAGAGTACGAGTCCATAATCTAGTAATGCTTCCTCCGTGAAAAAGTCCATCCCTTGTTGTCCTCATCACAAGACGTTAAATAATGGACTCATGTGGATTACTTGTGTATTAATATGATGTTTTTATCAGCTGTTTAGACTCTTATTCTGACGGCACCCATTCACTGCAGATGATCCACTGGTGAGCAAGTTATGTAATGCTAAATTTTTCCAAATCTGTTCCAAGAAGAAATAAACTCATCTACGTCTTGGATGGCCTGAGGTTGAGCACATTTTCAGCCAATTTTCATTCCTTTAATTTGCTGAATTCTCTGAAAAGATTTCACACTTTAGATAAGTGGGAGCTAATTTGTGGAGGCTTATAAATTGTTGAATTGCATGTGATTTTAATTAACCTGTCCAAATAGCAGAAAACTATTGCCTTTTTTGTCTTTTGCAATTAGCATTTATGTTTCTTGCTTTATTTTGTGTTGGTGGTCCCTTGCCAGAAAAGCTGCCACACTAATTACTATATGTTATAATTATTTATTTAAAAAAGGTTGCAATAAACTTAGATTATCAAATGTATTGCATTTTTAGAAGTCATAAAATGTATTATGATTAAAAATAAATGAGATTATTGTAATTGTGGCACAGATTATTGAAATTAGTAACACATATACTCATTACATGCAGATATATAGCTCTCAGGTTCGAGTTTAGCATGTCTCAGTCCTTACTAACAACCGCTATTCTATCAATCAGTCAATCTATTTACACTTTGTGTGTCTGATAAAGAGACACAACGTTAAAATAAAGAAATACATTCATTTATAAACACTAGTTTTATAAAACATTAAATGAATAATCAATACTAATATTTAATAAAAAGTAACTATTTGTTGGTGATTATACCTATATAGTCAATGTCATGGGCTCAGTGGCATGGATTGCAGCATACTGGCGTAGATCTTCCAACTATATGAGGGATTCTAAGTGTGTTTCTCAATGCCATTCCTATAATTGAATAACCTGACCTTAATTACTCGTTCTAACCCTACTGCCTAAGAAAGTTGGCATTTAAAGCAAGCACGTTTGTGAAAATAACTCTGAAACCTATCGAATCTCCGCGTATTGAGCAGAACGCCTTTCATTTGAACCTGCTTTCTGTTTGCGTCCCCTCACCTTTCATTGGCCTCAGCGAGGACAAGGACTCCCTCCTCTAAAGCTTGGCCTTTCATAACGTCAACACACCTTTAATACGTGAGTGAACATGTCCAGCCGAGGCTAATGGAAGTCTATTGATTTAGGCTATTGGCCGTGAGTGGCTTCCGTGGTGGAATTAGCATGGATTTAAAAAAAAAATTGCAATGCATTTAAAACGATTAATTATTTCTTCATGCGACTTGAGCTGCAGCTTTTGTTGTGCAAAAATCCCATTTTGTCAATACACCATGCGATGGCTTTGGCACCTTAATCTCAAACCTTTCTAAGTCTCTGCATGAATAGATGTTTGATTAAAATCTCATCAAACTTTCCTCAGCGAGAAATCTTTCTCACACACACACCTGAGGCGCTGAATGCAGATGAGGTGTGTTTGGATGTGTTTGTGTGCTGCTGTCATCTTCACGTCTTTATTCTCCGGTCGCATGTGGTTACATCTGCGGATATACAACATGTCAAATACCTTTGGAGCAGATGTGATTTCACACTGTCACTTTAACCTGATACTGTTGATGAAGATTCCTTTTAGAGTTTGTTGTCAGGTCTCTCTCCAGATATACAGAACATAGGTCTGCACCAGTCTAGTTTTCAGCTGAACTCCATTGGGACTTAATTCCTGTCAAAGCAAGTACAGCAGTGGAATTATAACACAGGATGCAGATGCAAGTAGAATGCTGCAAGTGTGAACTTGTTTAGGGTATTTGCTAAGGCAAGCATCACAGTTACTATTTGAACTAACCCCTATTCCAAGTCGGTGCGTAACTAATTTCACACCATTTCAGCTAGCAACATGAAAGATTTGCTCAAATTATGTAAAGTTTTAACGTGTTTCCAAAGATTTTTATTTGGCAGATGATAAAACAGGCAAAGAATCCATCCCACGCTCAATGGAAAAACATGCTTTCAACTATATTCTTTTGCAAAATGTGATACAATCTAGGAAAACCCACCACATGGTGAAATGTTACCTATTATATTTGTTTTATATCTATTATATGGTTATCTGAAATTGGCTGATCACCATGATTTTCAGGAACAGATTTTTTAGAAAAACTGGTTTAAAGTCAAGAGGTAATGAAAATAAAAGAACAACAGTCAAATATCACAAGTAAAAGACACTTTACTGTGGTAAAATACTTATTTTAGTCACTGTACATGTTGTAAAAGACACAAAATGACCCAAAAGGAACACACATTTGAACATTTGCAAACATTTGAACATTAAGTGTATATCTGTTCATAAAACATCACAGATTACAAGCATGCAGGCTATCTCCAATTCTTCTCCTGTTCTACTCTTTACTCATCTGTAAAGCATTTTTATGGTTGTATTACATAACCAGCTGCATATGTATGGCTTGTCTATTGTTGTAAGCTTGCTCAATACCTCACCTGATACAGAAATACACTTGTGATAACGCAGCATTCATGATAAAAGACCATAAAACCTGTAGAAGCCAGCTCCTGTAGAATGGAATCGGTACTTCAGCAAATGTGTTTTATCTCACGTTTGTTTTTACTAGTGTTCGTTAGGTTTAAGGTAGAGTTTAATGTAGGTGGGATATTGTATTATCAATGTACTGAACAAATAAAATAAAAACAAATAATAGAAAATAAATAAACAAATAATAATAACAAATCCCATACACTCTCACAGAGGGTCCTTCTCAAATATTGGAGTGACTGCAGTTCTTTTAGTGTTTATTATTAGATGAATAAAAATGCTAAGCAGTAATAAAAATGCTAAATAGTCAATGAGTGAAATGTAATGAATGCAGGGTTGGGTTCAGACACTGCAGTGTTGAGACGGGTCACTCTTTTATCAGGCTGGGTAAAGCCTCATGGGCGGCATGCTGTGCAGGTCACAGCGGTTCAGGCAGCTGTCCACAGATCGTATCGCTCAAAGGTTCTTTGTCATGTTTTTCTTCCTTTAGGCTATATATCTGAACATTAGATTTCATCAGTAAGCATATTATTATGGCACAATGTACATTTTTCTGTAATAATCATGTTTGGAATTATGAAGATTTTGCCGGATATTACAACTAAATGTAAAGCACTCAGATAATCCATAAAATATATGATTGATTGTTTGAAAATTCAATTGTAAGTTTAAAAAAAAATACTGAGGATGGCATGGGAATGAAATTAATATAGTTTCAAGCCCACTCTGCAGTCTGTCCTGTCACTCTCATTGAACATGGATTGTGACCTGCAGGTTACCTTTACTGAGCAGCTCGCTGGGCTTTCATGGAGTCTGATTTTGCTTAGGGCACATGCAAGTCAGAATATGACATGCTCAAATAACACCAGTCTGATCTGGTCGAGTCAAACATACCCAAACAATCCATACAGCTGCCAACCTAACATTGGGATGCTACTTCTGAAAGATGCTGTCAGTGTAGGAAAAATTGTGTTACAGTTATAACAATTAGGTTAAAAAGTAACCTTCCCATGACATTCAGTATAAAGTAACTGTTCATTTCTCCAGTGTTTAGTGTTTTTGACACTGTTTAAGTGTCAAAAACATCAATCTTCATGTGTTAAAATGTGTGTGATTATAAGATATTTGCATCCCAAATTCAGCTGAAAGATCCACATTTCCCTTACTAATGAGGACATTAAGATTCATCCTGGGTGAAATACTGCAAACTAGGGTCAGCGTTAAACCCTGAGCTAAACGTCGTATCAACATTAGCCTCGGGGGGAATACACTAAGACTGAATTATGCCATCCTGACAGTGCCGTTTGTGTACACATTTTTAAGCACTCGATTCAGCAGGAGTTTTCATACTTTTTGACATGAACTCACAAATATGATGGTCCCCTAAAGTATAAAAAAATAAAATACAAAGGCAGCTGTACTGTACCACCCAAGCAAAACATGCCTGTGGCAACATTTCTGCAGCATAATTATAACAAGTTGCTTCTTGCACATTTTATGACACTTTCAAATTGAAATATCCATTGAGTATCTGTAAAAGTGTATTCAGTTTTATCCAAAACAGATGAATGTGAAGTGGTGAGCGGCGCTTAACGCTCTATCACGCTTGAAGATAACATGCCACGTACACTAAACCCTTCCCTAAACCTAACTGATAGTGTAAACAAACACAAACCTGAGATAAAAACATGCTTGCAGAAGCCAACCATGCCCTTTCAGCTTGCTTCCGCTAGTCCTAGTTCTGCTAAGACTCTGAACGCTCCACGCTGCAATAATGTATACCAGGTGAGCTACAGAGCAAGTTTACTATGGTAGAAAACCTATACATATGGAGCTGGTTATGTGATGCAAATGTCAAAATGCAGTTTACGGTATAAATCCAAAAGCATTCCCTCTGTAATAATTTCTTCTCATAATCCCTCCTCTTGAGGGTTTTATTACCTTCGCTATACCGATATATTGTAAAACACTGACGTTATGGCCTACTTGTGTAAAATGAGACGCTATAGGACTACGCATATCTCCGGTTCTAATATTACTGCGATGTTCGCTAATGCGAGTACGTAAGTGTCTGGACAATTAAGTTACTTAGTTGTCTTAGTTGTCTTGCACCTGAGCCCGATCTGGGTGTTTGGGATGTGCACACCTGTTTGGTATTTTTGACTCGGAAGTGTTTTAAGCTCATAAAATAGAATTGACATTGATAATAATAAAAGTAAATAAAAGTTGTTTTACTGCCACTATAGTGTTAACTTTTAGCAGGGAACTGACGTGAAGTGTGTGTGTGTGTGTGTGTGTGTGTGTGTGTGTGTGTGTGTGTGTTGTGGTGTTTGGGAACAAATGTGTTAGATGTGAGGTATGACTAGGTATTACAAGTCGAGAAGGTGCATATATAATGTGACATTTTAGTGTCCCCATAATTAAACATGCTTATAAATCAGACAAGTAGTTTTTTGGGAAAGTAAAATTGCAAATCTCCTGTGAGGGCTAAGTTTAGGTGATAGGGAGTGTAGGGCAATAGCAATTACAGTTTGTACAGTATAAAAACCATTACGTCTATGGAAAGTCCCCGTAAACCATAAAACCAACATGTGTGTTGTGTTGTGTATCACTTTTTGGATAACAATGTAAAGTTTTTACAGCACTAGTGTTGCAGAATAATAGTGTATTACCATTACACATAACAAGTAATTATAATAATATTGTACATTTATATAATGTTTTCTGTGTAGTCAAAGCGACCTTACATAGAAGTGAATCCCTTAAACCACAATCCTAGTGTGTAGTGTGATTGTTGACTGTGTGAGTGTAATGTGTTTCGTGTGTGTGTGTGTGCAAGTGACAGTAAAAAAGCTTTAAAAATGTAGGTAGAGGTGATTTTTTTTCAGTCAGCCTAGGTTGCTATATAATGTGAAGCCCCATTTATACAGTATGAGCAAGTATTATATTATAAATAAATAAACTTATAAAAAATTATCTTGAGCTTATGTATTGACTGACAGACAATCTATTGGCCAGGCAAAAACTCATAATCGCAAATTAATTTATTTTGAATTTATGACCATTCCTGAAGCTACATATATCCAGGTTTTTAAGTTTGTAATAGTCCTGCAACAGGACAGTAACACAACAAGGTTGTAAAAGCAGACTAATGTGTTTTTCTGTTTAGTGCGAGGACCTTTAATGTCCCTGTAAACCTTTGTAGTCCCATTTAGCAACTAACTGTTTTTTTCAAGATACATAAAAGCTTTAAAACAATCACAAGGGGTTTTACTGGTGTATTTTATGTCATAGAATATCTTGAGCTTATGTTTACCACAGACATTATTTCAGGCATTTAACCAAAATCCGTTCAAAAGACCATTCCTGACTCATTTCCAGGTTTTAGGGCTCGTTCCTGCAGCAGAGTACATTTTGTAAAAATCCTTTTTTCTCTCAATTTTTTCCACCGTATGCTCTCTAGAGAGGTCCCCAGTCTGAAAACCTCTGCACTAGAAGAATTAAACTAGTTTACTGGACTGCGGGTACTTAGTGAACAAGACACAGGTCTTGCACTGAAACGCTGTGCACTTTAAACAACTGTTTAGGAAATGTGACCTATAGGGTTTCTGTCAGAGACCCTGACTGGTCAAACCCCCAGAGACATTGGTGTGCCACAACGTGAATGCTCCTAAAAGTTTTGAGCAGCCTGCCATCCACAAGCAGGTCTGAGTGCTCACTCTCATGATGGTTGGGGAAAAATCACAGTGCTAATGCAGGAGATAAATAGAATAATAGAGACATTAGGATGCTGGCAGGGTTGGTGCAGAGAGGCAGGCCCTGTGGAGCAGCTGTTGTATCGAGGGATGGCTGATTTGGAGCCAGAGTGAGATGTTGCAAATAAACACAAATGAACGACAGCTGGCACAGCTCTGGGTTTTGTTTGCCAGTAAAGACAGAATTAGACGAGAGTTGCCCAGGCAATAGATCACTATTCAAACACTGTTGGACACTAAATTGGAAAAACAGATATAATTTGTGAATGATGCCATAACTGTCAAGTGCAACTAACGTAAATGAAGTAAAGATGAGAAGACATGAAACAATAAAAGACCAAAGACATTACTAGTGTGATCAACAGAGAGGATGTGCAAAATATCAGATTTTGAAAAGCAGCTAGCGCGAGGAGGATTGTCTGAATGAATAGTCAGCTATATAAAAGCCTTGTTGGTTTAGGCTCATGTCCACTTGATTCAAATGCATTATTAGCAAGGTATAGGTGCTAAACACACCCTTCAGTGGTGTAACTGACAGATATTCACCAAATAATTAAACTAAAATACTGTGAACAGTCGGTAACACTAATGCTAGGTCTGGAGTCATCACTTGTAGAAACGAACTGATGGGTGGTTTTTAAGATGTGTCAGCACTGCTGACATTGAACCGTGATGTGCTATTATTATTTAGCAAATGTTGCATTATATGAGGTCTTCCATTTTGCTGAAATGCTCCCACGCACAGTGCCTGGGAAAGGGTTTAGCGTGCTGACAGTGTAACAGTTACAGCAGAAACCAGTGGATGGTGAAATACATTAGCTCTGAGCTCTTATAAAACCTTGTGAGATGGCACATTGGTTAAAATTGTATTGTTATTTTTTTGTTTTTTTGTAAGTAATCAGTTTTTATTACATTTATTATACATTCTTTTTTTCATCACATTTTTTAATATATAAAATGACCTTTTATTTCAATCTTTTCTTGAGTTTCAGAGGTGTCCAATCCTGTTGCTGGAGAGTCACTTTCCTGCAAAGTTTAGCTCCAAAACACCTGCCTGGAAGTCTCCAGTCTTTCTGAAGACATACAGATAATCAAGGTGATTATCTGGTTCAGGGGTGGGCTGGAGCTAAACTATGCTGGAAGGTGGCCCTGCAGAAGCAGGATTGTGCTTGACACCCCTGTGATATTAATTCATTTATTTTTGTCAATTTTACTTTAAATAAATAAATCATGCTGGAACATGCTAACATCATGCACTTACACTCTCAAAAATATCCTTAAAAATGTATTAGTTTTTTTAATTATTCATTAAAATGTTTACATTTATCAATTAAAAATGTAACTCTTATTTGCATTGTGTTTACACTTTGTTGGGTATCATAAAGCGATTCGCAAGCATGCACAACTCAGTAAATGTTGTAAATATTAACTATTAAAGTCCATGCAAAGCAATATTAAATATGTGTTCTGAGTTTGTCACACCAGAGAAAGTGTGACGAGACAGAAGCTTGAGGATCCATCTGCAGTTTATTGAACAACAGCAAACAATACAGAACACAGGTAATGGACGGGCAAAGGGTCAGGGCTGGCGGCAGGCAGATCAGAGTCGATGGAAAGGCTAGAAGGTCGAGGCAGGCGGCAGGAATCGTAATCGGAGAAACAGTCAGAGTAATACACGGGCAGGCAGAATAACTATGAATAAACGCTCAGAAGTGATCACCGGGGCAAATCAAGACTTCGCACTGAGGTGCAGGAACCACAGTCTTTTATGGGGAATGGTGTGAGCGTGTGTATAGTTGACAGGTACAGGTGATCAGTCCCAGGTATGTGGGAGGAGAATCTAATGAGCTAATAATCAGGCGAGGCCTCCCTCTGGTGGCTTGAGAGAGAAGGTGCAAGGGCCTCGTCTGTAACAGAGCCCCCCCCCCCCCTGGGAGCGGCTCCTGACGCGAGGAGGCTGGCGACGCCGGGGTCTACCTCGTGGTCGAGGGGCTGGCTTCTCCGGGTGTGACCTGTGAAACTCCTCTGTGAGAGCCGGGTCGAGAATGTCTCTCGCCCTGACCCAGGATCTCTCCTCCGGACCATACCCCTCCCAGTCAACCAGGTACTGGAGTATACCGCCCCGGCGTCGAGAGTCAAGAAGTTCTCTGACCTGGTAGGCCTCCTCGCCCTCGACCAGAATGGGCGGGGGCATCTGAGTCTCGGCTTCCTCGTTCACCTCTCCCTCTCTCGGACCACCAGCGGGTTTTAACAGCGACACATGAAAAGTAGGAGAAATACGATAATTGGCAGGTAAATCTAAACGAAAAGAAACTGGTGTTATTTGTCTTAGAATTTGGAATGGACCCACATACCTAGGACTGAGCTTTTTGCAGGGAAGTCTGAGACGGATGTCTCTGGTGGCGAGCCAAACCCATTGGCCGGGAGTGTATCTCGGACCTGGACGACGATGCCGGTTGGCCTGCACCTCCTGCCTTCTTACAGCTCGTTGTAGGTGAATATGTGCTCGATTCCAAGTGTCCTCACTCCGTTGTAACCATTCATTCACTGCAGGCAGGTTTGATGGTTCCCCTGACCAGGGAAAGAGTGGTGGTTGATACCCTAAAACACACTTGAAGGGTGTTAGACCGGTGGCAGGTTTCTGGAGCGAGTTTTGGGCATACTCGGCCCACATCAGGTATCTGCTCCACTCCATCTGGTGGTTCTGACAGTAGGTTCTGAGGAAGCGAGTAAGTTCTTGATTTAGACGTTCCGTCTGCCCGTTAGACTGGGGGTGGTAGCCAGACGTGAGGCTAACATTAATGTTGAGGAGTCTGAAGAAGGCTGACCAGACTCGTGAGGTGAACTGAGGACCTCTGTCTGATACAATATCCTCGGGTAGGCCGTAGAATCGGAACACATAGTTACACAGGGTCTCTGCTGTCTCCAGAGCTGACGGGAGCTTGGGCAGGGGTATGAGACGGCAGGACTTGGAGAAGCGGTCCACAACTGTCAATATGGTCGTATTACCTGATGAGTTGGGTAAGTCAGTAACAAAGTCAATGGCGATGTGGGACCACGGGCGTTGAGGCACAGGAAGTGGTTGGAGAAGCCCTGCCGGCAGGTGGCGAGAGGGTTTGGACGTATTACATGCAGTGCAGTTATTCACGAAGATAGCCGTATCCCTTGTCATTGAAGGCCACCAGAACCGGTTCTTGAATAGTTGAACAGTCGTTGTGATACCTGGATGCCCTGAGCTAGGTGTGTCGTGAACCTGGTGCAGCAGTTTGTCTCTGAGTTGTTCAGGAACAGAGGTGAGGTGAGGAGGACAGTCTGGAGGAGGTGGATGTTCTGCATTAGCCAGATTGATTTCCGTTTCAATGTCCCATCGTACGGGAGCAACAAGCAGGCTCTCTGGAATAATGTTCTCCTCCTCCTCGATATGATTTGTTCTTTCGTCTAGCCGTGAGAGAGCATCCGCCTTGACGTTCTTTGAACCAGGTCGATAGGTAACTGTAAAGTGGAAGCGTGTGAAAAACAGAGCCCACCTGGCCTGTCGGGGATTTAGTCGTTTGGCTGATTTTAGATACTCAATGTTCTTATGGTCAGTTAGGACCGTGAACGGGTGCCGCTTTCATCGCCAGCAATTCCCGATTTCCCACATCATAGTTTCGTTCGGGAGCAGATAGTTTTCTGGAAAAGTATGCACAGGGGAACATCTTGGTAGGTGAGCCCTGACGTTGTGAGAGAATGGCCCCGATATCTGTACTAGATGCATCAACCTCTATGATGAATGGATGACTGGGATCGGGGTGATGGAGAATCGGAGCGGAAGTGAATCTGTCCTTGAGTTCTTGGAAAGCCTGTCTTGCCTCTGTGGACCAGGAGAGCTGCGAAGTAGACCGTTTTGTTAGCGAGGTTAGTGGGGCGGCCACGGAACTGAAATTCCTGATGAATCGTCTGTAAAAGTTGGCGAATCCCAGAAAGCGCTGTAATTCCTTCAGAGTGCGAGGTCGAGGCCAATTGACAACTGCTTTTACCTTGTGTTCATCCATGGTTACTCCCTCTTGACTGATGACATACCCCAGAAATGCTACCTGGGTTTGGTGGAATTCGCACTTCTCTGCCTTGATATAAAGCTGATGTTGCATCAAGCGCCTTAGGACAGCGCGCACGTGTTGGATGTGTTCATCGAAGGAATCAGAAAAGACCAGTATGTCATCGATGTACACCAACACCCTCCGATCAAGCATGTCTCTGAAAATGTCATTCATGAAGGACTGGAAGACAGACGGACTGTTGGCAAGGCCGAATGGCATAACGCAGTACTCGTAGTGCCCAGTAGAGGTTGAAAATGCTGTTTTCCACTCATCACCCTCCCGGATTCTAATCAGATTGTATGCTGAGCGAAGATCGAGCTTGGTGAAATATTTGGCTTGACGGAGTTGTTCTAATGCGGCAGGAACTAGTGGAAGTGGGTATCGGAACTTGATGGTGATGTCATTGAGACCCCGGTAGTCAATGCATGGTCTGAGGCTGCCGTCCTTCTTCTTAACGAAGAAGAAGCCGGCCGAGGCAGGTGAGGTGGATGGTCAAATAAAGCCCTTCGTCAGCTCCTCCTCAATATACTTCTTCATGGCCTCAGCCTCTGGTTGTGATAGAGGAAATATTCTGCCCTTGGGAGGTGTACTACCGGGAATGAGTTCAATGGAACAATCGCTCGAACGATGCGGAGGCAATTCTGTAGCCTTTACTTTGCTGAATGCCTCGAGAAGATCAGCATATTGGGAAGGAACGTGGACCACTTCTGAGTTCTCCTGAGTGAGAGTGATGGTGCTGACAGTGACAGGTATGTTGTGGCTGATACATGGTTCGTGACAGGCAGATCCCCATTGCTTGATCTCACCCTCCTTCCATGAGATGTAGGGGTCGTGTTTGCGTAGCCAGGGCAGGCCGAGAATCAGAGGATGAGTGGGTGAGCTGATAACATAAAACTTTAGGATCTCCTTATGAAGTATGCCGATCTGCATGGATAATTCATCAGTGACCCTGGATATCCTTCCCTCTCCGAGGGGACGTCCATCTAACGCCTCCACTGCCAGGTATGAAGTACATGGGGTTAGCGAAAGGTGATGTTCATGAGCAAACTCGATAGACATGAAATTGCCCGCTGCCCCTGAGTCTATTAAAGCCTCTGTGGATACCATTCTCTGGCCAATAAACAATGTCACTGGAACCTTAATACATGAGGTGATAGTTTTATATGGAAAACTAGGACTCACCGCTCGTGGAGTAGCTGAAGCGGGTCGAACAGGGCAGGATGATTTCAGATGACCGGCCTGGCCACAGTACATGCATAGATGATGCCTCACGCGACGCTCGTGTTCCTCCGAAGATAGATGAGTGTATCCTATTTGCATGGGTTCGGAGGAGGAAACGGGAGGTGATGGGTTAAAGCTTGGTGAACGAGGGAAACAGCGTGAGCGCATCAGGTTGTCGATCTGAATGGTGAGTTCGATGAAATCACTCAACTTTCTCCCCTCATCGCGGCAAGCTAGTTCAGCCTGTAACTCTACATTCAGTCCCCGTCGAAAAAGCAGTTTGAGGGTATCCTCCACCAAAGTGGTTTGTGCCGCGAGTGTGCGGAATGCGAGAGCATATTCAGCAGCGGTTGTTCTCCCCTGACTCAGTGCGAGAAGTTGTTCGCCAGCGTCTCTTCCTCCAGCGGGATGATCGAAAACTTCCTTGAAGCGTTGCAGGAAGAAATCGAAGGAGGGAAACGCCGATCCATCACCTCGCCAGATGGCTGTAACCCAATCCAGAGCCCTTCCGGTGAGTAACGAGCAAACGAATGCAATTTTGCTGGCGTCATTGGGGTACAAGGCAGGTTGTTGAGTGACAAACAGTGAACACTGCAGTAGAAATCCCTTGCACATAGCAGAATCACCGTTAAACCTCTCGGGAAAGGCGAGACGGGGACTCACCGGTGGTGGTGGATGGTTCGGGATGTTTACGGGGATATCATCCTGGGCGGCGGCTGGCGCGGGTGGTGATAAGCTCAGTCCCTGCAGAGATCGTACCAACTCCTCCGTTAGTGCTGTTAGGCAGGTTAGTTGGTGCTGGTGAATGGCGAGCTGGTTGGCTTGGGCTGAGAGCTCCGATGTGAGTTGCGTGAAAGCTGCTGGATCGCGTTGTGGCGAAGTCTTCTGTGACGAGACAGAATCTTGAGGATCCATCTGCAGTTTATTGAACAACAGCAAACAATACAGAACACAGGTAATGGACGGGCAAAGGGTCAGGGCTGGCGGCAGGCAGATCAGAGTCGATGGACAGGCTAGAAGGTCGAGGCAGGCGGCATGAATCGTAATCGGAGAAACAGTCAGAGTAATACACGGGCAGGCAGAATAACTATGAATAAACGCTCAGAAGTGATCACCGGGGCAAATCAAGACTTCGCACTGAGGTGCAGGAACCACAGTCTTTTATGGGGAATGGTGTGAGCGTGTGTATAGTTGACAGGTGCAGGTGATCAGTCCCAGGTATGTGGGAGGAGAATCTAATGAGCTAATAATCAGGCGAGGCCTCCCTCTGGTGGCTTGAGAGAGAAGGTGCAAGGGCCTCGTCTGTAACAGAAAGATGTGTTATCAGCCACACAGCCAAATTTGAATTATAAAAAAACATACCAAGTAAATAAAATAAGCTATCAAAATCTTCCAAAAATAAGCAGAATTCTCTGTTCTCAAACACTGCCCGAGCGAATCCAAATGGCGTCAGCATAAGCTGGCACATGCATGCATACAGGTTTACCTCGCGTGTCACACATGGGCAGATTTTACAGACAGACATCCTGAGTGTGCTTGACCTAGACGAACAGTTTGTATTTTATTATACTGACCGGGCATCTCTTGCACCAGAACACTTTGTAGTGATAAAATAGCATAGGAATATAGTGAGTTGAATTATGCTGTGAATTATGCAGTCAGAAGGGCAGAGAGCAGCAATATGGTTTATTCATCTGCAGCATATAAAGTTTGAGGTAAATCAGCGTCTCATATTAAAACCTCACACGTCTTTGCTATTAACCCAGCTCAGGCCTGAGCGTCGGAGCAGAAAGCTGTGTTTCCCGGCTGAAGTTCTGTAAATGGTAGTCATCACACATGTCAACGTTCAGCTGATTTGAGCCAGCAGGTTTAGATGGGTGGTGTCATACACTGTTAGGCACTTGGGTACAGGTGAGCTAATGCTTCATATCAGACATTAAAATACCAAAGCTGAGATGAGATCAACATTTATGAAGTTGGCTGCTAATTTTATTATTCTTTATTTTTAATGTTTAAACAAATTGTCACTGTACTAATTTCTGTAGTACAAATATTTGTATTTAGTATTTTCCAATAAAGAACAAAGAAACCAATTAAGAACGGTGAATGCTTTTCTATTTTTCTTGTTAATATTGTTGTATATTATTGTAATATTAATGTTCACAGCAGCAGGTCAAATGTTCAGATCTAATATTTTGATGTCCATGCTAATACATTTTATTTATATATTTTAAAGAAAAATCAACAAAAATATATTTTTTTAAACAAAACATATTAAAGTCTCTATTAAAATCAGGATTGTTTTTCTAACTTTAAATGTTTGGATGTATATGAATATCTATCATGTACAATAATATTAAATAGTTTTATGGCATTACCATTGTGCTTCAAATTAATAACATGGTAATAACACAATAATAATAATACATAAAAACATATTTTTTATATATTTATTTATCGAATTATTGATTTTTATTGTTTGTTTTTTTGCCAGCAAGTGCTTTATCCATTTATAAATCAAACTATTGCTTGATGCAATTTGAGGAGGTTAAGTTTGTGCTTCATACTCAAAATATGTTTACTGCTTTCGTACAAAATGTGACTATAAAGGGTGAGCGACACCTGACGCAGCTTATTAGAGGATTTTGCGTTCAGCAGACGGCTTTAAGGATTCTATTTGGGTTTCATTGACTTCTGACAGTGGCACAACCAGATGGCACACAATAATAACTTCATCTTTCTCTAAAACAGATTCCTCACCGTCTGTGTTCAGCGTCACCACACTCACTGTTGCAGGATACAGCTCCACCTCCTGAACAGCTTGCATCCATTCTCTGATCTCTGATCTCTAATCCTCTTTAAGATCCACATATGTGTATCTGTGCACTTCATTCCCACACGGACCAAAACAACGGAATTCACAGCAGAAGTCAAACTCCATAATGTGTCATTTGTTGAATCCTAAATGAAAGGAGCATTTCAACCGTCCATCCATATTTTCAATATGGATTTTTTTGTAATCTACCAAAATGTGATGCATAGCATTAATAAAAGTATGTGGGGTTATGTGGGCTATATGTGGGGTTTCTGCTTAGGTGTCTGAAGGGTCTAACCAACAGAAATATGTTTTGCTCTGGAAGAACAAAAGGTAAAGAGAACAATGCCTCTCTTTCTCTATAACCCTCTGTGGTATACTGTGAGAGACAGCATGGCATTCACTTTAAAGCCAAAGTGCTTATTTAGTAATAATTTATGATGCTTTTTGTTTTACGGAAATTGGGGAAAGCAGCAGAGAGAATCATAAAGCATCAACAGCCACATTTGTAGACGCACAAGCACATTTTGTATTCGTCCCTTGGCTATGAGGCTACGTTTGGTAAGACATAAAAGCCGTTTGAAAGAAGGCATGAGCTATCTTTTTAGATTAATTTGTTCTTTTTTCTGATGTTGTTTCAAATGGCCTATTTCCATGGATTTGGGTGGACTATAGAGAGACCCCCTGGAGAGATGCATGAAAGCTAAAGTCTAAAGTTCTTCTAGGTTTTTGAGTACTTCTCGCTGTAGGTTTGATGTCCTCAGGGATGGCCAGGATGGGTGACTGGTGGACATTTTTAACACGGGGGCTTTAAAGGGGATGCATTTTGAGATGTAACTTTTCAGAGAGGGTTTTAGTGAACTATGTATAGTCGCAAGGGTTGCACTACATTTTTTCTTTGTATTATTGTCTTGTTTTCTATTCCATTAAAAAAAATCTTAACTAAAACATTTAAGCCCAAAATGCTGTCAGCAGGGTAAGAAAAATAATCTTGTTTTCCCCTTTAAGTTTATTTAATTTTTTTTAGAAAACAAGATTTGATATCGTAAGTAATTTTGCTTCACAAGTAAATGTATCTTGATTTATGAATTAATCATGTATTTGTATGTTTTTGTAGTGTTCCTCACAATTCCTTGTACAGCAACACTTACAGTATATTCTTTATCTTAAAAAAAATATTTCAGTTATTTCATGTTACATTTTTTTAGCATCTCACGTCATGAGGATTTATAAGATGCTGTGTCAGATTGAAGACATAACTTTTATAAATGCATCCTGAGACCTTTGCGTTGTTTCATTTCATTGCACTCCGTCTACTTGGCCTCCTCGGATCTCTTCAAGGTGTCTTTCACATCTCTTGTGACCCCTACTTAAAGTCCTCACAGTGTTTTTACATGCACTTTCCAAATCAAGAACTTTGCTTTGAGGTATAGTGACAGCTGGAAGCCTCAGTGTCCTGTAATATATGAAAGCTAATCATCTTGACGAATCAATGAAAGCAGTGCATCTCAAAAGAGCCTTTGAAATCCTCAGTGCTGATGTGAAATTCTTAGAGAGGAGTCTGTGCTGTCATTCAAGCTCAAACACTTATTCGTCAGATTTATCATTGGCTTTTCTGGTCCTGTATGCTGTGTTCTTCATCTAAGGTTATTCTGAGCTCTGTCTGGTGTAGTTCTCACCGGACACCACTAGAGACAGTACTGCTCCAGTCAAGGACAGACATGTGGCTTAAACTTGTACAGTTAAACCAGAAAGAAAATTAATATATATATATATATATTTAAAAAAATGTATCATGTTGCTACGTTCTGTATCACAAAACATGTAATCTCATCTCAATCAGGACTGCTGAGACTCATAAATGAATTGTATTTGCTATAACAAATGTGTTAAAAGACTATATACATATGAATAAATAAACCCAGTATTTTAACAATAGTATGTTAATAGTGTTGACAGGTATTGAACTATGTAATTCATGAGTGCTGGGTCTCAATAAAGAACATCGCTTGCTTGTTAGAATTAATTGAAGCAGGCAACCCAGTCATTTCCTCAGCATTTAAAAAGTTATGCCTCCACAATATGCTGCAGCTTTCCTCCAAACACATGCCCTTATTTGTTCTCTCATAAATCAGATTTGGACAGGTGGTGTTGGGCTTGTTTCCACTGCTTCACTCTAAAGCTCTCTTACCATCTGGGATCAACATAGTGTTCTTTGGTGGTGTTTCTAACGAATAATAAATAAATGCAGGCAGGATTGCAGCAAACGATAACAGCAAACACTGAACTCACTGTAAATCTATGACCTTCTTTCTCAAACATTGTTTGCTGGAGACTGCTGTGCCTTTTGTTACATATTTCTTGCATTTGTCAGATGATGATTTGTGTAACCTCCTGTGTCTGGACCCCCTTTTGGGCTGGATAGATACGTAAGGCTTAAAAGAGCTGTTTGGATCTCAGATTTGAGTCTGTTTTGGTCATGTCTCAATCCCACTTCTCTCTCTTAGCCTCATTCTGCATTCCTTACACTCACTTGTCCTGTAAATATAAGCAAAGGAGAATGAAGGCATTGTTTATTCGCACATGATATAAGCATTTTTTTTGCACTCGATTTACTCAAGTAATGATGCCAACATAGCGACAAAATAATTAGCATTTTCCACAGATAATTTCGTCCAATCACCACATATCTGCTACAATGATTAATACAAATATATACAGACATCCCTGTTAAACATACTTGTATTTAGAATCAATTGTCATTGGCTGGTGGATATATTTAATGTTATGAAATACCAATATAGTACCTGATTAAGTGGTATATGGATAATATAATACTATATTTTGACCAATGAATCACACCATTGCATACAAAAATTACACAACACACTAAATGCTAACTGTTTTTAGCTTAGTACAGTGTCAAAATATGGCAACTTATGAACATAACAGCATATTTTTACTCCAAACTTGCGTTATAGTGTTGATCGAGTGTTTGAAATAGTGTTGATCATTTAAAATAACTTCATTCAGTCATTTGAATTCTTATCACAAAATGAGGTTGATTTTATAGCATTCTAATCAGGGATAAAGGCTATGTCAATTAGCATTGCCTAAATATGCATTATCCTTTTGAAAATACCAGAGATAACAGGAAAACAAACCATAAATTGTTGAAATCGTGTGTTGATTCCATGTTTCATCAGATCAAACATTTATTTCTGCAGTTTATTCAGCTACATTAATAAATAGATGGATGCATTCGTTTATTTATTACCTCTATGAGTCTTGATTGTGGACTTTCTGCGTGAGGGTGCCCTCCGGTGTTGAGTATGAATGAAACTTGAATTACATGTGAGAGTTTATTGCTTATTGCTCTAGAATGGCACTGACTCTGGATTATTATTCATTTTTTCATTACTATACCGGTATAGTAGACCCCTAATATATATATATGTGTGTGTGTGTGTGTGTGTGTGTGTGTGTGTGTGTGTGTGTGTGTGTGTGTGTGTGTGTGTGTTAGTGTTAGTGTTATAAACATATCATTTAATTGCTTTTGTTTTTGTTCACATTTAGATTTTTAATCATGAACCTACAGGACGAGCATAGGCTTATGAATAAAAAAAAATTATGAAGAGAACAGATGAACAGAGACTGTTATGCTTGGCCTGGGTGTGTTTGTGCGTGTGTATATATATATATATATATACATATATAAGATTTCTTGATTTTATTAGATTCTCATTTTTAATCGATGCTGTTCCCCTTCATGGGAACTCGAACTGCGTCCCCTAGGGGTCGCTACGGGGAACGCCCTCAGCGTGACTCGGTCTGAAGATACATATGAAAAAACACCACCTGTTGGCCGGCGACAGCCCATGACGTCACTACCGGCGTGCCACAATATAAGTGCCGCCGGGCGAAAACATCATCAGCTTTTTCGTCTTCACTGACTGGTTTGTTTGAAGCGTGCAGAGTGAATCTGGTAAGAGTACAGTTTTCTAACTCTACTATGGTGAGCACTAGCAAGGCGTTTAGGAAGTGTGTGGATCCGTGTCCTCGTTATTTGACACCCGATGACACACACGACTGTTGCGTCTTTTGTTTGGGCATGGAGCACGCACGCGATGTCCTTGAGGGGGCGGTTTGCGTGCATTGTGAGCGGCTCTCTATGAGGAAGCTCAGCTCTCGCCTGTCCCTCTTTTCGAGGAAAGAGGGGCAGCCGTCTGCTTCCCGCGATTCAAGACCCACCGTTGCCGAGGCACGGAGGCGAATGAAATCGTGGGGTTCGCAGTTGGATGTGGCCGATAAGTTGGAAAGGGACCGCCCCCTTTTCGCGCGTCGGCCGAGAACGAGAGTGAGCTGCTGTATTGTGATGATGCGATCTTTCTGACATCATCAGATGCAGCAGCTAGTGCTCCGCTGCATATGAACGAGTTTTTGGAGGTTATGGATCATAAAAATAAATCTAAATAACCCCCAGCTCGAGTGAGCCTTCCTTTCTTCATAAATCTCGATGTGGAGGTTGAGAAGGAGTGGGAAAAGCTATTTTTTCTCGTATTCATAGGTTTCAGCATACTAGTTATGCTGACACTGAGGGGATGCGTGAAAATGGCTATGAGGGGATGCCCCCTGTGCAAGAGATGATAACCAGCTTATCTCTCTGTGGCGAGACATCCTCTCTCAAGGCTCCCTCCTGGCCATCTAAGCCCCTGAATCTCGCTTAAATGGCAGGGCATATGCAGCAGCAGGTCAGACCGTCGCTTCGTTGCACACGAAGGCGTACCAGACTGACCTGCTAAAAGTCCTGGATAAGGTCCAGGTCTGAGCCCGAACAACCAGGGGTCCTAACCCATCTCGGTCTGAGGATCAGAGATGGGCTTAGAAGGCTAGTCTCGCGACTCATGCCCCTCCCCCTCCTGCGGCTAGGGTGAGACAGAGGCGCGGGTCAGAGAGAGGCAAGCCCTCTCATTCCTCTCTAATTCCCCTGTAACCACCGTAAACTCCACCGACCGAGGTTAGGTGGAAGTTTCCTGCCAAGCACCTAGAGGCGCTCCCTTGTGAGCGGCGGAGTTCCCTCTCATTCTGAGGAATGAGTTCTCCGCTCCTCAGAGCTCTGTGATAGGTCGCTCTCCGTGCTGGTCGAGCTAGCATTGCTCCCCTCACTATAGAGGGTTATCTATGAGCATGCCGCTCCCTGCTGAGCGTCTGAGTTCCTTCTGTGAGGGGACAGAAATGGAATATATATATACATATATATAGCCTATATATAACATGTCTGTAATATGAATAACCATCCAGTCAAAAGTTTTTGAACAGTAAGATGTTTAATGTTTTTTAAAGAAGCCTCTTCTGCTCACCCAGCCTGCATTGATTTGATCCACAATACAGTTTTACTATGTACAACAACTGTTTCTATTTGAATATATTATAAAATGTAATTGATTGCTGATCAAAGCTGAATTCTCAGCATCATTACTCCTGTCCTGTGTCACATGATCCTTCAGAAATAATTCTGATATGCTGATTTGCTGCTCAAGAAACCTTTTTTAATTATTATTATTATTATTAATATTTAAAACAGTTGAGTACACCTTTTCAGGATTCTTTGATGAATAGAAAGATCCAAAGATCAGCATTTATCTGAAATAAAAAGCTTTTGTAACATTATACACTATATCATTCAAAAGCTTAGAGTCAGTATAATTATTATTTTGTTTTATTCATTAATTCATTTTGAAAAGGAAATGATATAAATTAATACTTTTATTTAGCAAGGATGGCTTAAATTGATCATAAGTGATCATGTTACAAAATATTATTTTTTCTGATAAATGCTATTCTTCTGAACTTTCTATTCATCAAAGAAACCTGAACAATTCTACTCAGCTGTTTTCATCGTCATACTAATACATGTTTCAGAATATTTCTGAAGGATCGTGTGACTTGAGTAATGATGCTAAAAATTCAGCTTTCAAATCACAATAAATTACATTTAAAAATATATTCAAATGGAAAACAGTTATTTTAAATAGTGGAAATATTTCAAAATTGTACTGTTTTGCTGTAGGCCTACTTTGGATCAAATAAATGCAGGCTTTCTGAGCAGAAGAGACTTCTTTAAAAAACATAAAAATCTTAATGTTCAAAAACTTTTGACTGGTAGTGTATAGGCAACTTAAATATTTTCTTCTTTTCTAGCATTTAATTAGCTTAGAAATCAGATACACTGCGGGACAATAACAATAATAAAGGTTTGTTCATATACTACAAACAAATTTTCATCCCATGAGGCAGAATAGTTTCTATACTGTAATCAATGCTATGTCAATTAGCACTGCATTGTTCATTTACTTTATTTATTACCTGGAGATGACTTGAAAAACACAAATAAACCATATATTGTCGCAATCGCAATTCCAAACTGTTTTCATACAGCGATAGCTGGACATTTGTCCATATTAGGAACTCCCTTTCCTGCACGAGAGCGTCCTCCTGCGTCGAGTATGAATGAACACAGACTGCATGTAATGAGTGTTTAGCGCTCCGAGATGTATGTTCATCTCTGAGTCTGAATAAAACATCAGGTCATGCACAGACTATCCCGTCTCTTTGAATTTAAATCTAAATTTATTCACATGTCCTGAAAAAAATTATGCGAACACACTTGCAGGAAAAAGTGCGGGGGACGAATTAACGTGATATTAAAAGTGTGGGGGATACACATCTATGCCCCTGTGGACAGCTTTCAGATTTTTCAGTCACTGGTTAAAACAATGCCGTCAATGATGGAAAATGTTCAGTTAACGTGACCTCTGATATATATGTATGTATTTATGCATGTATGCTGATTTGCTGCTCAAGAAACATTTCTTTCTATAATCAGTGGTGAAAATAATCATGCTGCTTAATATTTTTGAGGAAAATATCAGTCATGAGGTGCAGCGGATGATGTGGCAGTGCTGTTTAATGCCTGCTGCAGCCACATTTGTAGAGACAGATGTGATGAACAGATACATATAACAGAGAGACACATTCAGAGCCTCTGGACGCATGGCTGCAGTATCGCACCCTGCTGCTGGTGCCTGATGTGTCATAAAGCATTGTGCTTGAGACGGATCATGACTGCAGATTCAGGGGCTGGTAATTGATCATCTTCCTGGTTTGCCCCTGTCCGGTGACACTGCAGTGCAGCGGTGCGAAACAAACCTGCGCTCATGACACACACACACACACACACACACACACACACACACACACAGAGAGAGAGGGCTGCGGTCTAATTGGACGGGATCTTCTAACTCAAACAGAATAATCTTGTCAGATTCACCTGCACAGCTGCATTTTCAGCTCTAATTGGACTCAGAGTCTTTGCCAGGGAACGTGCTCTCGCTCCATCCAACAGTATCTTTCTGTTGTTCTCTCTGACTTAGCTCTCCTTTGTCCCTTTCTTGTTTTCCCATTCCCCTCTCTTTCTCTGCAGAAATATACCCTTTTTGTCCTGTTCAAATAACTTTGAGTTTTCCTTCCCATTGTTTTCCTACTCAATGGTCAACCAGACTTTATGCCTCCTAATGTTTTCATTTCTCTCTGTCAGTGTTGCTGTAATGATCCCAGAATAACTCGGAAAGGAAAGAACGTCCTTGGAAAGTCAATGGCCCCAGTGCAGGTGTAGGCGCTCAGTTTAAAACAATGTGAAGAGAAGGAGAGAGAACAATCTGGAACAACGAATAAGAGTGTAATAGCCCACTCTGGTGCTTTCATATGAGAACGTAGAGAGCATACATTATCTGTCTGGTTGTGTTTGTGTCAGGGTTGAGAACTCATTAAAACAATTATAGATACATGTTTGATCTGCACAGGTGAAGCTCTCTTTCTAACTCTTTGGTGGTCCGCTTGTCTTCCACTCTGGTCTCTCGGGCACTTTTCAGCATGGCAGACCAGCTTTGGCTAGCTAAGACCAGTAAACCAGCTTACATGTGATTTTGGTCTCGTTTGTGCTCATTTATTTGATCAAAAATACAGAAAAAAAAGATTATATTCATACAGTAATAATATTGAGAAAAATTAGAGACAAATAAGATCATGCAATTTTCATTTATAGCATGTTTATTTATACCTGAATGCACAAATTGAATTTGTAGGTTGTTTTTAATTTTGGTATTCATTTCAATTATCATTCAGATCTCAACCTATAATTGCAACTATAATAACAGCTTACCAAAAGCCCACTAGAAATACTTTTGTATTACATTAATGTGTGTCAGCAGTCCAGCAACATTTGGTACATATTTTCTGTTCTCAAAGTCTACATTTGACACAATGACTGCAGGCAAGCAAATCAAATGAATACTTGCCATTCACTTAAATTCACTTCCTCACATTTACCATTCATGAAAGGACTTGCAGGACTGATAAACGTTTTGTAACATTTTACACTATATCATTCAAAAACTTAGTCAGTATAATTATTATTTTATTTTATTAATTTATTTATTTTGGAAAATATATAAATTAATACTTTTATTTTGCAAAGATGGTTTAAATTAATCAAAAGTGATGATCAAGACATGTATAATGTTACAAAAGATTTCTATTTCAGATAAGCGCCGACATTTCTATTCATCAAAGAATCCTGAAACAATTCTACTCAGCTGTTTTCATCATCATAATAATATGTTTCTGAGATAATTTATGAAGGATTGTGACTGGAGTAATGATGCTAAAAATTCAGCTTTGAAATCACAATGAATTACATTTAAAAATGAAAAAAGTAATTTTAAATAGTAGAATATTTCAAAATGTTACTGTTTTGCTGTAGGCCTACTTTGGATCAAATAAATGCAGGCTTTCTGAGTAGAATATACTTTTTAAAAAAAACATAAAAATCTTAATGTTCAAAAACTTTTGACTGGTAGTGCATAGGCAACTTAAACGTTTCTCTTTTTCTAGCGTTTAATTGGCTTAGAAATCAGATACACTGCTGGACAATAACAATAATAAAGGTTTGTTCATATACTACAAACACTTTTTTATCCCATGAGGCAGAATCTTTTCTATACTGTAATCAATGCTATGTCAATTAGCACTGCATTGTTCATTTACTTTATTTATTACCTGGAGATGACTTGAAAAACACAAATAAACCATATATTATCACAATCCCAATTCCAAACTGTTTTCATACAGCTATAGCTGGATATTTGTCTATATTAGGAACTCCCTTTTCTGCGCGAGAGCGTCCTCCTGCGTCGAGTATGAATGAACACACACTGCTTGTAATGAGTGTTTAGTGCTCCGAGATGTATGTTCATCTCTGGGTCTGAATAAAACATCAGGTCATGCAGACTATCCCGTCTCTTTGAATTTAAATCTAGATTTATTCACACTGTCTTGAAAACCTTTATGTGAAAACACTTGCCCGAAAAAGTGCGGGGGACGATTTTACATGATATTAAAAGTGTGGGGGATACACATCTACGCCCCTGTGGACAGCTTTCAGATTTTCAGTCACTGCTAAAAAAATTCCGTCAATGATGCAACATTTTCAGTTAACGTGACCTCTGATATATATGTATGTGTGTATGTATGCTGATTTGCTGCTCAAGAAACATTTCTTACTATAATCAGTGTTGAAAATAATCATACTGCTTAATATTTTTGTGGAAAAAATGATACATTGATTCATGATACATGAGCTCCAGTCATCTGAGGTGCAGCGGATGATGTGGCAGTGCTGTTTAATGCCTGCTGCAGACACATTTGTAGAGACAGATGTGCTAAACAGATACATATAACAGAGAGACACATTCAGAGCCTCTGGACGCATAGCTGCAGTATCGCACCCTGCTGCTGGTGTCTGATGTGTCATAAAGCATTGTGCTTGAGACGGATCATGACTGCAGATTCAGGGGCTGGTAATTGATCATCTTCCTGGTTTGCCCCTGTCCGGTGACACTGCAGTGCAGCGGTGCGAAACAAACCTGCGCTCATGCACACACACACACACACAGAGAGAGCTGCGGTCTAATTGGACGGGATCTTCTAACTCAAACAGAATAATCTTGTCAGATTCACCTGCACAGCTGCATTTTCAGCTCTAATTGGACTCAGAGTCTTTGTCAGGGAACGTGCTTTCGCTCCATCCAACTGTATCTTTCTGTTGTTCTTTCTGACTTAGCTCTCCTTTGTCCTTTCTTGTTTTCCCATTCCCCTCTCTTTCTCTGCAGAAATATACCCTTTTTGTCCTGTTCAAATAACTTTGAGTTTTCCTTCCCATTGTTTTCCTACTCAATGGTCAACCAGACTTTATGCCTCCTAATGTTTTCATTTCTCTCTGTCAGTGTTGCTGTAATGATCCCAGAATAACTCGAAAAGGAAAGAACGTCCTTGGAAAGTCAATGGCCCCAGTGTAGGTGTAGGTGCTCAGTTTAAAACTATGTGGAGAGAAGGAGAGAGAACAATCTGGAACAACGAATACGAGTGTAATAGCCCACTCTGGTGCTTTCATATGAGAACGTAGAAAGCATACATTATCTCTGTCTGGTTGTGTTTGTGTCAGGGTTGAGAACTCATTAAAACAATCATAGATACATGTTTGATCTGCACAGGTGAAGCTCTCTTTCTAACTCTGTGGAAAACCCTACTGAAAGAAAGATAGAAGCCTTTGGTGGTCCGCTTGTCTCCCACTCTGGTCTCGCGGGCACTTTTCAGCATGGCAGACCAGCTTTGGCTAGCTAAGACCAGTAAACCAGATTACATGTGATTTTGGTCTCGTTTGTGCTCATTTATTTGATCAAAAATACAGAAGAAAAAAAATTATATTCATACAGTAATAATATTGAGAAAAATTAGAGACAAATAAGATCATGCAATTTTCATTTATAGCATGTTTATTTATACCTGAATGTACAAATTGAATTTGTAGGTTGTTTTTAATTTTGGTATTCATTTCAATTATCATTCAGATCTCAACCTATAATTGTAACTATAATAAAAGCTTACCAAAAGCCCACTAAAAATTATTTTGTATTACATTAATGTGTGTTAGCAGTCCAGCAACATTTCGTACATATTTTCTGTTCTCAAAGTCTACATTTTGCGACAATGACTGCAGTCAAGCTAATCAAATTAATACTTGCCATTCACTTAAATTCACTTCCTCACATTTACCATTCACGAAAGGACTTGCAGGACTGATAAACGTTGCCTTATGCATTGTATATCCGTTAAAGGAACAGTTTCGATAATTTTTCTATTTAATACTTAACTCTTCTGTAGTTACATCGTGTGCTAAGACTGAGGGGAACTGAAACGTTGCAATTTTCTAGGCTGATATGGCTAGGAACTAAACTCTCATTCTGGCTAAATAATTAAGGAACTTTGCTGCCGTACCATGTGTGTAGCAGGCGCAATGATGCTACACAGCGCCTGAAAGTAGTCCCCAGCTAGGTAACTAGTAATGATATAGCTGGGGACTACTTTCAGGCGCTGCGTAATATCATTGCACCTGCTGCAGAGATCGGCTGAATGGATTCAAAAACGGTTAAACTTCAACTGGTTGACTCTAGGGGAGTTTTAAAATGAGACTATTTTCAAAAAAGTGGAGTGTTAATTTAAGGGTACCCACAAAAACTGACAACTGATATTTTGTGCGTCTTGTAGACACAGTCCTCACAAACAATGAATAATAAGGTCATGATTTGTGGGGTACAGTGAAAAAAAGAGTGAAGTCCAAAGACAATTAAGTGACTCTTAATGAGGCATCCAGCGTACATTTGAAGTTTTTCAATTGTGTTGTTTCATAAAGTTTGAAGCCTCAAAACATTCAGTGCTTTTGAATAAAAGGACCAGCTTACCCTCAACGCCCCCCCTCCCTGATTCAATGCACTTCGACACAGCACATCAGAGAACATTGTTGGCTCTGTGAAGCAAAACATTACTGGCCATCGCTGTCCTATCTGTTTGCACATCAAGACTCGGGTCAGGACACAACAAGCTTTACATCTCTCAGCCTGAGGCAGATCTTAACAGAACAATTGCCTCAAGTTTTTAGCTTCTGAGCTGACCTCTATGATACGAACTAATGGAGGATCTCTCAAACTGTCATTTGAAATTATTCTCTGGCTTACTCCGTCTGTTTTTCTCTTCTCCTTTTCTATTGTGTTTCTCTCAAATTTCTCCTTCATTACAAAGCCTGGGTTTCGATTTATTTTCCACGTTGTCATTCGGTTTTCCAGGAGCGGGGTCGACTGCTGCGCTGGCTGTTTGTGTCAATGATTTCTGCTCCGAAGGCTTTACCTTGACGTATGACAGACAAACATTATTGCTTTTGCAGAGTTCACTGACATCTGTATATCTTGAATACTGTCTGTGAAAGTGAAATGATGAGATATATCTATGCAGTGGAGAGAATATATGCCGGCCGAGAGGAGATCATATTTGTCTGCTATACGGCATTACAGGTTTATTTCTAAGATATTAAATTGCAAAGCCGCTCTCATTCTTGCTGAGATGAAAGCCGTCGCTTTGATTCTTTCTGTTGTGTGAACAAAAGCAATATATATTTTTGCAAAAGTGTTCACCTGCTAGAGCTATTTTGAAATCAGTGCAAAGATGTTACGTACAGCGAGTGCATGCAGTGACGCGGAAGAAAACAGTGGGAAATCTATTTATAAAGGCTTGTATGAAATTGACACCAATGGAGGATTCATTTATTAACAATATAGGGAGAACAGCTTACAGCATTGATTTCACACGAATCACTAAAGGAATTATGTGAATCAGTTTAAGACTGCTTACAGTTTGCATAGAGGATTTTTCCCCTCTGCATGTAAATGCCCCAGACAAAGACAGAATTTGAGGAACTTGATTCTCTTACACACAAGGGGTCTCATTCATGAAACATGAGCAGAACAATTACCATATAAATCCTATGTAAATTGTCACATTGAATTCAATTCTACAATTTATGTAAGAATGGGTTTTAAGAAGAATTTACACAAATTAGCAATGCATTGTGGGATGGCAACTATTTTCGAACATCCTTCGTGTCATATAATTCAGTGCTACAATTTTATTCAGAATTGTTTTATGAATAATTTTCACAGCAATTTATTCAGGCTCAAGGTTCTACACCTAACACCTCAAACACCTAAAATTGTATACTTCTCTTAAAAAGTTTCAGAAGTTGTTTTTAATTATTATTATTTTAAGTCTGTCATGCTCACCAGGGATGCATTTATTTGATGATATAAAAATAAACTATTATTATAGTAGTAGTAGTAGTAATATTATTAGTAGTAGTATTCTATTATAATTTAAAATAACTTTTTTTCTCTATTTCAATATATTTTAAAATATAATGTATTACTGGTGGGGAGCTGAATATTCAGCTGCCATCAGGTTATTCTGTTCATCTGATCATTCAGACATTTTTAATATGCTGACTTGAATCTCAAGAGACACTTCTTATTATCAATGTTGAAAACAGTTGCTGCTTAATACCTTTGTGGAATCCGTGATACATTTTTTTCAGGATTCTTTGACAGAAAGATCAAGAGAACCTCCTTTATTTACATTTATAATATACATTTTGTGTAACTTCATAATTGGTTTGTACTGTTATTTTTGCTCAGTCTTGCTGAATAAAAAATTGTCATCTGTTTAAAAAAAAAATATATATAATAAAAATAATCTTACCCCAAAATTCAGAACGGTACTGAATATCTTCTATTCTTCTATCTTCTGAATAATCAAAAAAAATATAACTCTGTTTAACACCAACATTTTGTGGGCAAAATTGCGCAGTGTCACAATGTGTATGAAGACACAACAAGACGTGGCAAGATTCCAGCAGCAAGCAATGTGTCGGTTCACACTGAACATGAAAATGAGCGTGATGCAACACTTCATTCTTCAGCAGATTTTATGGCTTTCCTTGTAGAATTTAGAGGTTTTGACATATCAGAGTTTCTCCTCATCCATGTTTGTCGTTTAATATACATAAGGACGGTGGTACATCAGTGTAATGAGGTTTCATTTTGAGTGGGGCTTCCCGGCACAATCTTACAGAAATAGACACAAAACGACCTACAAATTGTAGAGCAGCCCGTCACGACTGTGTCTGGTAAGAACACTGTGTAAATTGCACATTTTTTAATAAGCCTCATTTGCATGAAATGAGGTGTCTTTTCTAAAAGGGAATGACACTTTGTTACACATGGAACAGCATTAAATTAGTAGATAGGATTTTGCTTCAATATACTGTTTTAAAGTGACACACCTGTAATTTAGCTGCTCTTTTAATTAAAGTCAAAGACTTTGACCCCTGTGGTACATTGCTGTATTTATTTACAAGCCTGATTGTTTAAGTTCACAGTGCTTACTCAGAGTTTCTTGTGTTTGCTATGTTAATGAAGCTTGTTCAGTCAATCACCCTTGGCCAGAAATTACACCATGCTTTTGCATCAGCAAACCAAGTCAAGGAATTTTCACTCATATCACCTCGGAATGACATGTTTACACTCGGAGCATTGCGTATAAAATCAATCCACTCAGCCCTGGAGAACTGGATTGTGTAAAGGAAAGTGTAATCTGACAGGCACCCTGGGACCCATGTTGTCGACGTGCATGAGCGTCAGGATTTGTAAATGATGAAAACACATTCCCAGCTCACCATGACCCTTCTCTCCTCAGTAGCCGTATACAGGGTGTCAGACGCTACTGCCAGGGTATTAGACGCTAACGCTTGCGTCAGCACTGCTTCTACTGACGGGATCAGGAAGGTTAGAAAGTGTAAATCTGGGCGTAGAGTTAAAGCACATAGACTGTATTTGTCCTCTTCACCTCTGACCTGACAGCTGGGTAAATAAAGACAGACAAGACAGTAATGACACTGCAGATATTGTGCTCACAGTGCACACAGCAGCTTAGACATGTCACGCCGCTGTCCTTCCAGAAAATAACCCTCCTGATCTCTCCCCCACATCTCTCAGAGTTTTCTGATTGTCTGGGCCAAACAGTGGAAGTGGTACGAGTGGACATATTGGCTCTGCTCCAAACCCAGTGAGCTGTTTTACGTTCTACAGTGTGCATAGGCAGCTAACTTGTTTTAAAGGTAAAGTACCTGTGGCAGCCGTCACATCATCCAAGTGGATGCTGCACACTGGTGGTGGTTGAGGAGAGACATTCCCCCCCCCCCACATGATTGTAAAGTGCTTTGGGTGTACAGCAACACACAATAAAGCACTATATAAATGCATAATTCATTCATTCATTCAAGTAAGTTAAGTAAAGGTAGTAAAAAGTACTGTCAGTATATGGAACAATGATGGTGTGAAATGGTAATACCATGGTATATCTGTGCAGTTTTTCATAAATGAGGCAACTAAGCATTGGTTAAAAAAAGGAACCCCACAAGGATTCTGTTGGACGAAACAAGTTTTAATGTGAACTCATTAGAAATACATATAGTATACAGCCTAAGCTATGGATTGTGAAATAAACTTTGTTTTACATTGTCCATGTTTTTATTTATAATAGTTAGATTCAGATGTAAACTTTGAATGCAATGTAAGTTGGTTTGGATAAATGTCTACAAAATGCATGCACATAATTTTTTACAAGCTAACAGTTCAACATATTAACTTAATGTAGCATACTAAAAACAGTTGATGCTACTTTGTATCCTAAGCCACATTCAATTATTCATTTTTAAGCATTTTTGATTAAGCATTACAAACAGATACTCTCTCTACCCAAGGAGTACAAAAGGGTGGTAGGGTGGACCAAATTATTTACGACACAGAAACTAAAATGGTCTAAAATAAATCTCCTTAGAAAGCGAAAGCATTGGACAACACAGCACACAAAAACACTTGGCAAGTTATATGAATTAGATTTTTATATGAATATACATTTAAAAGTTCTACCTGGTCTCTTGGCACCTTGGTGTACTTTTTAGCGACCAATAAGTACAAATCACTGCAGTTTCCAAAATGAATGAACACTAGAGGCAGTAACACTCCGATGCCTTTTATTCCTTTTCACATACATTTACAGTTTGGATTAAAAAAAGCGTAATTTTCGCACAATTACTTGAAGAATATCTTATGACTTCAAAACAATATTAATATGCTGGAGATTTGAAAACTGATGCTTTTGAACATTAGCACTGCACATATCCAGCTTCATATCAATGTGTTTCATGGACGATAGGTTTGTTCAGTAGCTCATGGAGTACGGAGATGTACTTGAGAGCTGAGGAGCTCTGGTTTGAATCCCGAGGAATCACAGTTCCACAAAACAGTTCAAATCTGCATATAAGGAAGTTCAAATACCGTGGTTGCATCAACAAATATGTTGTTATATCAGTTTTGCATTTGTTAACACTATCGGGTAGGTTTAGGGTTGGGTTTGGTGTAGGTCATATTTCCAACACGATAGAGCATTAACGTTTAGCAACAGTCCCCAGATATTTGAATTCTGAACCACCGCAATACGTTCCTGAAGCAACTTAATAAAAACACAGCAATACGTACCTATATCAATTATGGATGGGCATTTTTGGCAATTTTGATCATTGATAGGTTTCAAAAGCGATTAATCGAGTACTGGGGGCGGGGCATGGCTGTAATAATTAATAATATATAATATATGAAAACATGTATATAAAACATGAACACATGATTAGATGTTAGATTATGACTATGATGCAGCAGTATTGAAAAAAGAAGCATCTAAAAAAGAATAGCTGCCTGTGGAGAAGCTGATTTTATGCCAATAAACTGAAACCTGTTTTATGACACTTCCTATGATATTAATCAGATAACTAACATACATGTATCAGATGTATCAACAGATACATAACATATATGCAACATAACTACTTGTATCTGCACAAAAGATGCATATGCCAGTGAACTTTGTTATGCGCTCACGAGACGAAAAAGGATTTAGATTTGAGAAGAGAGAGAGAGAGAGAGAAGCAAAGTAGAGAGAGAGAGAGAAGAGATGAGAGAGCAGAAGAGAGAAGGACTCCCGCCGTGATGCACTTTCAACAACAACTGAGACACGGCAAGGAGAGGATTTACTATAGATTTCACATTCTAATGAAGTTAGAGTTCTCATTATAATGATAATGAAAGAGTTCTCATTATAATGATTATGTCTTTAACATTTATGGCATATTTGTGCTATATTTTCATCTACATTATCAAGTGATTCCTAAAATCGCCTGCATGTTTTCGAAGCCAGACTAAGTACGAAAAAAATCAATTGAAGTATGCCTACTGTTGAACAAAAAAGGTATTTTAAGATTTTTGAAAAATAAACATCTAGCCTAATAGCAATATGACGGTCTCAAATAACAGTCAATATTGAGCATTGCATTTGAGCATGAAACTGCTGGTAATATTCAATGCATTCAGCATGTAAATAAATGTTAATACCCCAACGTATATCTGATGAATCAGATATGTATGTAGCTAACCCAGACATCACTACGTGACTTCAATGCCAAGCTTCTCTCTCTTCTCACGTCTATACTTTGAACCGCATGCTGCTGAAAGCTAAACAATCAGAGCGCAGGGTGCCGCCCAAAGTGCTGCTATAACCAATCAGAATTATTTTTCCCATGATCATAATTTTCATGATCGATCATCACTGTCACGGCTGAGTACTCGAGTACTCGATCGCTGTTTTACATCCCTAATATCAACATAATACAAATGTGCCAGGGTTCACGTATTGAACCTGTGTTTTAGTGCCACTCAGTGGACATTTCTCTTTCAAACTGCGTCGAAACATGCAGTAAGGTACATAAAAACGGTCTCGCTAAAGTGCACAGAGGTACAAATTTTTATGAGACCAGGTTGGAACAAATTCCTTTAATTGTATCCATTTGTCTTATATTAAAATGTTCACTGGGCTAATATTAATGCTTTATTTTATTACTCCAAAGTATACCATGGTATATGTCCAAGAACCATGCTGGTACTATGATCAGTGTCCAAAAAATTGAATGTTCCTAATGTTCCATGGTACATAGAATTGTTCCACTGGTATTCAGCTTTCTAGGGTTTGAACCTTAGCTGTTGCCTTGCCACATTTTCCACTCTCTATGATGACAGGTTTTACAACGACAACCCAATTCAGAATACTACCAGAATAGTTTATTGTACACATATGAAAAAGAAAGTCTTTAAAAATGAACACTGACATTTTGCTTTTAAGGATTTACTGCTGCCCCTATCAGAAGTCTAATTGACATTTTTGGATCCTGACCCATCACTTGTGTAGCGCTGATCTATATCTCACCCTCTGCAGGTGTTTGGTCTCCACAGCGCAGGTCTCTGTTGCAGTTTGTTCTTGTTGTATTTGATCCATTAGCAGGTGTTAGAAATCTTGGCCAACTGAAAAGTATGAACATGAAAAGTATGAAACTACTTACCCAACTAAGTATACTTTTGCATCTCCATAAAGTTGGTCAGCAGCAGGAAGCATGAAGTGCTCTAAAACTTCCTGGTATACGCCTGTGTTGACCTTGGACCTCAGAAAACACAGTGGACCAACACCAGCAGATGACATGGCACCCCAAACCATCACTGACTGTGGAAACTTTACACTGGTCCTCAAGCAACGTGGATTCTGTGCCTCTCCTCTCTTCCTCCAGACTCTGGGATCCTGATTTCCAAAGGACATGCAAAATGTACTTTCATCAGAGAACATAACTTTGGACCACTCAACAGCAGTCCAGTCCTTTTTGTCTTTAGCCAAGGCGAGACGCTTCTGACGCTGTCTGTTGTTCAAGAATGGCTTGACACTCATGTCTTGCATACGTCTGTGCGTAGTGGTTCTTGAAGCACTGACTCCAGCTGCAGTCCACTCTTTGTGAATCTCCCCCACATTTTTGAATGGGTTTTGTTTCACAATCCTCTCCAGGGTGCGGTTATCCCTATTGCTTGTACACTTTTTTCCACCACATCTTTTCCTTCCCTTCGCCTCTCTATCAATGTGCTTGGACACAGAGCTCTGTGAACAGCCAGCCTCTTTTGCAATGATCTTTTGTGTCTTGCCCTCCTTTTGCAAGGTGTCAATGGTCATCTTTTGGACAACTGTCAAGTCAGCAGTCTTCCCCATGATTGTGTAGCCTACAGAACTAGCCTGAGAGACCATTTAAAGGCCTTTGCAGGTGTTTTGAGTTAATTAGCTGATTAGAGTGTGGCACCAGGTGTCTTCAATATTGAACCTTTTCACAATATTCTAATTTTCTGAGATACTGAATTTGGGGTTTTCATTAGTTGTCAGTTATAATCATCAAAATTAAAAGAAATAAACACTTGAAATATATCAGTCTGTGTGGAATGAATGTATACATTATACAAGTTTCACTTTTTGAATGGAATTAGTGAAATAAATCAACTTTTTGATGATATTCTAATTATATGACCAGCACCTGTATATGTATCAGATGTATCAGATACATAACATATACTGTATGTAACATAACAACTTGTATCTGCACAAAAGGATGCATATGCCAGTGAACTTTGTTATGCGCTATAGCGAGAGAGAGAGAGAGAGAGAGAGAGAGAGAGAGAGAGAGCTCCCGCCATGATGCACTTTCAACAACACACTGAGACACGGGCAAGGAGAGGATTTACTATAGATTTCACATTCTAATGAAGTTAGAGTTCTCATTATAATGATAATGAAAGAGTTCTCATTATAATGATAATGTCATTAACATTTATGGCATATTTGTACTATATTTTCATCTACATTATCAAGTGATTCCTATAATCGCCTGCATGTTTTCGAAGCCAGACTAAGTACGAAAAAAACGAATTGAAGTATGCCTACTGTTGAACAAAAAAGGTAGTTTGAGATTTTTTAAAAATAAACATCTAGCCTAATAGCAATATGACGGTCTCAAATAACAGTCAATATCGAGCATTGCATTTGAGCATGAAACTGCTGGTAATATGCAGTGCATTCAGCATGTAAATAAATGTTAATATCCCAATGTATATCTGATGAATCAGATATGTATGTAGCTAACCCAGACATCACTACGTGACTTCAAAACCAAGCTTCTCTCTCTTCTCACATCTATACTTTGAACCGCATGCTGCTGAAAACTAAACAATCAGAGCTCAGGGTGCCGCCCAAAGTGCTGCTATAACCAATTCGATTTTTTTTCCACGATCATAATTTTCATGATCGATCATCACTGTCACGGCCAAATACTCGAGAACTCGATCGCTGTTTTACATCCCTAATATCAACATAATACAAATGTGCCAGGGTTCACGTATTGAACCTGTGTTTTAGCGCCACTCAGTGGACATTTCTCTTTCAAACTGCGTCGAAACGTGCAGTAAGGTACATAAAAACGGTCTCACTAAAGTGCACAGAGGTACACATTTTTATAAGACCAGGTTGGAACAATTCCTTTAATTTTATCCATTTGTCTTGCATTAAAATGTTCACTGGGCTAATATCAATGGTTTATTTTATTACTCCAAAGTATACCATGGTATATGTCCAAGTGAATTAGTGAATTATGTGAACTGTCCTAATGTTCCATGGTACATACAATTGTTCCACTGGTATTCAGCTTTCTAGGGTTTGAACCTTAGCTGTTGCCTTGCCACCTTTTCCACTCTCTACGATGACAGGTTTTACAACTACAAACCCAATACAGAATACTACCAATACCAGAATAGTTTATTGTACACATATGAAAAAGAAAGTCTTTAAACATGAACACTGACATTTTGCTTTTAAGGATTTACTGCTGCCCCTATCAGAAGTCTATTTGACATTTTTGGATCTTGACCCATCACTTGTGTAGCGCTGATCTATATCTCACCCTCTGCAGGTGTTTGGTCTCCACATCGCAGGTCTCTGTTGCAGTTTGTTCTTGTTGTATTTGATCCATTAGCAGGTGTTTCAGTGTTGTGGCACTCTCAGCGGGCCCCAAAGTCTCACTGCCTCATCTGGGGTCTTCACACCTCAGATGACTCAGGATCCACCAGACACTCTGTCGATTAAGAACTCTGGTCTGATTAATTCACTGTGTCTCCTCAAGCGATGTTGGTCATTGTAGATGCCACTCTATTTGGCTCATCCAGTTTACATTGGTGAATAATAATCAAGTGCTTTTTAGTCCCTGAAATAAAACAACTCCCACGTCTAGGCCTGAATCACACCCGCGGGTGTCACTCATGGTGCTGGAGAGGATGTTTAGAGCATTTATGATGAACAGATAAAGGCTGAAGTGCTGGAGCGGGGGAGGTTAATGCTAATTCAAAAGGCTACATGGGTCTTTGTGATTAGCCGCTAGTAAGGGTCTCCTGAGTGGGCTTTGTTCTGGATACAGTATGCGTGATGTGCCTGCCATCACTTACCCTTGCACCTTAAGAGCCCAGCAGGCCGGGCCAGTGCGGGGCGGGGTCTGGAAGCTCTCATTCTCAGCTCTAGGAGGCAGTGGAGGAGAACCAGCGTTGGGTTTATTACCATAAGAACTGATGCATTCTGACATAGAGCAAAAGAGAGTCAAAAGAGTGGTGAAGTTTAACCTGATGGTCACAGTGTGGTTTCATCTTATTTAAATGGTTGAGTGGGTGCAATGCATACTGAAAACGAAAGAAACAAATTTGAGCTGTGAACCAAGACTTGATTCTATTGAACTGTCCCCTCCAGGACTCTTTTCACATTAGAACAGAATATTTGAAGGTATAAATACATGCTAAGATTCATGTCTGTCTTCTGGCGCATGCACACAACACTGAGGCCAATTAGTCTGATTAATGTGAATACGTGCTGAACAAAGCCACGCTCAATCGCATTATTCAGGTCTGTTAGTCCAACCACCCAAAAGTTGGACAAAAGACTTTAGGCCAGTTTTACTAACAGCTTGCGCCAGCGCAAACCTGTCATGTTTTACTGACGAATTAGCACTGAAAATGCATGGACACAGTTATTTTTGCACCTGACCTTATTGAATATGCATTTTTAGGAGTTCCCTTACAGACGCAAAAGTTATTTTGGAGGAGTGTATTCAAATGATTCACACAACACATTTTACTAATGTTTGCGCTCGTCACATTGGCATACTGGCTCTATATGGGGCAGTCGTGGCTCTAATGGATAGAGCGTTGGACTTGTAACCCGAGGTTGTGGGTTCAGATCTCGGCTCCGGCAGGAATTGACCACGACTGAGGTGAGACCCTTGAGCAAGGCACCGAACCCCCAACTGTTCCCCGGGCGCCGCTGCGTCAGCTGCCCACTGCTCCGGGTGTGTGTGCACTTGGATGGGTTAAATGCAGAGAACACATTTCACTGCTGGTTATACTCTGTATAATTGTGTATGTGACAAATAAAGCTAAGCTAATCTAATCTTATCTACTGGCATTTGCGCTATTAAACTTTTTTGCGCTTGAAATGGCTGCAATTAATGTGTCCAGAGCGCGTCGTAGAAGGGAGAGGATTTTTTCCACACATATTAGTTTATTTTGAATGCTAGAAAAAACATTATTCTAACATATCATTTGCCAAGCCATGATATTTTTTAATTTGCTTCAGGAAATAAAAGACAACTTGGAATACCAGGTCTATCAAAACGTTTAGCAAATCTTTATTTTTGGCCTCCTGGTCTTTTCAGCGTACTGTAGCCAATTGTGTTTATTTTTTTTTTGTGACAACGCTAATTAGCGCTATGCTTGGTATATTGCGTTGGTCGATAAGTAAATTAAATGTTATGTCTGTGTTCTTTAATTTGCGCATTGTTAGTAAATCACCCGCTGAAATGTCCCCTCCCATCGGCACTGTTTTGGAACTGTAATTTCCAAATTTTTAACTGCTAATTTGCCCTGTTTTGTAAAACTGGCCTTTTATATGACTTTTTAAAGAGAAAAGTGATTATTTTACTCCAAATTAAATTTAAGTAAATTCAAAGTACATGTAAGCTTACATGCATAGATACTTTGAAACCCAAGCTACATTTAGCTTGTAATGCAAGTAGTTCAACAACAGTAAAGTTACACCTTTAAATTTGACATGAATTGGAAAACCATTCTATCCATTTTATAAATGCTTGCTTGCTTACTTATTCCTTTATTTACTTACTTAACTTACTTTATTTACCTTGTAATATTTAATCAAAATGTCATAACTTGATCTTCCAGTGAAAGAACCGACTTCCTTCTGGTGATGTGTGGCAGTCTTCCCCAATCAAAGCCCACCCCTTCTTTTTAAATCCAACCTCACGTTCATAACTGGTGGATGGAATTGAGTTGCCATCTTACATGTTGTTCTATTTTTATAATCTGCTTCACTCGGATATAAATCACAATATGTTAAAAAAATATTCTATCAGTTAATCAGTCTGATCTGTCACTACTTCTGTTACATTGTAACTTTAAAGATACAATACACTAAAAGCTGTGAGTGGTGGCCACATTAAACAGCATTTGAACAAGTAAATAAAGCTAAATGCATCTACAGTAGACAGCATTTGAAGTGGATCAAAAAAGTTAATCAACGTTGATGAAAGTTTGATCCATTTCAAATGTCGACTAGTATAGCAAAGCTTGCTACAGTAACATTAAAAAGCACAGTGATAAACAACAATATTTATTATGTCAGAGATGCCAAATGCCATGCAGGGATTCACTCGGTTCATCGGTTGAACTTGTTTATTTACAACAACTTTCTAAATGAACTGGCTCAATTGAATGATTAGCACCTCAGTTTAATTGGCTGTAAAACTGTATGTTCCGTACAGTGTGTCGATAAATGGTAATGTTTTGTTATGCTGCATCCATATCTTTTTTATGGAAAACCATAAGACTACTCTGTTTCGAGACAGCTGAGCTGGGTATCTAGGAAAAGGCTAGCAAAAACGTTTTTCTTTTTTGACTTATTTTCTTGTCTGTTTGAATTTAAATCGTTGTGACACCAAGTAAAGATATTGTCAAGTGTGCTTTTATAAATGTGACTGGTGCTATAGAGTGTCAAAAGTGGTGCCACAAAATCCCCAAACAAAGTGGTCCATATGACTGATGATCTATATTCCAATTGTTCTGAAGCCACGATAGGTCTCAAGTCTCCTTTAATTGAAATAAGTTCTTTCAAGATGGCATCAATTCACTGGCATCAAATTCTCTTATGTGGAATGATAAGGAGTGCAAATTAGATTTGAGAGCTGATGGAAGGTGAAGATTTAAACAAATAACAATTGAATGCATGTATGTTAAAGGCACTATGCTTGATGACAATTCTTTTATCAATTGGGGTTGATTTGCAAGTCTTCATAACAATTGTGAACTTGAGTCCACGTTTTTTACTCCAGACCACCATTTTTCAAACTGACGTGCAGTTTCTCGGTGCTCTGCCATCAGACAAATGAGTCTGATGTTAACGCCTTGGTGTGAAAACATCATTATATTGTATGCTTGTGTGTATGTGTGTGTACTCAGCTCTATAACCTCTTTAGCTTCTATATCTTGTGTTCTTACATTTGCTCTTTAAATTAGATATTGAGTGCCACTGGAGGCCTGTTCTAATCTCAGCACCTAGGCTCACATTTCTGCAGTGATCGTAATCTCTAATCACATTAGCAAACATGCTAAACTCATTAAAGTGATAACCCACTTTAAGGCGATGACCCTGGCGAGAAACTATTATGTTTTTAGGAAGGGCTCTTATAAGTGGAGATCTTGTATCTGTTGTCTTGTTCCAGCCCTGCTAAATGTCTGGCAGACAGGATGGCTGCTCCGTCTGCTCTTCCATTAGCGTGTAATGGGATCTCCTGCTCAGATGGGCTGGATTCTTATTTTTTATGGGTGTTTGATAATTGGAAGGGCTTCTGGGAGACGTATAAAGCATTCTGACTGTACGCAGTCCATATATTCTGTGCAAGTCCTCTCGCCTTCAAGATGATTTTTGACCATGTGTCTTCTACAAGGCTAGTATCGCTCTCCCGCGAACGCTCCAGGGTAGAGACGGCCACTAAGTTCTGGAAGGTAACTGCTGCTTTATTCCTGTCTACAGTTTAAGTGCGTTCAGTCGAAGAGATTCGATTCAGGGAGTATACGCATTACATGCTGAATTACTGCTTGTCTGTTCATCCTCTGTTCTTGGGTTGTTTAACAGCTTGTTGGTTAAATGTGGTTAATCAGGCTAATTGTTTACAGCAGTGAACACAGGAGGTTAATCACAGCAGATGTTATGTCGTAGTGATGCAAATGTAAAGCCTGTAGCTATTACCAACCACAACCTCTGCTTCGTTCATCTGTAAATGCCTGTTTATATTTATGCCAATGATTGTTCCCTTGTGCAATGATTGTGCTACTAAAGATATGTTTCAGCTCAAATAAGCTTAGATAGAAGCCTTTTGGTGGAGAGGTAAAACTGATTTTGTAATTCACTGGCTGCCCAGAAACAGGTCGGAAATGCTAATGCTACAACTGTTTTGAATGCAATGCCAGTGCTGTTGTTTTCCTCAATAGAATCCATTAAAGATGAGTTAAGTCAGCAAATATAACAAGAAGTGTATTAAATGTTTCTTGGAAATGCTGAAGTATAAATGAAATCTAATCAGTGTGAAATCTAACAGTGCTGTTTGTGTTATGTACCAGAATTCAAGCTGAAGAAAAAGCCTGAGCTTGTAGTCTTAACTCTGAATTTACCGTGACCCCATCTTAGTCTCTTATCTCCTGGAAGGCGATGGTACAAGATTACTCTGTCCTTCTTCCTTATAATGTCTCCTGGCCTCCTGACTCGGCTCCAGTAATGTGTCTCTTTCTCCCGCTGTCCCTCCCTCAATGTATTGCTAACCTAACCTCACAAGTGTAGCGATCAGACCCCATACATACAATTCAGTTGTTAAGGTCACAAATGTCCCCTTCCTTAATTGTCTTTTTCTTTTTTGGCCACATTTATCCATGCCTTCAGCAGCACAACCTTGATTTTTTACCTCTACGATCATTTTGACCTCATAATGTGAGAGGAAATTAGATTCAAGTCATTTGAAGTCTTTTGAAAAAGTTCCAAAGGCTCCAGGTTGAAATAACCTTCAGAAATCTGATTCATTGGGTCATTCGTGCATCGGCCCTCAGGGATCTGGATCCTGATTATTGATATTGCCAATGAAACCAGTGAATTAGGCTAGAATTCCCACAGGGCTCATTACAAAACCCAGCTGTGGATAGTCAATTAACCACATTCGAAAGTTCAGCTGGAATACAGAGCCTGAGTAGAGTCTTATACAAATAATCTATTCTAGACTATAAAGCATTATGTGATTAAAAGTAAAGGCATAATGACTTATGTGAAGGCTTCAACACACCATTGAACATGTGCATGGCATCCACATAAAAAGCACTGTATGATCAGTGTCACAAAAGGGACATTTTCTGAGGTTGATAAGAAGGTAAGAAAAGTTAGTATAATGAGTATAATGTATTATTTTTATTATAAATAAATGGATACTTTTATTCAGAATTGACTCAGATTCAGATTTTTTCTTGAGCACTCAATAAGCATATTAGAAGGATTTCTGAATAATCATGTGGCAATTAATACTAGTAATGATGCTGAATATTCAACTTTGCCATCACAGGAATAAATTGCATTAAGTTATATTAAAGCAGAAAAGTCTAATTTTATAAAATTTTTGCACAAAGAAGGTTTCAGACGTTTTTGTCAGGTTTAAAGGGGCGCAATTATGCTTTTTCACTTTTTGAATTTTAGTCAGTGTGTATGTTTGGGTATAAAACGAAACAATAACATTACCACTTTAATATGTCTTGCTATATCCGTGTTTGCAAAGCTTCTGCACAATCCTCTTGTTCAATATTCTCGAAGTCTGAATTGATATAGTAATATTAATGAACTTGCTGTTTTGGCAAGGGGCGGGGCAATACTGAAACGCTGTCTAAGCTGTTAGCCAATCACAACGCACTGGGACAGCTAACCAATCACAACACATTTAGTTTTTTGGAAGGCGGGCCTTCATCAAACCCGGAACTAATCGAGTTGTTTGTGTCAGGCTGGAGAGAGGTATTGTAATAATGTAAATTATGTGAAAAATAATACGATTTTCAAACCACCGAGCATGAAAGCACGTTCTAGTACACCCCCTAAACAAAACCAAGACTTTGTAAAAGAGCATAATAGGACCCCTTTAACTCTCAAATTTGTCCACGAATTATGGTTAAGTAGGTACACAACAGATGAACAAAACAGATTATATAAGAATAACAGCTTAATAATAAAGTGCCCTGACATTTTATGTATTAAAGATGCAGTCCTCTGCTGGTGTTCTCTGTGAAGGATGTTTCACTTGTGGGTGATATTTCTCTTGTCTGTGAGTATTAAAATAATTTTGGGGAAAAAATTTTAGCATAGAATGCTGCACTAATTATTTTTAACATGTTAATCAGAGTATATTAAATTATTTGTATTATTTTCAGCCTTAATTCGATTTTCAGTGACAAATGCCATTTGATGTTGAAATAGTTTGAACTTTGAGCAAAACCACTAGACCAGTGTAATGCCGTAGCTTGATGTTCAGTGCATTGGTGAACATTGTCTCTGGTCACATTCATCTTGTTGAATTAAAGTTCCTTAGACAATCTCTCACTTGACTAATGCTTGTCAAGGGACATTTCCAGTCTTTTCTATGTCCTCTATTAGGCCCTGCTGACTCTTCTTCCAGCAATCTGTTATCATCTTTTTTTGTTCATCACGTGGCATTTGATTGCCTTGGTCTGCAAAAGACATTCCTTTTTATATATTTATTTATTTATTTTGGAGATGGCCGATTACCTGTTTTTCATTCATCGGTGTTTAGATAAAAACTGAAAAAGACGTGTGGTTGCTGTGGAAACTGTAGTCTCACATAATTTAGGGAGCTGTCCGCTCAAGTATTTTCTATGTGTGACACAGACCTGTCAGTCAAAAGAGATGTAGTGTGTGTGCATTTCAGATAAGAAATATTAGGCACCTCATGTGAATGCAAATTGCTTTTGACACTTGTTTGTGGCAAGGCAGCAGCAGATGTTTCTGCCTGTGAACAACACTAAATATCCCCAACCTGAGTGACCAGAATGGCTGTGCCAGCCAGGACATGAGACCTCTCATCAATCCGGCCTGGACTGCAGCCCAGGACGTGACCCTGATCCTTAATGTTCATTCAGTAAAAGACAGCCTTCGGTTCAAATCAGTCTGGCTTCACAATGAAGACATAGTGTAGTGACATTCTCCCACACACAACAAAGTTACTGTTTTGACCTTGTTTTAAAGGAATCTATACATTCTTTAAACCAAGGTCTATAATACCTGGAATGATACCGTTATAATCCACATTAGTCTCACTGGTAGTTGCTTGGCACAGAAGTGCACAAGCTAAAGACTGGTGTTTTTGCTTGAAATTCTAACAGATTTTTTAGCCACTCAAATGTAAGTTCACACAAAAAAATGAATTCTGACATCAGTTGTTCGTTGTATGTTGTTCCAAACCCATAAGATGTTTGTACATATTTGAAACTAAAATGACAGTATTTTTAATGCAAACTGAGAGATTTATGTCCCTCCATTGAAATTCCATTACACCAAGATTTCGAACACTTCAAACGATTAGAAAAATTCATGAGGAGATCATAAAAGAAATCCATAAGAATCACAGTTTAATCCAAGTCTTCTAAAGAGACATGATTGCTTTGTATGATGAACAGATTTAATTTATGCTTTTATTCGGATAAGCATTGATCAACGAACATGCATAGAGAACATCAAATATGGTAAAAGGAAGCTCAAATGTACTTGCAAATTGTGAAAGAACTAGTTAGGTTTTTCTCACACATCAAACAAGCACGGTTGACTCACTTTTGAATACTTGGATTTTACCTGATTCATATGGATTACTTTATGGTGTTTCTATCCACTTTTAGAATCATTAACAGTTCAAGTGTGATGCATATATCTTCATTTGTGTTTCAAAAATTAACAAAAGTCTGATGACAGAATTTTAATTTTTCTCTAAATCCTAAATGTACAGTGTAGGTGTTTTGATGGAAACATTAATATGAAAGGTTAAATGTTAAAAGCTATATGCAAAGCAAAGACACCATTACAACTGATTACGGAATGTAAATGTTAGCAAGAGCAACATTTTAAAAGCAGTACTTGTATTACATTTCCTCATGAGAATGTATAGTTCAGAAACAAAAAAAATCTCTGAGTGAACCAGACGGTTGTTTCAGCTGCTCTTTGCCATGGCCGCTCACCCGTATTCATCAGGTGCACGTTCTGTCAGCGTTTTCTAGCCTAGTCACTTAAACTGTCAAATGGAGTGAAACGACGAGCACCCATGCCGCCCTAATACTCATTGCAGGGTGGCTGTGTCTAACCCGTATATTACAGCCCCACGCATATTTGTTTGACTTGCATCCAAGTGCTTTGGTGAGTAATGACTCTTCTACGACTTTTTCCATTTTCTCTCGCCCATCTCGCAGTTTCTTGATGTGTAAATTCAGTGTGGTGACCACTGATCCCTCGACTGAAGACTGCTGTTCTATATCTTTTCTCTCTGCTTCAGATAATGCGTTTCATGCATCGTCGGCCTCTGTAATTGTTGGTAGTTGTGGCAGTCTGTTTTTTTTTAGCTTTTTCCACAACTCCTGAAACATTGATATTTCAATGGCTTTCTCTTCCTTTCTCCCAGCACAGGTATCTTCTTTTCACCTCTTCCTGCCTTTCCATTCAGCTTTTTTTCTCCTTTTTGTTTGTCAAAAGCTTTTTGTAAAAGCCCAAAGACCATTCTCTGGCTAAAGGAAATTGTGCCTGATGAAGGCATTGTGCTGTGAGAGTCTAATGCCCATCAGGTTTTCTGGCCAGGAAGGAGGGGTGGGTGGTGATGGAGGACATAAGATGTCGTCTAAACAAGATTTTGTCACCTGTGCAGAGCCCTATTACCGAAAGTCCCCCAAATGCCTTAAGACGTCTGATAACTCTGTGTAAGTCCAGGCGAACCATCACCACACTTGGTTAATGTGGCCACTGAGTGGAAAGGCTGATGGGTTTATTCTTGGGAATCAATCCCTCAACCATTTCAGATGGGATCACTGTGTCTTAATATATTTTCGAGAGGACTTTTCTTTTCTCCCCACCATTTTAAGTGCTTTTGCACATGCTTTTATCAATGACAAAAAATGCCTGGTAATTAAACCCATAACCTGTTAGCACCAAGCTACAGGACAAAGAAAGAGAGAAAGATTTAATTATACACGGAGGTTGTTCGTCTGCAACCTGTGCATTAGTACAAATAAGATTCAAGAGCCACCTCATAGGGGGATATTTTTAGTATAAGGACTATATGAAATATATATATATATATATATGTATACATAGTTAAGTAATGAAACTCTTGAAGCAGCTAACTGATTATTCTAAAACTGGCCAATCAATCATTTTGTCATATCTTCTTGATCTTATTTATTCTGTCCCGACCCCTGCTCAACTGCATGGGTATTTCCCTATCCCCCATCCTTCCCCAGCACCACCTGTCTAGATCTGCTACGGGATTCTCCCTACTATCCTATTGCAGCATGTATCCCCTCATTATGTGCATGTAGTCTTCAGTAACCTTCAACCATGCCAGCAGCAGTGTAGTAGATCAGTGTAGTGGATAGTTCACCCCAAAATAAAAATTATCTACAATTAATTACTCACACTCATGTCGTTCCAAACACGTAAAACCTTCATTCATCTTCGGAAAAAAAATGAAGATATTTTTGATGAATTCTGAGAGCTCTCTGACCCTCCCATAGACAGCAAGGATCCTGACACAATCACAGTCCAGAAAAATTGCAAGGAATAATCCATGTGACATCTGTGGTTCAACCCTAATTTTACAAAGCTACGATAATACTTTTTTATGCACAAAGAAAACAAAAATAACTACTTTATTCAACAATTTGTCTCCTCCACATCACCCTGCCACCATTTTGGAGAGTATCCACTGAAAGTAAACAGCGTATGCTGTTCTGTGTCAGCAGCACCACGCAGATATGTTGTTTACGTTCAGAACCACTGCTGTCACATGGATTATTTTAGCGATGTCCTTGCTACATTTCTGGACCTTGATCATGGTAGTATCCTTGCTGTCTATGGGAGTGTCAGAATCTCTCGGAATACATCAAAAATATCTTAATGTGTGTTCCGAAGATGAACAATGGTCTTACGGGTTTGGAACGACATGAAATTAATGACAGAATTTCCATTTTTAGGTGAACTATCCCTTTAAATTTAGGTTCCGAGGTTTGTCAAGATTCCAAGTCCAATATGAGACATGGGTCAATGAAATATAAAACAGATGAAGTGTTTCATAAAAAAATCTTCACCAAGAACCACATTAATGATAGCTTTAGCATCATATCAATGATAACCTGATATTTGCTGTAACCGCACACTTCATGTCTGACACTAAATTCCGGTGGATTCTAATATGAATAGATTTTTTTATTATTGTTTATCATTCATAATTTGAATTCTCTGAAAGCTATGTGCAGCAACAATGTTGTTCTCTATAATTAGGCTAATTTTAGTTGTCCTCCTGAGACATCCATTTTCTGTGGAGAATTAGTCAATGAATGTGGACATGTCTAAAGTTATCATTAGTAAATATTGTTTATCATCTGAGACCTCACATGTCACAGTTATAAGCCTGGATGTCCTGTACACAGCTCAATGAGGCTTTCTTTTATACACATACCAAATGACTTTGATTTCAGTATAGAGCAGAGTTCCTCAAATCCTAGTTGAGCTGCTAATCAAAGATCTTCAATGATTGACCTTCATGATGAAAAATTACAAACATCGTGAGTTAGGATCAGGATATGGAGCTTATACTTCTGCAGGACGGTGAATCTTTAGTGAACCATGACCTAGAATCCCTGTGCAGATTGTTTACTCATTCAGAGCACATCTGCAGGAAAATGTTAATGGGTTATGCATTGAATTCAGATGATGATAGACCCATAATATGAAACCAGACATAATTTAACACTCAGCATGTTCCTCAATGTAGGTTTAATTGTGACACCAGTGAATCCTTCAAAAGCATGTTTATTACTGCAAATAACTGATAACTGGTAGCAAATGAGCTTATTTACCCTCTCCGTCTGCTGAGAATACACCGTGTTTGAAGATGCACGGATTGAGATGTATGAGAATATCATATATTATTATGAAAAATCTGCGCCATGTATTACGTCCCATTATGCATTGTTTCTTTTTCAAAACATTCTGTCCCAACAGCAACACATTAATAAGCAAATTAGATACAGTGTATAGGTACACTGTGTTTAATGGGAAACCAGTTTATGGAATTTTTTTAACACATATTGCATAAAAAAAAATGGTATATGAAATAATTTTGTTATACATTTTAAAACATAGTTGAGAATCATCCTTAAACAAAGTTTAGTATAAAAAAATCCTGAAACCTAAAAATGTATTTGGTGATTTAAACTCCCATTGATTTTGCCGTTTTCTATTCATGCCATTTAATTTTAGTCCTTGTGTCCTCTACAGAGGACATATAATCAAATATGAATAAAATAGAGTTTTTCAAAAAAAAAAAAAAATTTTCTTATGGTCTAAACAATGTAATGACATGAAAACTTTTTTTTAGGGGGGCGTCTCAGGAGGATATTTTAGGTTTAGCAATTTCACTTATATTTGACCAATTCTCGATTTTGTAAGATTTTATCTAGTCAGCTTGAAAATGTAACTACAACATGATTCAAGAAACTTTCTCTTTATTAACCCTCTAGTTAAAGAATAGTATATTCTAAGTGCACCACACATGACATTGTCTTCATGATGTAAATGTTAAACAAATCACTAAATATCTTTGCAGAAAAGATGAACTACAACTACATCTTGTACAAACTTATATTATGCATATTAGGCTATATGTTCTGAAATAATACAAGACAAATGCTCCAAAAAACTCAAGTAATTCAAATTCAAAATGACTGTATTACAAAGGTATAACACCTAGAGTGCTATTATTAACTATAAAGGCTCTGTAAAACAATGAACAGCAGTTCTCAGCCTGTCACCCTGATGCAAACCTGAAAGATCAGATATACAGTACATGTACAGTAAGTTTCTTCACGGGTTTTGTATTCAATTACGCTGCTTTTCCATTGTTTTTTCTATGTAAACATGGACGCGTTTGACGGTTGCGCTCGCGTCTCGTGCATGAAACGGCTTTCTAAAAACGCGGCACTCTAGTTATTAAAATATGTTTAACTCACATCTTCTTGTATTTTTCCTATTCCACTGCCCGCGTCAACACAAAAACACATTCTGTGTGAATAGCACATAGAGAGCATCACACGTGAGCGATTAATCATGTGCACCGACATGCGGTTGGATTGTTCTTTTCTCTTTACTGTTATTATCAAAGTGTCTAATTCTAGCGTTTGGTAATATTTCTATTCAAAATCACGATTCCTCGATTTATAAAAAATCTAATTGTGGCAAAACATTAAATTCGAATTAATCGATAGAATCTGATAAATCTCCCAGCCATTGCCACAGTGTTTGCTTATTTTTTACTTTATTTACGTTTTTGTGTAATTTATTTTATTTTACATCCAGTTGTATTCCGTGCCTCCAGGCTTTATTCGTTTTGCTCTTATTCGTTCTTTTTCTTATTCATTTGGTGCCACGGCGTTTGATGATTGTCAGGTTTTTTTTTTACATTTAAACCTTTTGCAAGTTTGTAATTTTATATTAGGCTTATAGCATGGTAATGGTGTATTTTTATTCGTTTTGTTAATTAAAGTCCCATGTTTATTGCAGAAAATGTGTCGTTGTAAGTTATAAGTGTAAGTGTCGTTAATAAGCAATTGACCTGAAATGAAAGTGAAAGCAAAATGCGCACGGGCATTAATAAGGTATTTAAAAGCGAAGGAAAATGAGAGGGAAAACTCCAACGAACTTTGTACAACCAAACTGTATAATGCAACTTGCCGACAGCGTGTCTGTGGCCAAAATAAAGATTATTTATGCCTCCACGCAGCGCGCACACTCAGAGCCAAGCGCACACTCATATGACGCAGCTGTGCATTTAACAGGGGACCAATGACAATGCCAGTTCTAGATGGACCAATGACAATGCCCGTTCTAGATGGAGTTAAACCAATGGCCATTACATTACCCATTTGCGGAACAAGCGAGTCTTTGTTTTGAAAGAGAAAAAAAAGCATATATTGCTGGACTCGGTCGAGACCAACTTGAACATTTGGCGAGTCCGATGACCAAGTCCGAGACAAGTCCGAGTCCAAATACCAACGAGTCCAAGACAAGTCCGAGACGATAGAAAAACGTCTCGAGTCCGGACTCGAGTCCGAGACCGGACTCGAGTACTACAGCCCTAGTCAGAGATCTCTCGGAATACATCAAAAATATCTTAATGTGTGTTCCGAAGATGAACAATGGTCTTACGGGTTTGGAACGACATGAAATTAATGACAGAATTTTCATTTTTAGGTGAACTATCCCTTTAAATTTATTCCGAGGTTTGTCAAGATTGCAATGAATATGAGACATGGGTCAATGAAATATAATAACATATGAAGTGTTTCATAAAAAAATCTCACCAAGAACAATAATGATAGCTTTAGCATCCATATCAATGATAACCTTATATTTGCTGTAACCGCACACTTCATGTCTGCCACTAAATTCCGGTGGATTCTGATTGAAAGATTTTTTTATTTTGTTTATCATTCATAATTTGAAAATCTCTCTGAAAGCTATTCCAACAATGTTGTTCTCTATGATTATAATTGCAGTTGTGGTGTGGACATCCCTATTCTTGTAGAATTAGAATGAATGTGGAAATGTTAAAGTTATCATTATAAATATTGTTTATCATCTTTGATCTCAATGGCAATTAGTTGATATTGACACAGTCAATGAGGCTTTTTCTTTTTACACATACCAAACGACTTTGATTTCAGTATAGAGCAGAGTTCCTCAAATCAGAGTTCAGCTGCTAATCAAAGTCTTCATGATTGACCTTCATGATGAACATTACAAACAAGTGAGTTAGATCAGGATTGGAGCTTAACTCTGCAGGACGGTGAATCTTTAGGGAACCATGACCTAGAGTCCCTGTGGCTGTTTACTCTTCAGAGTGCACTGCAGCTAAATTTAATTTATGCATTGAACAGATGATGATAGACCCATAATATACCAGATATATTTAACACTCAGCATGTTCCTCTATGAAGGGTTTAATTGTGCAAGTGAATCCTTCAAAAGCAGAACTGCAAATAACTGATAACTGTAGCAAATGAGTTATTTACCCTCTCCGTCTGCTGAGAAACACCGTGTTTGAAGATGCACGGATTGAGATGTAGAGCGAAACTCTGATGTTTTACTTATTTGAAATGTAATTCCGACCTGCTACATAATTGCGGTCGCAGTTCTGCCTTGGTTTCCTTCTCATTGCAGAAAATACAATCTCCGCTCATTGCACTGAACCCTTTGAGTACAGGCTAATTTGCCAGAGAGGCCTTTTATGTTTTAATCAAATATTTATGTAGTAATAACCCAGATGACAAAGGGCTCTGTCTTAGAGAGGAGCTCAAATAGCATATTAGTGTTTCTAGACGTCTCTTTATGGAAGTACGACCCAACATGGGTAGCATAGCTACTGAACAAGACTTTAACATGACACTACGCTGATGGCTTCCAAACCTCATGATGTATAGTAGCATACATCTGTATAACCTGGTATACATGGAATCTGCAGACACATTTTCCACATTGATACAATTCTGTGCAATGGATTTCTAAATAATAATTTATGCTGTTTTATTAATGACGGACAGTTGAATTCTGGGTCAGTGACACATAAATAGTGTCTAATTTAAAGGAGGGGAAATGTCATTTTAATGATATTATGTTTTTTGGTAACACTACGTGCTATTTTACAATATGAACTAACATTATCTGGGATTTTATGAGATGTGGTATTTTGTTCTCTATAATTAATCATAAAAGGTAATGTCAAACAATTTAAAGAGTTCATTCACCCCAAAATGAAAAAAATAATCTGTCATAATTTTCTCACCCTTTTGTTATTACTAAACCATATGACTTTGAAAATAAAAAAATATTAACAATTTAGTTAATCCTAAAATATATATCTTATATTCCACAGATAAAAGACAACTATACAGGTTTGGAATGACATAAATGATGAAAGAATGTTTGTTTTTGAACACCGTTTCCTTCTAGAATTTCTAGTATTTATGTTTTACTTATTTTATATTCAGCTTGGGATGCAATAAAATGGTTTGGCTCATGAATATTAATTAGGTAAAAACTTAAACGTAGTCACAAACATCTGAAATGTCAAACAATTACCCTAAACAATATTTTCAATTTCGCCTTATGTGGGTTGTCATAAATCATTGTAGCTCTAGCATCAGTATGTATATATTAGCAATGGGAACATATTTGCTTTCAATTTATAATTGTTTTTTCATAGTGAGCAGTGGGAAAGCAAAAATAAGGTACAGTGCATGACTGAGAGTTCTGTGGGAGAGAATATTGACGCTCTTGCTTTCTTTTACTGATAACTCTGATTATTCTTCTAGACATCCTTTTCACAAGCGCATATTTCATAAAGTGGTGAGGACATCTCCCACCCATCCTCAATGTAAATTACACTGGTGGCAGGATATTCTCTACGGCTGTGTTCAGGATAAACTACTGAGCAGGATACGCTATAGCAAGGATTCTCTGACACCTGAGGTCCACTTTCCTGCAGAATTTAGTTATAACCTTAATCAAACCCGAACAAGCTAATCAAGGTCTTCAGGCTCGCTACAAATTTACAGACAAATAAGTTTGACCAAGGTTGTAGCTAAACTCCTTAGTTCAGAACCCCTGAGTGACGACAGTATGTAGGTGTAGTATATATACTACTTAGTAGTTTTTTAATATAGTGTATAAATACATGTTATTCACACTTCACTAAATTGCAACATTCACTAAATTGCACTGAATTGACTAAAATTGTTTCTAACCTTTGGTAGTCCTCTTATATACACTCACCGGCCACTTTTTTGGGGACACCTGTTCAATTGCTTGGTAACACAAATTGCTAATCAGCCAAAAACATGGCAGCAGAGGTGGAAAGTAACGAATTACATTTACTAGCGTTACTGTAATTAAGTAGCTTTTTTGTGTACTTGTACTTTTTTAAGTAATTTTTTTAATCTGTAATTTTACTTTTACTTAAGTATATTTTGTGGGAAGTATTGTACTTCGCTACATTTTAAAACATATTCGTTACTGAGTAAAAAAAAATCGCTCCGTGGAAACAACTGCAGCAAATAATGGGCAGAAGAAGAAACTGGCGCTAAAATCACAAGAAAGATGCAGACGGACAAGACAGGCGTTAATGGTGCAGACCCAGCTGAAAACCAGACCCCGTCGTACTCTGCTGAAGTTGAACTCGAAGGAAATGAAGTGAACCCCTGGCCATATTCATGCTCTATTATGCAGTGTAAGCTGTGTTTTCCTCGGGAGACCGAACTAGCAGCTTATAAATATATCGACATCGCCCTTCGCAAGCATGTGGAGGTAACGTAAGGTAAATACTTACATCATTGCATTGGTGGTAAAAATGAAGCTTTGACGGTTTAGCAAAAGGTTTTTCACAAATGACCAAAAAAGACAGTGGTGCAGGTCGTCAAAAATATAGTAATGTTGTCTGCGACCTGCTACATAATTGCGGTCGCAGTTCTGCCTTGGTTTCCTTCTCATTGCAGAAAATACAATCTCCGCTCATTGCACTGAACCCTTTGAGTACAGGCTAATTTGCCAGAGAGGCCTTTTATGTTTTAATCAAATATTTATGTAGTAATAACCCAGATGACAAAGGGCTCTGTCTTAGAGAGGAGCTCAAATAGCATATTAGTGTTTCTAGACGTCTCTTTATGGAAGTACGACACAACATGGGTAGCATAGCTACTGAACAAGACTTTCACGATTTCACACTTACATCTACTAGCACGATAAACGTAATGCGTATTTGGCGAGTATGATAATACGTTGTAGGCTTGCTGTCCTGGGGGAGGGCTCTGAGCTCGGGAAGGGCCCGAACCCAGAGTACCCCCCCGTGTGATGAGAATTCTAGTGATATTGGTGGAGAAGGGGTGGTGGAGGGATGCTGCTTAACCGTCAACTGGATGGAGGTAAGACAGCTGTAATTATGTCCAAGGGTTGATTACCTAGATTGTGTACCACCTGTGTTAATTAGGCTGAGTATCTGACGTGCTCCTCCCGAACCTAGTTTCTAAACTTAGTTTCTAAACTTCATTTAACATGACACTATGCTGATGGCTTCCAAACCTCATGATGTATAGTAGCATACATCTCTATAACCTGGTATACATGGAATCTGCAGACACATTTTCCACATTGACTGTGGGATAAAATCTAAAATTCTGTGCAATGGATTTCAAAATAATAATTTATGCCGTTTTATTAATGACGGACAGTTGAATTCTGGGTCAGTGACATATAAATAGTGTCTAATATAAAGGAGGGGAAATGTCATTTTAATGATGTTATGTTTTTTGGTAACACTACATGTTATTTTACAATATGAACTAACATTATCTGGTATTTTATGAGATGTGGTATTTTGTTCTCTATAATTAATCATAAAAGGTAATGTCAAACAATTTAAAGAGTTAGTTCACCCCAAAATGAAAACAATAAACAAATTATTGAATGATTAAAATGATTAACAAATAATAATCTGTCATAATTTTCTCACCCTTCTGTTATTACTAAACCATATGACTTTGAAAATAAAAAAAAATATTAACAATTTAGTTAATCCTTAAATATATATCTTATATTCCAAAGATAAAAGACAACTATACAGGTTTGGAATGACATAAATGATGAAAGAATGTTTGTTTTTGAACACCGTTTCCTTCTAGAATTTCTAGTATTTATGTTTTACTTATTTTATATTCAGCTTGGGATGCAATAAAATGGTTTGGCTCATGAATATTAATTAGGTAAAAACTTAAATGAAGTTACTAACATCTGAAATGTCAAACAATTACCCTAAACAGTATTTTCAATTTCGCCTTATGTGGGTTGTCATAAATCATTGTAGCTCTAGCATCAGTATGTATATATTAGCAATGGGAACATATTTGCTTTCAATTTATAATTTTTTTTTTTTAAATGAGAATTGGGAAAGCAAATATAAGGTACAGTGCATGACTGAGAGTTGTGTGGGAGAGAATATTGACACTCTTGCTTTATTTTACTATAACACTTATTATTCTTCTAGACATCGTTTTCACAAGCGCATATTTCATAAAGTGGTGAGGACATCTCCCACCCGTCCTCAATGTAAATTACACTGGTGGCAGAATATTCTCTACGGCTGTGTTCAGGATAAACTACTGAGCAGGATACGCTATAGCAAGGATTCTCTGACACCTGAGGTCCACTTTCCTGCAGAATTTAGTTATAACCCTAATCAAACCCGAACAAGCTAATCAAGGTCTTCAGGCTCTCTACAAATTTACAGACAAATAAGTTTGACCAAGGTTGTAGCTAAACTCCTTAGTTCAGAACCCCTGAGTGACGACAGTATGTAGGTGTAGTATATACTACTTAGTAGTTTTTTAATATAGTGTATAAATACATGTTATTCACACTTCACTAAATTGCAACATTCACTAAATTGCCCTGAATTGACTAAAAATGTTTCTAACCTTTGGTAGTCCTCTTATATACACTCACCGGCCACTTTTTTGGGGACACCTGTTCAATTGCTTGGTAACACAAATTGCTAATCAGCCAATAACATGGCAGCAACTCAATGCATTTAGGCATCTAGATGTGGTGAAGACGACTTGCTGAAGTTCAAACCGAGCATCAGAGTGGGGAAGAAAGGGGATTAAAGTGACTTTGAACGTGGAATGGTTGTTGGTGCCAGACGGGCTGGTCTGAGTATTTCAAAAGCTGCTGATCTACTGGGATTTTCACACACAACCATCTCTAGGGTTTACAGAGAATTGTCCGAAAAAGAGAAAATATCCAGTGAGCGGCAGTTGTGTGGATGAAAATGCCTTGTTGATGTCAGAGGTCAGAGGAGAATAGGCAGACTGGTTAGAGATGATAGAAAGACATCAGTAACTCAAATAACCACTCGTTACAACCAAGATCTGCAGAATACCATCTCTGAACACACAACACAAACCCTGAAGCAGATGGGCTACAGCAGCAGAAGACCACACCGGGTGCTGCTCCTGTCAGCTAAGAACAGGAAACGGAGGTTACAATTCACACAGGCTCACCAAAATTGGATCATAAGTTTGGAAAAACATTGCCTGGTCTGATGAGTCTCGATTTATGCTGCAACATTCAGATGGTAGGGTCAGAATTTGGTGTAAAGAACATGAAAGCATGGATCCGTCCTGCCTTGTCTCAACGGTTCAGGCTGGTGGTGGTGGTGTAATGGTGTGGGGGATATTTTCTTGGCACACTTTGGCCCCCTTAGTACCAAATGAGCATCGTTTAAACGCCACAGCCTACCTGAGTATTGTTGCTGACCATGTCCATCCCTTTATGACTACAGTGTACCCATCTTCTGATGCTACTTCCAGCAGGATAATGCACCATGTCACAAAGCTCAAATCATCTCAGACTGGTTTCTTGAACATGATGACTTCACTTTACTCAAATGGCCTCCACAGTCCCCAGATCTCAATCCAATAGAGCACCTTTGGGATGTGGTGGAACATTTGATTCGCATCATGGATGTGCAGCCGACAAATTTGTAGCAACTGCGTGATGCTATCATGTCAATATGGACCAAAATCTCTGAGAAATGTTTCCAACACCTTGTTGAATCTATGCCACTTAGAGTTAAGGCAGTTCTGAAGGCAAAAGGTGGTCCAACCCGGTACTAGCAAGGTGTACCTAATAAAGTGGCCAGTGACTGTATGTTATGCAATAAATCACAGAATCATAGAACAGCTGAAATTACGTGTGGTTCAGTTGTCCTTTTGAAAACCGAAGGTCAGGTTGAGCACAATGCTTTTGTGGGAGATTGAAGACTTTTGAAGCAGATCTCATGAACTCTTGATATATTCTGCTTTTTAAAATCAGTGTCCTCACAGGAAGTGGTTTGGATTGTGCTTTGATCGAGTGCATGTGCTTGGCCTGTGCACAGTGGGGTGCGAGGTGAGGTGAGCTAGTGTCAGAGGCGGACACGTTGAGGCCGCTGACTCGGCAGCCGATAAGAATAGAATTACTGCTAGATGGACAGCTGTGCCGCACTGTTGATGAGGTAGAAGTGACGATAAGCACTTCATGGCTGTTTGAGGAAGAGGAAACGATATGCTGCTGATAAACAGCTGTGCCAGGCACAGGCTATTCTTTGGTGATAACAGACACACTGCTCTGTTGTTCAGCTTCTACATGATGCCCATCAGTGATATGGTAAAGATCTGGCCGTGTGTAAATCTGCTTACCTTTGTGACAACAGGAACAAAGCCAGCTGGGCTTGTGTTTGCCCATGATGCACTACATTAATCATGTGCTTCTATATGAGAGAGACGAACAGAGAAGTCAAATGTTGTTTGTCATTGTTGTCATATGTCTTATTATTATTGATGATATGCCCTAACTACACAGAACATCTCAACAAATGTAAAACTATGATGCAGCCACTACCCATTACCATCTGGCAACTGCATTGTTGAAAGAAAGAGAAAGAAAGAAAGAAAGACAATGTTTGCCATTATTCTTCAAGATAAAATATTTTATATTCTTCAGAAGAAATAAAGTCAGGTTTGGAACAACATGAATGTAAGTCAGTTAGGACAGAATTTAGTTTTGGAGAACACTTTAACAACCGCAAAGCAACACTAGGAGAACTATTCAAGGTTACATTTCCCAAAAAACAACTATGGTCGTAAATTCCATTAAACTATATTGGTAACGATGGAAATTTTGACCATAGTTGTTTATACTATAATTGTGAGCTGGCAAGAGTAACTCACATTTCTTCAGAGACTGTAAAATCTAGAAAAAGTTTTTAATGTTGTTGCTGTCAGGTAGGTTTTATTGGGATTTCAAGCATTGCAGAATTGTCTACATTCAGATATTGAAATAATTTAGAGACCTCTCCATGTCGGAGCATCCCAGTTGTTTCATTCAATGTTCTCTTGTGTGGATTCAAACACTATTCTGCAAATCCGTCTTGCTCCTTCAGAGAGATGTGGCCCAGCTTTTTAAAGCATCATCATTTCACTTGCCTGAACAGAAACAAGGGGGTGTAATAACTCCTTTATGGAGGGAAACTAATCAATGTTGGACACTTGAAGTCCAATTGTGAAGCATCTGCCTCTGCGTTTGCCTCTGCATTTTATGTTTCTGCAGAAGTGTTCCATAGTCTGCATAGAGATTTAGACCCTGGAGAGTATTTGAGAATAAACATTTGTTGCCTTCATTTTTGTTACACCTGCATACTATTTGAGCAGATCAGAGATGGTGTAAAGCCATACTTATTGTTTCAGAAAGTATCTGGTTGTTCTCACTGAAGTGCTCTGCTGCAGTATTGAGCAACTCTTTTGTTTGTGTGGATCAGGGATATGTTGGCTTCTTTCCTAAGGTTGACTGATGGAGTGGCCATCGAGATGTGAGAAGACATTGTTTTTCATAGAAAGGTTTTTTAGCTGAGCAACAGTGTCGAATACACTAAATTCTTAGTGGGTCTAGTATACCATATTTCATCTTAAAGGAACATAAATACTCAGAGTAAGAAAAATTGACAAATGTGTGATGTTGTCTTAGTCTCAGATACCTGCTGGCCAGTGATGTCCATCCATTTGCACGTTTTTTTGTTGTTGTTGAAAGTATTTGAAAGTTTAGATTCACAGAAATAAACAGGCCTTCCTATCACTATCAAGGACCACTAGTGCACAATATATGCAGAGTTGCAATAACTTTATAAAATCACAAGCTCGAGTAAAATAAAAAGCTATGGAAAAGCTAGGTGCAGTGCTGCTATTAATGGCAAAGCATTGCATAGAGACTGCAAAGTTAATGGCTTTTGCATCACCTATAAAGAGTAAATGAGATATCCACAAGCAGAACTGAATATTCTCCTTTGTTTCCAGACTTATGTGTATGACACAATCAGTGCTTATTCATTTTAGATGAACAGGACTCTATTAGCTAATTACTTTAGCAGTGTGGCTAATAACCACTCACAGAGACTATTCTGCCAATATTTGAAAAGCTACTGTAACGCGGTTGATAGGTACGGGAAGAAGGAGGCGGGAACCGGCGAACATTTAAACATTTTAATAATCAAATAAACAAACATAACAGAAAAGCGGCAGCCCCTCACGGACGACTGCCACACACAAAACATAAAGTAAAATCCAGGCCTGGTCCTCTCTCGTCTTCCAATGTCGTCACTCCTCCTTTTATTCCTTCCGAAGCTCCTCCGTGGGACTCGAGACCGGTGAGTGGCGCAGGTGTCGTTCATTATCATTCACTCCACCGGCCTCGCTCCGTTCCCACGGCTCTCGGCCCCGCCCCACTCGTCACATACCCCCATCGCCCCTCGCAGGCCGGGGGGTACTCACGAGACTGCGCTCTACTCCCCCCCTCCCCCCTCTCCCGGGGGGAGCCCGTCAGGGCGGCCGCGGCGTACCTGGGGGTAAGGACAGACGAGGCGAGAGAAAGGAGACGGAAGGATGAGGAGTGACAGAGACGAGAGAGGGGAGAGAAAAAAATAAAAAATCTCGGTCCGGTTCCCGGACACACTGCCGCTCGGTCCTCAACCAGCTGAGCGGTTCACTCGCGGTGCCATGCGATGGTACTGGACCTCTTTGGTGGACGGCCCGATGCTCATCCGCCTCCTGGCGGATGGCGGTGGCTCCTCCGGTCGAGGGCAGCCGGCAGCGAGTCCCCCGTTCCCTGCTCCTCCCCAAACATGGCGGATGGCAGCAGGCTTCGGCCTCCAGGCGAACGGGGCGACTCCTCCGCTCCCTCTCGGACGGCAGCCACCCCTCCTCGTCCCAGGAGCACGGCAGCGAGTCTTCCGTCCCACCTGTTCTTCTTTTGCTCCAGCACCACCGCTTCGGGCAGCCACTGGCGGTCTCCGCCACTTCCTGCTGCCCGATCTTCTCAGCACCGCGATCCCACTCAGCAGCAAAGGCTCTCTGACAGCGTGTCCCTCCTTCCTCCCGGGTTTCGGCACCAATGTAACGCAGTTGATAGATACGGGAAGAAGGAGGCGGGAAGAAGGAGGCGGGAACCGGCGAACATTTAAACATTTTAATAATCAAATAAACAAACATAACAGAAAAGCGGCAGCCCCTCACGGACGACTGCCACACACAAAACATAAAGTAAAATCCAGGCCTGGTCCTCTCTCGTCTTCCAATGTCGTCACTCCTCCTTTTATTCCTTCTGAAGCTCCTCCGTGGGACTCGAGACCGGTGAGTGGCGCAGGTGTCGTTCATTATCATTCACTCCACCGGCCTCGCTCCGTTCCCACGGCTCTCGGCCCCGCCCCACTCGTCACAGCTACCACTTAAAATTACTGCTCCTTTTTATCTGACAGGTTTTTACCAATCCAAAACAAGACAACCCGGGGTTCATTTAGCATGCAAAAATGTATCTCGCTGCTTAACTACCATAGTGCAATGCATTATTAATTTGGAGAAATTAACTAGATAGTCATGACTGTTTCCCAAATCTGTAGTAACTGTGTGGCACATCCTTTGTTCGAATCACATTGGCTGTTTTTAATCCACGTCATACAAGATACTATCATTTTAACCTCAGTCCAAGAGCTTTAGCTCCTACCAAACAACTTTGCAATGCTGTTTGTGAATGTTTGAATGTTCCTTGGTTTGAGAAAACATTATTCAATGTTGTTAACAACGTTCCATAGTTGGCTAATAACACTTTTGTGAAATTCACCCCTGGCTGGTTATTCTACATGTCAGTTAGAAAGTTTCTACTTGTCCAAGTGGATGGTTCTTGGTCCGAATGAGTTGTAGAGTGGATTAACATTATGGCCCTGTCCCAAAATGATGCCCTCAGGAGTCTTCCTCTAAGTTGACATTTTGGTGATGTAATGTTGCAGCAGACTGCATTGTGAAGACCAGTGAAGAATGCTTGTAAGAAACCTTCTAAAATGACAAGTTTCAGTTTATCCATGAAGCTCACAAGACTGCCACTCCAAGTCAATACAACATTCAGACATATGGCGTCAAAACTCTGGCTCTGCTAACTCTATGAAACTAGTGATAAAGCTGCTTTAACTCAGTTTTCTTGGAAATATGCTCAGTTCCCTGTTGGGAAATTACTGATGTAAACGGATCAATTTATCACCATATGAACCGCTGTGGATTACTAATTAGACAGCTGTATGAATATCTCTTCCTGACCACCGTGTTCCTCACAGGCACATGTTGACTCCTCAATTGCACACATTATCTGTGCAGTAAAATATCCATTACCTGCAATTTAATGCAGACACCCTAATTAAAGAAACTGTACAGATGAGTCACTGCATGTAGGAGATGAAAGTCTGAGGACCAGACTGAATTTCATTCCATCAGAGTGTCATGCTGTCTTATACATCCACTTTAATTGCAGAGGGTAATTTTCTTGATTGCTGCCTTGCAGATGTTTAATGGTCGTTTCATAATTACATGAGTCGGAAGTTGTCATCTCAGGAACAATCAGGAACATTCTTTCTCAGGGTGCTTTTGAGGCTCAAACAACACTGCTTTAATTGGCGTTCGTTTTTAGTTCCAGACAGAATATGAGCAGTGTTTTTGTTCAGTGGATTTAAATGACTATGATATTACTGAGAGAGATGAAATGTATTATGAGTGAATCCATAGCTCTTTTTCATCACTTTCAGCCTCAGGCCTGAAACTCTATGCAAGTATGTGAACGCAAACACTTCTAGCTACATAAGCTCAATTTCATGCGTTGTCGCGTTCCGCGCGACAATGTCAGGACACAATTCATAACACAACATGTTGAGGTTTATTCGCAATAATTTTTGCAAGAGCTCCTAGTGTGGCTTTTAGCCAAGGTGGTCTTCCTGGAAAAAAGCTATCCGTTAGTATTCCTGTTCATCTCTATTGCAGTTGCTATTCTCGTGTAGGTTGATTACCACAAGTGTGGCAAAAAAAACAACAACAAAAACTATGTAAGTTTAAGGAATGTGTGTTGGCCAAGCATTTTCATCTGGTTATGTACTTGCGTAGATTATATTCGTGGCCTTATCTACTTCCACCACATTCTTCTGTGTGTGTGTGCGCGAGAGGTGAAATTGTGTTCTGGGGTAGGTGACTGTATCAAAACTGATCCGCTCACAAACAGCTACGCATTCAATCCCACAGGAAGAGATACCGACATATTTAATATTCAGTGTGTTATGTATTCATCTGGATTTAAGACAAACAGCAGTGGCTAAGTGTTGGTTTTGCCCTACGGGACTGGTTTGTTGTAATTTGCAGTGTGTAGAATCGCACAGACGAGTAGAGATGGAAAACTCTGTTGCCACAGGCCTGTCATATACACAGCTGTCTTAAGCTGATAGTGGTGGTTTGTTGATTGTTGTTACTTAATAATTTTGCTCTATACTGTAGACGCACACTCGTTTAAATTAATACAACTCTGATACCATTGGTTTTCCAATGACTATTTTTTTACTAATCTATAGCATACATACAGTGGGGAAAAAAAATATTTGCTCCCCTATAGATTTTGTACGTTTGCCCACTGACAAAGAAATGATCAGTCTATAATTTGAATGGTGGGTTTATTTGAACAGTGAGAGACAGAATAACAACTACAACAAAAATCCAGAAAAAAAACACATTTAAAAAAAAGTTATAAATTGATTTGCATTTTAATTAGTGAAATATGTATTTTACCCCGTCGCAAAACATGACTTTGTACTTGGTGACAAAACCCTTGTTGTGAATCACAAAGGTCAGACGTTTACCACCAGATGTGTAGTTGACCACCAGGTTTGCACACATCTCAGGAGGGATTTTGTCCCACTCCTCTTTGCAGATCCTCTCCAAGTCATTAAGGTTTCGAGGCTGACGTTTGGCAAGCTCAAACCCTTCAGCTCCCTCCACAGATATTCTATGGGATTAAGGTCTAGAGACTGGGTAGGTCACTCCAGGACCTTAATGTGCTTCTTCTTGAGCCACTCCTTTGTTGCCTTAGCCATGTGTTTTGGGTCATTGTCATGCTGGAATACCCATCCGCGACCCAATTTCAATGCACTGGCCCTGACGGTACATGGCCCCATCCATCGTCCCTTTGATGCGGTGTAGCTGTCCTGTCCCCTTAGCAGAAAAACTCCCCCAAAGCATAATGTTTCCAACTCCATGTTTGTCATTGAAACTTCACGAGGTGAGATCTTGGATGGAGCCCCAGACCGAGGGAGATTGACAGTTTGTGTTTCTTCCATTTGCAAATAATCACACTTTTGTCACCTTCCCACCAAGCTGCTTGGCGATGGTCTTGTAGCCCATTCCAGACTTGTGTAGGTCTACAATCTTGTCCCTGACATCCTTGGACAGCTCTTTGGTCTTGACCATGGTGGAGATAATCTGATTTATTGATTGCTTCTGGGGACAGGTGTCTTTTGTAAAGGTAACAAGCTGAGATTAGGAGCACTCCCTTTAAGGGTGTGCTCCTAATATCAGCTCGTTACCTGTATGAAAGACACCTGTGAGCCAGAAATCTTGCAGATTGATTGGGGATCAAATACTTATTTCACTCATTAAAAAAAAATTTTGTAAATGTTTTTTTTCTGGATTTTTTGTTGTTGTTGTTCTGTCTCTCACTGTTCAAATAAACCTACCATTAAAATTATAGACTGATCATTTCTTTGTCAGTGGGCAAACATAAAAAATCAGCAGGGGATAATTTTTTTTTTTGTGTGCAGCTTTCACTTTGCATTGAATTAAAGTGTTAAAGTTGACATGAAATCAATCATTTACTTTCTGTATATGCTGTCCTTGTCTTATTATGAATGATTCATGATTGCATAATTTTCATCAAAATGTAATAACTTGCTTCCCCTCTGAAATGACTGATGTCACCAAGGTTTCTTCTTTTTCAGCCTCTCCCTTTAACTCCGTCTCACAGAGACACCTTTCACCATCCAATCAAGTCTAGGCTAGTATTTCAGTGTTCGTAGTTCTTTTTGTGATCAGATCCATCCATGGTATTTCTGAACTTTAAAACAAATGATAAAATGATAACAAAGCAACACTAATATGCAAAACATACAAATGTTTGGTAAAAAAATGTTTGGTAAAATTGTATAGAGGGAACTACTTTCAACGTACATTTCATGAATTAATCTAATTTGAATATATATTTATAATCAACATTTCACTCCATCTGCAATACTGAATGACTATATTTCATACTTCGTACTAAATTGCAGTGCACTCTGCTATTACATTTTTCAATGTCATATCATAATTTAGGAAGCACAATTTTGCTGCCTATCCATTGTAACAGCTATTGTATCAGAAGTGTGCCCGTGTCCAATTTCACTTCACTAAAGTGACACATTAGCAAGTCTACAATAAGAAAAACATTCAGTGAGGAAAAACAAGGAACAGCATTGAATTGGGGTTGATTGGATTGTGAAAAGTGGGGGTTTTCAGATCACAGTTGAACCTGACCTAAATGCGAGCTTGTTGGACCACTCCCCTCATTAAACATTTCAGCACCCAATGTTGTCCAGGTGTGTCCAATCCGGGTCCTGGAGGGTCAACGACCTTCGTAGATTAGCCACAACTTGTCCCATTCCACACCTGCTTGGAAGATTCTAGCAATCCTGAAGACCTTGATTAGCTAGCTAGTGATTAGATTAGCTAGTTCAGTTGTATTTAATTAGTGTTGGAGCTAAACTCTGATGGACGGTGCCCCCCCAGGAGCAGGACTGGACATCCTAAATTTGTTAACGACATTCAAGCATGATGGCATCAGTCAGAAAATAAAGTCATTTTTCAATAGTTGCAAAGTTACCTTACTTTGTCCAAAACTGGGCATCTCATATTTAAAGAAGCATAATGTTGCTGTTTTTCCTTTTGAAACAACCTTTTGTATTCGGATTGTGCCTGTGCCCATTTCACTTCACTAATGTGACATATTATCAAGTGTACAATAAGAAAAATGTTCAGTCAGAAAAACAAGGAAATACTTTGTATTGGGATTGATTGGATTGTATAAAGGGTTGTTGTTGTTTTTTCTTACCAGAATGGAACCTGACCTGAATGTGAGTATCGTAGACCACCCCTCTGATGGAACATTGGCAGCAATTTTGCCTGTTTTGTCCAGGGGTATGCAATCCTGGTCATGGAGTGTTCCTGTGGCTCAGTGGTAGAGCATTGTGTTAGCAGCGCAAAATGTTGTTGGTTCAATTCCCAGGGAACACACATACTGACAAAAAATAATTATGTAAGTCGCTTTGGATAAACGTGTCTGCTAAATGCGTAAATGTAAATGGAGAGCCAATATCCTCCAGAGATTTTTCCTTACTTGTGCCATGCATACCTGCCTGGAAGATTCTAGCAATCCTGAAGACCTTGATTAGATAGTTCATATGTGTTGTGGTGTTGGAGCTAAACTCTGAAGGACAATGGCCCTCCAGGAGCAGGATTGGACAAAAGAAAGAAAAGTCATTTCAGAGCCACCTCAGATTATACATTCTGATGAAATATACTAAGTAAACAGGATCCTGATTTTATATTGAAATTAGACAGTTCACTAGGGGTTGTATCTGAGCTTGTGTGTTTGCGAGAGGTTCTGTGGTGCACTGCCATTTCAAATCCTCTAAATTTAATGGTTTTAACCCCACTTGACTGCCTGCATAAATATTCATTGTAGGTCATATTAACTACCAAATCGAATACATTGGGCCAGTGTATGATCCGTGCCAACTTAGAATCTTCTGCAGTCCTGAGAAGTTCACGAAGGTCAAGCATTTGTGCTTCTGGCCAGGCACCCGTGCTCTCGTGGAGCCCAGAGACCGGACAGCTCAATGTAATCAGACCGGGAGCCTTCATAGATTAGCCACAACTTGTCCCATTCCACACGTGCTTGGACGATTCTAGCAATCCTGAAGACCTTGACTAGCTAGTTCAGGTGTATTTAATTGGTGTTGGAGCTAAACTCTGATCGACAGTGCCCCCCCAGGAGCAGGACTGGACATCCTAAATTTGTTAATGATATTCAAGCATGATGGCATCAGTCAGAAAATAAAGTAATTTTTCAAAAGTTGCAAAGTTACCTTACTTTTCCAAAACTGGGCATCTCATATTTAAAGAAGCATAATTTTGCTGTTTTTACTCTTGGAACAACCTTTTGTATTAGGATTGTGCCTGTGCCCCATTTCACTTCACTAATGTGACATATTATCAAGTGTACAATAAGAAAAATGTTCAGTCAGAAAAACAAGGAAATACTTTGTATTGGGATTGATTGGATTGTAAAAAGGGTTGTTGTTGTTTTTTCATACCAGAATGGAACCTGACCTGAATGTGAGTATCGTAGACCACCCCTCTGATGGAACATTGGCAGCAATGTTGCCTGTTTTGTCCAGGGGTATGCAATCCTGGTCATGGAGTGTTCCTGTGGCTCAGTGGTAGAGCATTGTGTTAGCAGCGCAAAATGTTGTTGGTTCAATTCCCAGGGAACACACATACTGACTAAATAAAATGTAAGTCACTTTGGATAAAAGTGTCTGCTAAATATGTAAATGTAAATGGAGAGCCAACATCCTCCAGAGATTATTCCATACTTGTGCCATGCATACCTGCCTGGAATATTCTAGCAATCCTGAAGACCTTGATTAGATAGTTCATATGTGTTGTGGTGTTGGAGCTAAACTCTGAAGGACAATGGCCCTCCAGGAGCAGGATTGGACAGTCAGAAAGAAAGAAAAGTCATTTCAGAGACACGCAGATTATACATTCTGATGAAAGATACTAAGTAAACAGGATCCTGATTTTATATTGAAATTAGACAGTTCACTAGGGGTTGTATCAGAGCTTGTGTGTTTGCGAGAGGTTAGGTTGTGTGGTGCACTGCCATTTCAAATCCTCTACATTTAATGGTTTTAACCCCTCTTGACTGCCAGCATAAATATTAATTGTAGGTCATATTAACTACCAAATCGAATACATTATCCAGCCAGGTATGATCCGTGCCAACTTAGAAACTTCTGCAGTCCTGAGAAGTCCTCGAAGGTCAAGCGTTTGTGCGTCTGGCCAGGCGCCCGTGCTCTCGTGGAGCCCAGAGACCGGACAGCTCAATGTAATCAGACCGCTCTTCCATTAGCTTCACCGGCTCTCTGCCCTTCCTGCTGTGGGACACGGCAGGCCATTTCACAGCTAAATCAGACAGCTGTACGGCAATTACCATCAGCACAAATTTACCTGCACACACATCTCGCGCCCCAAATCTACCGCCTGTCTCGTCCCACTCGGTTCACACTTACCTCCCTCTCGCTCATTTTGATCTCAAATCCATTCTGTCTCCCTCTACCCTATTTTCCCTCTCAGTTACTGCCTCGGCTGCAATTACGCTGCAAACTTGATTCGTGGGAAGTGCTGTCTGTAGGGGCTTGCAATGAGTTAAGTGCACTTTGCAGAGGGTTTTGTTTTGTCTGGTTGCTTGAGGTGTTCATCATTGGGCATGACGCATTAGTCCGCTATTATTGGGAAGACGGTCAATTTGGCACAGTTAATTGTGAGCTGAAACAGTAGCATGCACTAGTTTCCGGAGACTGCGAATGGAAAGAAAGCCTCATGCCCATCCTCCATGGTTTTGGCCTCATTTTTACAGTTGTTAGTGGCATTAAATCAGAGCTCAATTAAGAACTCTTGCTCTCAGATCCGCACGGTTTCTGATAAAGGGCGAACGGAAGAGCTACATTTGAATTGCAGAGGTGTGTTCTTTTGATTTGTCTCTGTGAATTCCGCTTGCTTATCCAACTGCTTATCTCAAACCATACGAGACTAAGACTTTTTAATGAGTTATTTTATTACGTTCTCTTCAGAGTCTTTCCCCACTGGCAACCTCACCTTTTAATATCCCAGCTTCTCTGCCTACAAAAGAATATACCCAGATAGAGGCTTATCTGGAATTTAAAATGCATGTACGATAATACGGGGGTTGAAGCTTCTCTCTGGCACTTTTCAGTCTGTATTGGGGTTGGGCCGTAGGAGGTGATGGTATGATGTGTGTTATTTAATATCTACTGAAGGTACTTTCTATCTGCTTAAGTGCTTCAAATATTCTGAAAGGGTCCAGCTTTGTGTTTATGCTTTCAGCTTGTGAAGATGATCCCCATGCTGCAGAGAGGTCACTCAATACCTAAGTGTGGTAATTAAGATTCATCGTTTTATTGACTTAGGATGCAATTCGAATCAAACTGAATAATACAAAAATACAATATGTAAATATACATTTTTAAACATGGGAAAATTTGCATAACCTGGACAAGAATGCCCAAAAAGAGATGCACCTAACCATACTATGTACATGGTGTATAATTCATCCATGGGAGTTTATTCTGTAATGCTTCAGAAGTTATGAATATAGAACAGTGTTCATCTGCTTAGATCTTCTAAAAGGACAATTTAGACTTCCAGAACTGTATGACAGATGCTATTTTCAGTAAGTGCAAATATTGATACTATGTGTAAATAGCACAACAAGGTTTTTGCACTGGGTTTAAATAGACGCTTAGGAACTTTGCAACTTAAATGAATAGTTGAAAAAATGAATATCCTGTCATTAATTATTCACCCTTACGTTACTCTAAACTTCTATCAATCCTTTTCATATTTTGAATGCAAAAAAAGAGGACTATAACTTTGAAGTTGGAACATATCTACACTGCAACAATCCTTTAACAAGGAATCAGTCACGTTTTGGGCTTTAGATGAATCATTTCATTTTCAGAATACATCTAATATGTTTGAACGTGAACCGAAGGGAAGTGAGTCCAGGACATATTTGAACAGATGTCAGAAGAGTGTCTGGCTCTTTCCTTCTTGTATATGTGTGCTTGATGCATTTTTAATGGTGGCCTGTAGAACCTTGCTGCAGCCAATGGACTGTAGCGCTCCCCTGTCACATGCTTGTTAGAGCTGATGGTGTGAGTTATTGTAATGCTGACCTGACAGCTATTTTCTTGCCTATTCCAGCTCGGCTAACCCATTTTCCCTGCCACAGGCATGCTTCGTCGTCCTCTGATGATATTTTATTGTTTTCCATACAGACTCCCCTCACTGACTTTGTGCAGTCACCTCTGTGTTTTCAGCTCTGTGTCTGGTGTGCCTGCATTCTGTATTAACACTCGTAATGCTCATGCACTCAAGCACAGAATCTAAATGTTATATTTGATTTACTTGCACTATTGTTGTGGGTAATAATTGTTTATGAATGACGATGTGCTGACTGACTAATTAAGGGGTCCAAATCAGTGGGGACATCAGACAAAATGTTAGTTCAGTATGTTCAGCGAGTTGTTGTTGTTGTTGTTGTCAAAGTGATGTTGAAACTTATAATGCATTTAGGCTATTATTGGTGTCTTTTTCTGTTGCTTTATAAAACCTTTTTATTATAATCATTATATTTATTTGTGTTCTATAACTTGTTCCCAAATTCGGGGGTGTAACTCACCACCCAACAGGTGAAAACCTCACTCCTGTAGTTTGTCTCATCTCGGTTGCTAATGAGACCCACCACAGTCGTGTCATCCGCAAACTTGATGAAAATGTTAGAGTTGTGTGACGGTGTGCAGTCGTGGGTCAGCAGAGTGAAGAGGAGGGGGCTCAGCACACATCCTTGGGGGGCCCCTGTGTTCAGTGTGATGGTGCTGGATGTGTTAATGCCGACCCGTACTGCCTGAGGTCTTCCGGTCAGAAAGTCCAGCAACCAGTTGCACAAAGAGGTGTTTAGCCCCAGCTGGGCCAATTTGTGAGTGAGCTGCTGAGGGATGATTGTGTTGAATGCTGAACTGAAGTCTATGAACAGCATCCTGACATATGAGTCTTTTTTGTCCAGATGTGTGAGGGCTGGGTGGAGGGCAGTGGCGATGGCATCATCGGTCGAGCGGTTGGACCTATATGCAAACTGGAAGGGGTCCAGGGAGGGGGGGAGGACAGACTTGATGTGTTGCATGACTAGCCGTTCAAAGCACTTCATTGGGATAGGAGTGAGTGCTACTGGACGGTAGTCGTTGAAGCAGGATGGAGATGACTTCTTCGGGACTGGAATGATGGTGGTAGCTTTGAAGCATGTGGGGACAACAGCCTGTCTTAGTGAGATGTTGAAGATGTCTGTGAAGACATCAGTGAGTTACACTGAATGTCTTCAGTGGATCCATGGGATCCATCCATCCCATGGATGGATTATCCCATGGATGGATTATGCCATCCTGAACTGTAAGACAGAGGCAATTTGCAGTAAGTGCAAATATTGTTAGATACTATGTGTAAATAGCACAACAAGGTTTTTGCACTGGGTATAAATAGACACTTAGGAACTTTGCAACATAAAGAAGTAGTTGAAAAAATGAATATCCTGTCATTAATTATTCACCCTTACGTTACTCTAAACTTCTATCAATCCCTTTCATATTTTGAATGCAAAAAAGAGGACTATACCTTTTAAGTTGGAACATATCTACACTGCAACAATCTTTTAACAAGGAATCAGTCACGTTTTGGGCTTTAGATGAATCATTTCATTTTCAGAATACATCTAATATGTTTGAACGTGAACCGAAGGGAAGTGAGTCCAGGACATATTTGAACAAATGTCAGAAGAGTGTCTGGCTCTTTCCTTCTTGTATATGTGTGCTTGATGCATTGTTAATGGTGGCCTCTAGAACCTTGCTGCAGCCAATGGACTGTAGCGCTCCCCTGTCACATGCTAATGCTGACCTGACAGGTATTTTCTTGCCTATTCCAGCTCGGCTGACCCATTTTCCCTGCCACATGCATGCTTCGTCGTCCTCTGATGATATTTTATTGTTTTCCATACAGACTCCCCTCACTGACTTTGTGCAGTCACCTCTGTGTTTTCAGCTCTGTTTCTGGTGTGCCTGCATTCTGTATTAACACTCGTAATGCTCATACACTCAAGCACAGAATCTAAATGTAAATTCCAAAATAAATGTTATATTTGATTTACTTGCACTATTAGTGTGGGTAATAATTGTTTATGAATGACGATGTGTTGACTGACTAATTAAGGGGTCCAAATCAGTGGGGACATCAGACAAAAAGTTAGTTCAGTATGTTCAGCGAGTTGTTGTTGTTGTTGTCAAAGTGATGTTGAAACTTATAATGCATTTAGGCTATTATTGGTATATTTTTCTGTTGCTTTATAAAACCTTTTTATTATAATCATTATATTTATTTGTCTTATATAATGTTACCAACAAATGTGGGGGGGTTCAGGCCTGTGTTCTCTGTGTCTTGTGTTTCCCCTCCTCTTGTGCCATTAATTATCAGTTCCCAGCCCTGTGTCTTCAGTTGATTAGTCCCCAGCCCTGTGTCACTAATTATCTTGTTTGCTCCTTCGTTTCCTTCCCTTTATAAGTCCTCTGTGCTCCCAGTGTCTTTGTCGAGTCTAAACGTCTAAACGTCCTTAGTGTATGTTCCGTGTTGAAGTAAAGTGTGTTTAAAGAAGTTCCTCGTCTCCTCGTTCTGTGTTCCTGGCTCCCCTGTGTAACCCGGTGTGACCGAAGACTCGACCGATACAGTTACCTCTGCGCCACTTCCACCCGGTTTTGTTTTCCTCCCGTTTTGATTTTTTTTTTGTTTCCTGTTTTTTTTTGCTGCCCGCGGCAATGGACCTCCGCCGCCCGTGGCTCGTCCTTGTTCGCCGTTCGCGGGGAATCTCCGCCGCCGTCCGCGGCTCGTCCAGCCCGCTGTGCCAATCGCGGCCACCTCAAGCCCTGGACCATTTGCGGCGCACGTAAGCCCGCCAGCCACCGCAAGCCAGCCAACAGAGGCTCATGTGCCTCTGGGCTTGTTGGTGGCATATGAGGGGATGAGGTGGAGCCCAACCCAAGTGCCTGCTCCAAGACAGCGCCCAACCCAAGTGCCTGCTCCTCGACAGCGCCCTCCTGTGCCTGCTCCTCGTCAGCGCCCTCCTGTGCCAGCTCCAAGACAGCGCCCTCCTGTGCCAGCTCCAAGACAGCACCCTCCTGTGCCAGCTCCAAGACAGCACCCTCCTGTGGCCGCTCCTCGCAAGCTCTCTCCTGCTCCTCCGCTGGTCCCGTCCAGCTCTCCGTCGTTCCCGCTGGTCCCATCCAGCGCCGCACTGCCAGAGCGACACCGAGACGCTGCGCTGCCAGAGCGCCCCCGAGACGCTGCGCTGCCAGAGCGCCCCCGAGACTGCCAGAGCGCCCCCGAGACGCTGCGCTTCCCGAGCGCCCTCCAGTGCCGGCTCCTCGCCAGCGTCCTCCAGTGCCGGCTCCGTCCAGCTCTCCAGAGCCCCTGCTGGCTCCGTCCAGCTCTCCAGAGCCCCTGCCGGCTCCGTCCGGCTCCCCAGAGCCCCTGCCGGTCCCGTCCAGCTCTCAAGAGCCCCTGCTGGCTCCGTCCAGCTCTCCAGAGCCCCTGCTGGCTCCGTCCAGCTCTCCAGAGCACCTGCTGGGGAATTTCTCCAAGAAAATTTTGGGGGGGGACTACCCGCCATGGCCTCCTGAGTCCCCGGATCCGCCATGGCCTCCCATGCTCCCCGCTCCGCCATGGCCTCCCGAGTAAAACCTTTTTATTATAATCATTATATTTATTTGTGTTCTATAATGTTACCAACAAATGTGTGGGGTGAAGGGTTAAATTACAACATTAGGCTAAAATAGTTCTTTTGTTGCTTTATAAAACCTTTTTATTACTAATCAGTTGTGGATGTGTTTGTGTTCTATAATGTTACCAACAAATGTGTGGGGGGGGTAAATTACACAAGTAAAATACAGGATAAAAAGACTTCAGTTTTGGATGTGTGTGTGTTTGTGTGTGTGTGTGTGTGTGTGTGTGTGTGTGTTTTGAGGCTAAGAGCAAGGACGCTGCATACTGTACAAACTCCAGCAGAACAAGAGAGGGGAATTACATACAGATTCAGTATGACAGAGGGAGAAAGAAGGAAAGACAGAAAGTTATCTGCTGAAGGAATCTGATCTCCAGCTGGTGCTCAGCTCATCACAGATGAGCAGAGGCACTTTAAATGAGTGCTTTGGGGACATGATAATATGAAACATAAGTCATAAGCAATTTGCTTTATTTGTGTTTCAAGCAAACAACTCCACTCTGAAATCAGAAATGGAAAAGTTTCAAGGAACTGACTGCACTGCCCATAATTTTAGCATGAATTTTAGAGTTTATAATCCTTGCTCTAGACACTTTAATTTCATTGCTATTTTAAACTACTATTTGTACAATCAAAACATGCATGTTTACTGTATAAACAGTAAATTCTGGCCAAACAATATCTTCTTTATTCTTTGAAATTGGCTATGAAAGCGATTTAGTAGATTTGTGCCGTACAATCATTAGTTGTGTTTGTACAGTATACAGCAGGGGCCTGCAGTCCACATAAGCTGTGAATGCACTGCATACCCAAGCTATTTGAAAGAGTTTGCAGATTGGCAAATTAATATTATTACCAGAGGCGAACCAAGATGAAGGGGGGGCCCAGGCAAAATTAATAGATGAGGCCCTTCTAAAATATTATTGTGTTAATTGTTACCTAGATATATATTTATACAACATACAAAAAGTAGTCAAAACACATAATATAACATAAATAGTTATTTTTTTTAAAACAATGTGCTTATTCTTTAACAAAATTGTAATCATTTTCATGGCAGAATACACAATACTGTACAATACAATCTTGAAGATACTGAACAATCTTCATATTTACAGTAATGGATTGTCACCTTAAAAATGGTGCTTACGAGCCTTAGCTACAGCAAATGCTGTCACTATGTCCTCCATATTCAAAGGGATTCACATGGACTGGGTATCTTCTGTCTGAGGCAGTGGTGATAGGGACTTAAGCAATACTCCTATAGAAATATATAGTTAGCGTCTTAATTTATTATTAGTTTATCAACTAGCTACTTTATCTAATTTAATAGAAGAGTTGGATAATGCAAGTAAATCTATTGATATAGTAAGTAACACTATATCTGACACTGAACTTATCATTTTCACTGTCAGGAGAAGGGACTGGGGAATCTGGTGGTGAGTGACAGGAACTTAAGTAATGCTCCTGCATGCAGAAATATATGATTATCATTTTAATTTAATCATTTTAATTTCATTTAAAGTTTATTAACTATTAGTTCATTGTTTGTTGACAACTAATTATGTTAACTCAACTAATTTAATGTAGAAGAGCTAAAAAAAATAATGTAAACTAAGTAAATATAACGATATTTATTTATATTGTTTCGTGAGCTCCCCACTGGCAGCAAGACACAGTACCGAAACTTGCCAAGTGGTGATGTGCGCGTCTTTCCCGGTACCACCTATTCTACTGCAGCCTACATTAATACCTGCTAATTGCTATATAATACATGCTGCTGCTAGTGATGCAGTGCAACCCTAGCTAACCTGTTTTCCAGTAACCCTATAAGTAATTGGACTAGTATTTCATATAGCAAATAATTAAACAAAAATAAGCTGGAATTAACAACAAACACATTTGTTTGTCATATAATTATCATAAAGTCAATCTTATCTCCATCACTTAACTTACCGCTGTCATGTTTCCTCTTTTCCTCCTTTTCTTGCCTTTTTCCACTTTTGGCTGTCAGATGAATAAGTCCTTTTAATTTTTTTAATATCCTAGTAAATGCATGAGTGCTGTGCCAGTTTGGAAACGGCGGTCGACGCATCACGAGGAAAAAGAAAACACATCCAGTGTTACGCGAGAGGGAGCCCCCTAGGGGGGATGCCGATATATTGCTCCATGTTACGTGTATATTATTAATAATGACATTTCCGATTGTTCAAATGGTCAGCTGTTGGGGGCCCCCTCAAAATACGGGGCCCCAGGCAATTGCCTGCCCCATTGCTACGCCTCTGATTATTACACAGCTCCCTGCAATACTCGATTCTGATTGGTCAGTCATGAGTATAGTATTGTTGCATAGTATTGCATAGTATTGTTAAAAATGTTCGCCTTTTTGCTAAGTGTTTTTAGGCAATTGTTTTGTAAACTGTAATGATTTATGATAATACACAGGTAAGATTAATAATGTATGTCCTTGTCATTATGTATGCGGTGAAAAGCTATTTAATTAGTGACATGATCTATACCTTAGATGTCTGTCCTGTCTGAACTTTGTTGTTAAAACGTTTGTCTAAATTGGTTTCACTTTGCAGAAGCTTTGAATTTAAATGAATGAATAATTTGTTGGTAATTATTTACTTATGTGGCAAGGAGCCATGTAATAAGCCGGATAATGTACATCCAGCTGTCTGTTATCGCAGAATAAACCCCTTCAGGGCGATGCAAGATTCCTCTGCAAATCCCTACTTAACATTACTGTATATTCTCTTTTGAGGTATAAAGCTTAAAAAATAAAGGATGGGGATATATATATATATAACAGTCTAAATTATTTATACACTAAACGATGGTCATTTTCTGCAAGTCCCAGCGGGTCTTGAATTATCATTATTGATGCACATTCTCACTGGTATGTTGGCACGTGGGTTATTTCAAGCGTAAATAAGCCGTCCGTGAATTGTGCGCAAAGTGGAAAATCTTTTGCTGTTGCTGCCTCATTTTGATTACCAAAATTCAAATTGGAGGAAAAAAATGGTAACTTCCTTTTCATGTTTTCTCAAACAAAGCAATTTTGAATGTCCACTAAACCATAGAAATTTTGGCATAGAAAAAGTATGTTGAAGGTACACGTCATTTCTCAACATTCTTGAGCAAACTAAAAAAAAAAATAATAATTCTCAGTATTTCCATTGTTTTTTTTTCCCCATGCTTGAGTTGATCTTGCATGTGGCATTCATATGTATATATTTGTATGTAAGCATTTGAAAGACACTGAACACGTAATGGTTATTCCTGGCAAACTTTTACAAAAACATCTGCTACATGTTTATTATCTAGGATCTTTGATAAATGAACAAATTAGATAGCATACCCGGTTAAAGAAGTCACCATTCACCATCGGTATACAGGTTGTATTCCTACAGATGGTATCAAGCATGAATAAATTACATGCTGGTGCTTTTTTATATTACCTGAGGGTTATGCCTGTGCTGTTTTTGTTTGTTTGTCACTTTTAGCAGTTTCTCTTGTGTTCAGAGTTCAGAGTATATATTTTTATCTAAAAAATAATTTGTCAGTTGTCTCTATTCTAGAGTCTTGTATGCTGCATGTCTAAATGACAGCTTATAACAAAGAATCTTGCAAGAGTGTTGAACGATGCTGTCTCTTCTAAAGACAATATTTGTGTTTCAGTAGCACTTTTAAACAAATTGTAAGAACTTGATTTGCAGATGTTTTGTCATATATTCATACTACATTAAAGTGGATTAGAAGTTATTTCATTTAAATAAGGAACATTCAATTTGAATTGTCCACAAGCTTTGCTCAAGTATACCAAAGTCCTTCTCTCTAAATGCGTATTCAGTTGTATTCTGCAAAGCAGTAAACTCCTAATCAGGTTTTGTAACCTAACCTAACCTAACCTAACCTAACCTAACCTAACCTAACCTAACCTAACCTAACCTAACCTAACCTAACCCTTGTATTTTGAAATTGTACTGATATTCTACAGTGCCTTATAAAACAGAGCCATGCATAATTTGAACGCAACCATTTGCTGGATGGAGATCACAGTCGGTTTTCTTTTTA
>CM049836.1:7028901-7288901 GCA_027422435.1 Schizopygopsis pylzovi | reverse complement strand
CTTTTTATTCTGGCAAATTCACAACCTTTACCCACATGTTAATTACCTAAAACTACTTAAACCACAAACTTAAACTTAAACCATTACTTGAAATAAAATAATTGTTAACTGGAATAAAATAAAAAAGCTAGATTTAAAGTCAGCATTTCTAATTTTCATTTAGTTTAACTCTATGTACTAAAATATCTAAAGTAAATCTGATATATATATATATATATATATATATATACTATATTATAGACACTGTATAGACATTTAAAAACAACAATAAATCAATAAAGCCAAAATCAATGCATGTAGTACCGTCTTTCTCAATTGCTTTGGCACATTTTTCGAAACAGTCTTAACATTCTCTAAACTGAGTGCAAATGTCACACCTGTTTGCTGGAACTTCAGAACTTTATTTCATGTCTGCAAAATGTAGTTACTCACCCAAAACATTTCATTCATGCTTCAAAACCTAGTTATTGTTTCAGTAATTTGGCCAAGGCCACCAAAATAAAAACAATTTTTTGTCGTCGTCTGAGCCACACTGGTCAAAATGACAGTCTGACAGTCAACCTTGGAAATTAAGGTTCTATAAAAAAAAAAAAAAGATATTTGTTGAGAAGAGTCAATAGTACATAGAAAAAAAGTATATGAACATTTGTATTTATACAGTACATTTATTTTTGTACGAATATATTTCATTTAAAGTGAAATCTTGCTTGTCCAATTACTGTACATTCTGAAAACAATGATGTTTTCCATTGCCATGCACCGGGGAAAAAATCCACTTGAATGCCGCACCCATCCCCTGCAATGATCAGCTGTGATGTCCTCACATGCAGCATTCATGACATCCAACAGATACATATGATCTTGTGGTCTATGACCATATACATTCCACCTCCATTCTCAAAAAATTGTAGTGATTGTGCTGTGGGCTATCTATATATATGCTCCCAAACTTGTTTGGTTGCAGTAAATGGTTGAACGGTTGACTCAAATTGTATTGCAATTAGAGGTCTTTTGCCAATTTAGCAGATATTACAAACACTGTCAATGCCAGATATTTATGGAATATACATGCATGTACACCAATTTTTGATAATTGAATGGATCGTTTTGAATGGGATTGCTTACACGATGAAAAATTATTGAGAAATTGTGAAGAGTTTGATAGTTTAAGTGAGAATCGACTCATCAGTTTTGACCAACGAGCCATATGCAATTAGTTGTTGTGCAAACTGAAGACAATTGTACTTACTTTTTGCACACATGTGCTAAAGCATTTGCAATTTGCTCAAATCAATAAGAAATTCCAATCTGATGTGAACAAGAAGCTAATTGTTCAGAGATCTTAACTTACTGTTTAGAAATAAATGCATTCGAGAATTGAGCCAAAGCAATTGAAAAAAATGTAATAACAAAGTTTTATACATATTTATGGACAAAGTTTTACCACACATTTCCCACACAAAATTGTACGTATACTCAGTTACTTAAGATGCTTATGGAATTATGTGTTTTTATTGTTGTTGTTTTTTATTTAGTCGCTAGGGCACATTTCTCAATACTTATATTTTCAAGGGTCACTTTTTCTAAATTCTTCGCACAGTTCTCCCAAACAACTTTCAGCATGGAACTGAGTTTTTAGATTTAGAACATATTTCAATATGGTATTACTGTAGAAATGTAGCAAATTGCTGTCTTATTCAGTTTTATGTAATGTTAGGGTTTGAACTTACATTCAACAGTTTTGAAAAGAGTATGTAAATGTGAAAATAGGCCTTTATAGACATGGGTGGTAGTCTAAATGAGAGAAGAAATTCATGCAGTGTGAAAGATGTAGTTTTTGAATGCATTTTGTGCCAATTCAAATATAAATTATGTTTTAACCCACATGCCTGTGCTGTTGTGCTCACTCGTTGAAGATTTTTGCGATGGGTTTTGAGACTTTGAGATTAAAAACTAAATTAGACCAATATCTATTTAAAAAAAGTTAAGACTAATCTTAAAGGAAAAAACAACAACAAGATATGACTAACTTGTACAAGTCTACGCAGTTTATGCAGCTGGCCTTTGTCATTACACTGGCTGACATTTTGTTATATTCAAATCAAGATTCATCAAGATATTGACATGTTTTAGTCAGAGCTCTGGGTGTTTGCGATGATGTTAAATGGACCCTAAACTACAACCAGCCAAACAAGAAATGAAATGCACAATATGCTCACAGACAAATGCGCTGGTGCACATGCACTTAGTTGTCATGACAACAATACTTTAATGATTATCCTGAGTATGGAGAAATCATGTCGTACCTTATTCATTTTCATGGAGTGACTGATTTGAATGGAGAGATGGACACTTGTGGTTTCAGTTGGGGTCTTGTAGAATGCTCATAATTATAGACTAATAATTAGTAGGAACTGAAAGGTGATTCTGATGTGAACATGAAACCTGCCAAAAAGCTGTACAAACACATATAAGTGCATTTATAATGAAGTAATTTGTACTTTAATGTAACTTTGAAAATTAGTACTTTTACTGAAATATTTTATTTGGGGTATCTTTACTTTTACTCATTTACTTGATTTACTTTGCCCACCACTGGGCTAAAGTTAAAAATCTAAAGTCTAGCTTAATTATTCATTGTCCTAAAATAAAAATGAGCAAATTATGACATTTAATTGATTAAGCATAATGGCTTTGCGCAGCATAAAACCATAGTATGCAAATACACGAATGTAGTACTGTACACATTATTAGCTAAGCTTAAGATTCAAGTCCAATTTTATTGAGTCATGTGACAGGAGTCTCTGCTCCATCTCTCTGTTAAAAACAAGTCCTTGGCCTGAGAAAGGTTGGGGACCCCTGTCTTAACAGTCTAGTTTTCTGATTGTGTGTGTGCGTAACACTGCTTCTTTCATAGGAACTCCCATTCGGCAGATTTCACGGCTTGGCGCTCACAGGACTGATACGCCCATTTGCTTGGTATTTTCTGCAGCGCTGCCTTGCTGGAGCAGTGTTTTGCACCGTGATGAATCAGCCCCAACACAACACACACACACACACACACACAAAACAATCAGGTAATATTGTGTGTAAATGCACCTGGGAAAACTGGTGCATATGCACAGATGAATTTCTAAACTGTCTGTCTGTCATAAATGATGGGACGTGATGGTTCTGCCATAATTTTGTATAAAGCTGGTTGGTCTGCAGAATCATCATAAAGCTCACTGTGAAGACTAAAAGAAAAACTAAAACAGCAACAACAAAAACATATCTGGATAAATGAAGTTGCTAGTGTGTCACTGATGGGAAATCCAAGACAGAATCTGTTCTGTGCTGATTTGTGGGGAAGATCAGTCAAATGGATTTGAACAGTACTTTTTTTCCCCCACAGCCAGAGTTGCCAGGTCCTATAATAATTTCCAGCTGTAGGAAAATTGAAAAATAAAAAAACACCTGAAAGGAATGAAAAGTAGCCCAATTTATACATACAGTATACAGTTTTGTCCTTTCACTTTCCCAATGCTTTTAACACATAGATCTGTAGCCAGGCCCGGAGTGGCCATCGGGAGAACCGGGAGAATTCCCGGTGGGCCGCTCTGCCCCGCTCATAAATTGGGCCGGCAGACTCGCCTGCTTTTTTTTTTTTTTTACATACACGGAATAACGTATATGTATTTAAGTTACTGTGTGACTGATAACTAAGCTAATAACACTAGATTTGAATTTAACATTAAAATGTGACGTTTTCTGTTGTCAGAGCGCGCGCACGCTCTCTCTCTTCCTCTACACAAGCGCGTGTCCCAGGTCGTTGCCATGGAGACACACCGAAACCATTAATGCTGTGGTGTGAGTTAGCGAGAGTGCGCTAATCACAGGAAGAATTAATAAAATAAAATAAAATAAAATGGATAGTAACAAAAAGATACCTGGAGGAGCTGGAAAAGCCAGGTTAAAAAAGAAAGGCATTGGAGGATGACGCGGCCAAATGTGCCAAACTAACAAATATTTTTTCAAGAAGACAAACGAGCAAACGTGAACTGGCGACTCAAGGTAACCTACAATGACTAGTAACATTTACAGTTGTGCATTTGGCAAACGCTTTTATCCAAAGTGGAATTTTATTTATTCAGTTTAGTTTTTTTTCTATTGATTGTCTGTTTCAATTAAATGTAAGTAACATTGTAATTACATTGACATGGATATAAAAAACAATAGTGCAAAAAGTATATTTCTTACTGCACTGACTGTTACTTCATTGCTTGAATGCAAACCATTTTTTCATAATGTAACAGTTGGACTCTTTGTTGCAGAAAACTCAGTATGTGATTTTTTATTGATTTGTATGGCCATATTTACATAGTTCATATTTTTTTATTGAAACATGTCAAAAATAAATATAAGAGGATAGTAAGAACAGATCTGTCACTTAATTTATCCAGATTCCACCACGGTGGGAGGGGGTTGGATGGGGATTGGTGGTGGGCTGGTCTTAAACATTACACTCCCGGGCTGAAAATGGATCCCACTCCGGCCCTGTCTGTAGCTGACATCTAATAGAGCTGACAAGTATACAAATAATCAATTGTTATGCTTTTAAAGTCCCTCGATCAATGAATCAATAGGGAAATACATAAGAGAAAGTGCTACGCTTCTTGTTCTTTGAGAGTAATTGCGTCATCTCAGTAGCTAACCTTACCAAGCTAACCAGCCAATTCTTGCTTTCCTAATGATGCAAAAGTTACAGAATGCTCCTTGCTGAAAGCATTATGAAATTATCCAACATATTTAATGAATTAAAATGAAAGAAACATGTTCGTAGAACAGTGATATTTAATATATGTTAACAGTTTTGGTTTTTATATTGTATTGGATTGTATTTTAGTATTTTTTCTGTTTTCACTTTATTTTTTAAAGTTTTAGTAATGTTGTGGTGCATGTTTGTATTATATTTTGTTTTAAATATGTTTATACAGGTATTTAATCATTTTATTATTGGGTGGGTGTGAGAAGTATACTAATTCAAATGAGTGAAACTTCCTGTGGAGTTTTGTGGACACAGGACTGAATGTACTATGGCTTTCTCTTATATACGACTGTAGCAGTGGTATAGTTTGTTTTCCTCTAGTGAAAAATACAGCAGTGGCAATGAGCAGTGCTGATGTTCTTTACATCCCAGCCACATTACGACCCCAGCTGGAGCCTTATAGGAAGAGAAAGCTGTTTATCTCTTCTAATGCTAACACTGCTGTGCTGCTTTCATTTCTGTGCAAGCAACACATTCTGTTTGTTGTGTGGTGTTGATGGCTTTAAAAACGAGCGGTGCTGCACTTTTGTGTTGCGACCGGCTGAAGCGATCAGGTCTGTGTTTCTGAGTCAGTGCACAGTGCCCTGGTCTCTTGGGTAATCTCAGTGCCGGTGGTTTGCCGAGCTGAAGACTTTGACATTAGAGCTAATGTAACAGTGAGCGATTGCTTTGGCAGCTCGAAACGGTGTGGAGATTTTTGTAAGACCAGCGCGAAATATGATTTGGAAAGCCATTTTAAACTTAATTTTCCCCACAGACGTGTGTGTCAGTAAACACCCTACCTCCACTTCGTCTTCGTAACACTGAGTGAATAAAGGGATATTCACACTATGGCTGGGTGACATACCTCAATATGTTTCTGATTTAATTTTGAGCTTGATTATTTTTCAGAAATTGCTTTTTTTCTACTTCAATCGTAACAACCATAATTTCAACCAAATGGGTTGATCACCAACAAAATAATTAAGCAATTTTACATAAGCAAGCATGTTGTTTTTCTGGATATCAGTACATCTGTGATTCATGCAAAGGCCCAGTGCTACAGGTAATCACAGCCAGGGTTGCCAAGTCCTAGAAATGTTTCCTGCCCAAAGACGTTCCAAAACCCGGACAAAAATAACAAGATCTAGCCCCCCCCCGTGAGATCACAATTGACAGCTGTGGGATTCCCACAAAGACCTTACAAATAAAAGTTTTTAATTTAGATGGTTTTAGCTAGACTTGTTTATCTGTAGTAAGTGCATAGTTATTTGCCTTTGTTTTTAATTTTCAGCACTTTGCATAATAAACTGTTTCACATGTGAGCTATTAAAATTAATAACACTGTTACAATGTGATATGCAATATGTGATAGGCTAACTCCATTAGGGTGCATAAGTTCCTGATCCTGTTCACGTAATCTCTAGTTTGAGTAGCGACATCAAACCTGCCCCACATACATCTCTCCTTCACCCCTTCAGTGGTCCTTAGGTCACTATTTATTTATTAGATTGGTATTTATTCCAAGTATATCAATACACATTGGAAAACAGATCTATATTCTTTTTTCTTTGTATATAGATAAATCACAGCTGTGGTACATTATAAAAATAGCCCAAGAGGCTCTATAATGTTTCCTGCAACCGCATTTACAAAATAACCCAATTGTGCAGGACAATCATAACCATGGCAAAACAGATGACAGCAATGCCGATATTTACACATTATTGCAGACACAGCAAGGTTGTGAATGTGTTTTGACTTTTATACAGTTTATTAAACCAGACATCACCGTTTTTTTAATTGGTTTGGCTCAATTCTCGAATGGGAATTTTTTTCTTTCTTTGTCAAAACAAAGAAAGTCCAGATAACACTTATTGTTGTGTTGAATGTTTCATTAGGGGCTTTTATACATATAACCTTCTCCTGAAAATTAGAGAACAGGATATTTTGAGAAATACTAAAATATCAGTTTTAGTTAAAAAATCTAATAAAGTCCATTTTAGAGCTAGTCTCTCAAAAAAATGAATTTTTGCTCTTAGTCCAATTACATTAATTGTTAAAATGAGCTCATACAACATAACTCATTGGTAAAAATGGTCCCAACTGTAATGGTTCAGTCTGAACATGTTAAACAATGTAATTGTAAAAACCCCCAGGTTTACACGTTCATCTTCACACCGACGGTCAACAAGAATATTTTTCGGTTTCCAGCATGTAGGCGGGCGCTCTAACAAGGAACGCCAAAGACTTACAGCTCTTCCCGTCAGTCGCTTAGCAGCAAGCCTCTTTGTGAGGTAAGGAGAGTGAGGTACATCTTGAAACAAGGAATGTTATTATTAGGCATTTTTTATTTAGGCATGAAACATTGATGGAGACTTGTGAATAGGTTCATGTACTTTTATGTTTGCATTAAATGAGTTTCATGACGTATGTCAGTGTTTTGGGGGGTTACCATTGTGGTAAAGTGTTAGCGCATGTGCTTGGGTTGAGGACCAGCTTCAACATGACTACAAAGTATCAGTTTTAGTTAACAAAGAAACTAATAAAGTGCATGCCATAGGATGCTGACAATATCATCATGTGCTATGCAGTAACAAATTGGCTAATGCCTAAAGTTAAGTAAATCCCACACAAATAATGCATAGATATTGACAGTCAGTTAGAAACAATTTATAATCACAGTAGAAGTGGAGTTGAAACAAACAGTGATGAAAACATCACTTCAGTGCAATGTATGGACTGTTAATTAAAACTATATTTGATCAATTGAGGATTGGCTCAACTCAAGTTACAATTCATCCAATCCAATATTTTTGAGTGTAGAACTAACTGATGTTAAAATCTACAATGTAGCTGATGGATATACAGCCAACTATTCACATATATGAGTTAGCCTCATTCTGACATTGTCTATTTTGAATGTATAGACCTAATTTGGTCTATTAGGTCAATAGGTTTCATTCTATTCATACTTATCATATTTTACTGTGCAACCATACATGTATAAAGCATTAGTTAACAGGCATGGCTACTGTTATGAGGTCAGTAACACTTGATCTAGTAGGAATGACAGCATTCTTGCACTGCATCTTTAGTTCTTTGCACTGAAGTAATTTAAGCTTCATTAGCACAGCTGAAGCTTTACAACAACTCAGGGTTTCAAACAAATTAGATTGCTGAAAAATGTAACTCTCAAAATTACAAGTGTGAATCAGTTTACTCTAATTTTTCTTAAGTTCGTTCAAGCAACTTTTTTTTTTGAGTGTAAAATGAATGCCTGTAGCAGTAACATGCAGACACAGCAATCCCCACCAATAAATACATAGAATGACAGTCTGAATCCTAGTTGAAACAAACAGTGATGAAAAGTCCCAGTGCTGTTGGACTGTTATATCAGCTTTCATGGGATGCTCCTCAATCAATCAAATCCAAAGATGAGAACTAACTGTTTATAACTAAATATCTGATATATACAGCCAGCTTTCACATTTGAGTTAGTCTCATTCTGAAACCCTAGGTGAATGTATTATTTGGTTATTAGGTCAATAGGTTTCATTCTATTCATACTTACAAGACTTCAACCATACATGTATAAAGCATTAGTTAACACTCTTACTGTTATGAGGTCAGTAACACTGATTGGATGAATACAGCATTCTTGCACTGTACAGTGTTTGCACTATAATTTGCTATTAGCACAGCTGAAGCTTTTCATAACCCAGGGTTTAAACTGATGCTACAGTAACTCTCAAAATGACAAGTGTGAATCATTGCTTAATCTAAGGTTAAGCACAGTTTGAATGCCTTTTACAGCAGACACACAATCCCTTTCTGACGCATTGAATCCTATTGAGATAAACTTCAAGAGTTCTTTCTGTCTATATATTTAATTAAATCAGTAAGCTGGATCTCCACATGCAGTATGACCTGTTTGACAGAAACGCTATAGCCTGGATCAAGGTTTTGAGGCTTCTCCTGAATACATTTAGCTCTATTTCTAACTTTTGCTTTGTTCTTTGACTTTATGAGGTGCTGAGGATGACAGTTTATTGTGAGGAAGAGGAAACCTCAGACTTTGAAATCAACAGCAGATTTGCCTTTATCTCGAAAGCTCTGGGGTGTCGGGTGGATTTAGGGGTAGGATTTCAAAAGGCTAGATTTTTTAAAATCACAATTAAAATCGTACGTTTAAGAGCCAACAAAGGAATAACAGTACTATCTAAGCTCAAAGCCTGGATTACCACGCAGTCTGCTGCTCTTCCACAACTACAAAAAGAAAAAAGGCCAAAAGTTTCTCTGTTTAAACTTGTTGGATTTCACCCTTAGCACGGCCTTTCAGCATTGGACGTTGTCTTAAAAGAGATAACAATTATAGCTAGAAGCCGTTTTCCCGAGGGTGTAATGTAATTGCCTGTTTGGCCACGGCCTTTCTGTTGTTTCACAGCCTTTTGCTTGATGAAAGTCCCGGTGAACATACGGAATGAAGAGAGCAGGCTTTCAATCTCCTGAAATATGAGTTCATGCTAGACTGTGTAGCTGGGAGAATTAATCAGGGCTCACTCAAAAAGCTTTCACACGTTTATTGAACTTAATTTTACCCAACCCTCCCTGTTCTTTAATTGAATATTTCTGGTGCTTGTCCTCCCTTTCCTTAAAGGGGTCATATCACGAGATTTCATGTTTTCCTTTGTCTTTGGAGTGTTACAAGCTGTTCGTACATATCCGCAAAGTCTCAAAGATTAAAGTATCAGACCCAAAGAGATATTCTTTCAGTTTTTGTTAAATGTGAGCCAAAATCATCACAATTAAAAGAACCAAAGATTTAAACTACTTCAGTCTGTGTGCATTGAATTTATTTAATACATGAGTTTCACAATGAGTTGAATTACTGAAATAAATGAACTTTTCCATTCAATTCTAATTTATTGAGATGCACCTGTGTGTGTGTGTGTGTGTGTGTGTGTGTGTGTGTATATATATATATATATATATATATATAATACAATTTTCTTCCCATGTAAAACAAAAAAATACGTGTGTTTGAAGAACTTTCAAATGGCTTCTTTCTCCATAAAATGAGTTCATGGTGACCATGTCTGTCAAGCTTCAAAAATGATGATGATAATAATAATTAGAATATGCTATATTTATGCTATCTGCATACAGACAAATTATATTTAACATATTCAGCAGAAAGGAAGATTTTCATTGAAAAACTCCTTAAATTGCAGTGTGTTCCTCATATAAAGATATTGTATGACTTCAGAACACTTATATACTGTATAGTGCAAGTTGTCTGGATAACTACTTTTGTTCATGTACGATTATGAGTAAGGGACAACATTAATCATCCATGGTGGTTTGGATATAAAATCACAAACTGAATGGTTAAAAATGGCCTTTAATGGCCTGTCCACTGTAGTGGACAACATGCATGAAAGGGTTAATTAATGCTGTGCATGCCATTGAAGGTGGCACTGGAGTTTAGTAATTAGGCTAGGGAATACTTTCATCCTGTCTGCCTTTGTCAGCCAGTTCATCTGTAATACTCTGCAAAATGTGTATTTAAAGACCTGCCAACCAAGGTCATCTATCATTTTCTGATAGTTATTTGTCAGTATTATCAATACGGCTGTGTATACACTGCCCAGGCCCTACCGCAGCATAATAACATCTATTATGTGGCTAGCAGCGTGGCTGTATCCTTCAGCAAGTGCATGCTGCTGGCAACTGTGACCAAAACGAATGCCATTAGCTTGGAGGTGATTGATTTGCCCAGAAGAGATCTTTCATTTCACCCATCATGGGGCTGATGAAAAATAAGAGTTGATTTGAAGGACAAGTAGTAGAGCTGAACTTGGATGGCAAAACCGTTGAATGTTGCTATAGTGAATGTGAGCTCATGGGGTGGGATGGGGGGGGGGTGTTGATCAGTCTGCTCAGCTTCGCACGCTGAAAGCCACTCATCTCAAATGACAACATTATGTGTTCTTTTCCTCTCTAGCAATATTTGAATAACATGTTAAGAGGGACAGTTTGTTGACATTGAACTTCCTGCTATTGAACTCACAATACGTGTCGAGTACCAGCCCCTTTTTAATGCTGATGGACGGACCGTCGAGTTTGTGTTGCTCATCATGCGGTTGGGCACATACAGGCTTCTCTCTTGTCTTTCACTGGCGCATGATAATGATAAAGTGCCTTATGCGTATTCATTAAGAGACAGCGCCGAATAGCACTAACGTTTCGCTGCACGTGCCTGAGCCCACAGCTCCACGCTTGAAGGACATGAGCAAATCCACGCTGTGAGTTTTGGTTTTGGAATCACATGACCTCTGATGATCAGATGCCTTTGGGGATTCCAGAATAATTTGCCTGGTGAAAAGAACACACTTTGCATTGCCCTTAATTAACAGAGAAGGCAAAGCATGTTCAAAAAGTAGAACAGCAGAGACCTTGAGGAGAAATAAAAAGAGAATTAATTAACATTTAGAACGGCATACCAACTGGATTGTTCCGAATTGAACAATATTAGTTAGACCTGAAACGTTTGCCTGGTCAGTTTTTATCCATGACAATGGATTGTATTAATCTTATTAAGAATTGAAAATTGAACAAGGTATTTGATGATGTGTCTCCTGTATGACTAAGTCAGAATCACCAGACAAGCAATAAATTATACAGGAATCTTTAGACACATTATTGCATTCTTGATTTTGGTAAATGTTCATATTTCTGCACTCAGGTTTCCCACAATTTATGACTTGCATAACTTTTAAATTACCTTAACATTCATTTGAGACAATATTAAAATATAATTTGAAATCAGTCAGGTTGAATCATTCAGACTGATTTTTGAACTGAATTTGACTAATTCATAATTAAAAAGTCTAAATATCACATATAACGCAGTAGAACAGTTTAGCACAAACTGGTTTGCTTATTATAAAAGGGATTCAACATTTTGTTGGCTGATATGGCTGGCCAAGGCCAATAGACCAGTGAAGACTAGTCTCACGTAGGCAGACCTTCAGACTGACGGCTGAAGGTATGGGAACTTTGGCTGCTTTGAATGGCTAAGGCCCACCCAAGAGGCCATACTGACTGACAGGTAAAGCAACCAATCACATTTCGTTTTGTGCCGCGTCATGTTTAGGGGCGTGGAAATGTCGCCACATAACAGACCAGTGTGTAAAACTCTCGGACATATTTTAAAGATTCTATGCCGCAAACTTTACATTTTTCACATACTTTTGAAACTCCAGCATTTAGTTGATCCTGATAAGCGCTCGTTGTTACCGTTATAAACATGACAGCTTTCTTCTTTCACGAGGGGGTTTGGCACCAGTGCATTTTTGATTCAAGGCGGAACGTTAAAGAACGTGACACACACGTCTCCCTGAAATCCTGTATAATTCAACCAATCCGATGACAACTTCGAAACTCCTGAAGTGTTTCCAGATAAGTGTGTCATATGCATCAGACGTTTAGCCAACAGTCCATGGGCGTAACGTCTGAGGCTGAGACTAAGTGAAGACTGGCAAACCATTGACATACTACTATCTAACTTTCACTCATAACTAGAGATCGACCGATATATCGGTTTACTGATATTTTTCCTGATATTTAAGCATTTTTACCATAATCGGATATCGTTTTTGTAAAAAAAATAATTACTACATTTTCTGTAAAAACTATTTTTGTCACGTACACGCAGGATCACCATTGCAGCGCGTCTGAGGGGAGACGAGACCGCAACGATGGTGTGTGCAGGTACTTGATTTGCTGTAGTTAGTAAACTTTATAGATTGCCTAAAAAAAGGCCAAAAATAGCCCATGTTACACCGCTCTTTATCTCCTTGCACTGGCTACCAGTTGCAGCTCGCATCAAGTTCAAGACACTGATTCTTGCATATAGAACAACCACAGGCTCAGCACCCACCTACGTCCACTCACTATTACGAATCTACATCCCCTCCAGAAGTCTGAGATCTGCTAGTGAGCGACGCCTCGTGGTACCGTCACAGAGAGGCTCAAAATCACTCTCCAGAACATTCTCGTTCACCGTTCCTGGCTGGTGGAATGATCTTCCCACTCTCATCCGGAATGCTGGATCCCTGTCAATCTTCAAGCAACAACTGAAAACTCATCTCTTTTGACATTACTTGACTTCATCCTAAACTTAAAAAAAAAAATACAAAATTGTAATCTTTCTCTTTATCTTTCTCTCCTTCCCTTGCTAGCTTGTACTTATTTGAACAATGTCTGAAATTGGTGTTATGAGCACTTCCTCTGTCTGTTTGCCTCTTCAAAATTAATTGCTTGACATATTCCCCATTTGGATAAAAGCGTTTGCAAAATGACTAAATATAAATGCCCAATTGATTCTTGAATCTTTTTTGTGTGAATAATTGGTGCATAATTTTGTCATTACTAACTTACAAGAACTGTCCAAGTGTAGCAAGTCACACCAGTGAATTAAGATGTGCAAGAGGAATGTGCAAACAAGTTATACATGGTGTGTATATATATATATATATAATATATATATATATATATATACTGTATATATATATATAGCAGCAATACGGATGATGGAGAATTGATGCAGATGATGGAGATTGTTGCTGTAAAAGCTACATTGTCATGATGAAAGCAGTTGAGCTAGGCCTACATTTAAAGCTACTTATGCGTTTTAGGAGTGTCACTGTTGGTGTGTATCATGTGTGCTGGATGCTAAGTACGCACTGATTCCAATCAATTGAATTCCCTTAAAATTACCTGTAAACATTGTTTACCCACAGATAATAAGACTATGTTGTTATGAGGTGGAAAAAATAATCAAAAAGTTAGAGCAAAACGGCACAGTTTGAACGGATTTTACAATAATCCATTGCGGATCAATAATGGCCATTGCGACTGTGGAAGACTATAAGCTGATCATAACAGTTGCAAAATGAAAATACATTGCTTCATATTTGTAATATGTGACCCTGGGCAACAAAACCTGTCTTAAGTCACTAGGGTATATTTGTAGCAATAGGCAAAAATACATAGTATGGTCAAAATGATCAATTCTTCTTTTATGCCAAAAATCATAAGGATATTAAATAAAGATCATGTTCCATGAATATATTTTATACATTTCTTACCATAAATATATCAAAACTTCATGTTTGATTTGTAATATGCATCGCTAAGAACTTTATTTGGAAAACTTCAACTTTAAACTTCAACTTCAACTTTAAAGACGCTTTTCTCAATATGTTGAAGTTTGTGCTCCCTCAGATTCCAGATTTTCAAATAGTTGTCGGCCAAATATTGTCTGATCCTAACATATATAAATAACCATACATAAATGGAAAGCTTTTTTATTTAGCTTTCAGATGATATATAAATCTCAATTTCGAAAAATTGACACTTAAAGACTGATTTTGTGGTCCAGGATCACATACTTACAAATTATATAGAACAGCTAGAAATCACATTTTAAAAATATCTTATTCCCCTGTAAGTAGCCGTGCAACCTTATATTAACATACATTCTGTAATATAATGACATACCGTCATATGCGACAAAAAAACTCACTTACCACCTTGTTTCGTTTGCTAAAGCTTCAGGCAGAAGGTGAAAAGGCGGCAGTCACGCGCGTGTGTGCGCGCTTAGTGCACGGAGGCGGGGTGAAAAAGGCGGCAAGCGCGTGAAGGGAGAAGAGAAAAGCTGCTCGTGTGCGCTGCACTCGTAGTCTACCGGTGTCGGTTTCCAGGCAGTGATCGGTGTTCTCTGTGTCAGTTTTTCCTTCACTTCTCTCTCGCTCTCTCTCTCGGTGTAATTGAGTACCAGTCCTCTGAAGAACGACTCTAAAGATCAAATCTCACGTCTCACTGGGATTTTGCTGCATTTTTCCCTTCAGCATCTTCTCTCCTCTGTGTAACCGTCAGCGGACTCGTCACAAACTGAATGTCTCTTGCTGTCTGTGGTAATTTGTTATCATGACCACAGCAAAGGAGTCAAATATATCGACCAAAGCAGCTCAACAGCAAGATCAGGTACTGAAGTGATTTATTTACTTTTTTACTGGACAGATATATATACTTTATTAATTTCAAGAGGTAAATTTATTTAGCTGAACCAGAGGTTATTTGTTAAATCGGACAGATAAAGTTTTATCTGCTGAATTGTTTTAATTTTTGTATTTAGCCTAAGCACAATAATGTTACATTATTGACAGGAAGATTTCTTGACCATTAATGCATCAAGCAGAACATATAACTTAGCGATTATTAGCTGCACAGTTTAAAGTAACCTAACGTTACCGGTTTAAAGTGATCCGTTTCTGTCAGCTGGAAGTTCACATAACGTGCAAATAATACATTTATTCTGATTTTCACAATACTTTTAATTGGATATATTCTTAAAGAAAATGAAATGTTCTAACATGTCAAAGATAGCTGATACAATATTAATGAAATGACTATTAATGATAACATATTGTCAGAATTATTTTAAAATAATAATAATTATTATTATATTTTTGTTTCCCTCAAATATTATCTGTTTCCTGTAAAAAAAAACACTTTTCCTCATAGTAATAAATATATGTGTATATATATATATATATATATATATTTTTTTTTTTTTATATATTGACCAAAAATATACCTAATGATGATGACCAGAGATTATATTTGCCACAATACGGTTTTCCATTCCTCTGCAGGCCTCTACTCACCCACAGGCAGATACATGATTATAATAGTAGAATAACTTGATACATAAATGGCTATATTCACATTGATTATATTTGATTCATACATATTTTGATTAATAAAACTCTTCCACATGAAAACTGCTTAAATCACATTGCTTCCCTCTTTTTTTTTTAAATAGTAGCTTGACTTCCCCAACAGTGAATGTCGGTGCTTGATTTCAAGAGAGAAAGTGTGGAAGCAGGTAGAGAAACAGCCACAGGCAATACTGACAGGAACAAAGTGCAGTGCAGGGAAAGCAGTGTGAAAGGTGGGAGCCCTGCTAGAGACAGCAGAGAGCGAGGGCAGGTGAACGTGTCAAGGGCAGGCAAACTTTGACAACAGGAACGGTAGATCTTCTGTTCTTCTACTGTTTCCCAAAGGCAATAATCACCCGAGAGCAAAGTTGAGATTTACATCAAAAATCATGCAGGATATGTCTATAGTTTAAATTTACCCATAATAATTAGGCCTGTCAATTTAACAGGTTAAATTAGTGGCAGTTCTAAAAGAATGCACAACAGGATGTAATCATGTGCCATAACCTGATTCTATATTGGATATTCCTGCCATTGGAGCAGTTCAAATGTGAAGTACATCCTTCGTGTTTTTGTGAGTCTACAGTTAATTCTTGTGTTCAAAAACTGCTAGCTGAATTGCAGCTTAAACTACTTATGAGTTGATAGTGTCTTAACTCATGTCGCTAGATGCTGATAATGATAAAACACAGTAGAACAGCCAAAGGTGTGAATCTCAATGTGTATGAAGACCAACAAATAGAAAATAGCTGAATACAGGAACATGTCGTGTTTGCCATAAGTCTTACTTGGACACATTGACTTACTCGATTGTAAAATAGATTACTGTGAGGCCTGTAATGAACTTGTGTTCAATGGGACAGGAGTACAACTAAATATATATTGACTTCTCCAAAAAAATGTTCTATCCGCGTTATATTTTTCTGCCAGAACAATGTAACCTCTTTCTGTACTTCGTCTTTATTTTCAGGGCTTTTCGGCAAATATTGATATGCGACTAACTAACATTTAATTGATTAATTAAGAATACAGAATAAATTGACTGCCATAATAATGAAGTGCAGAAACAGACTGTTTTCATGCCGCTCTATAGTTTTTATTTGTAGTTGCAGTTCGGTTTAATGGAGAAGTAATAGCATTTTGAGGATAGAGGGAGAACGCGGTTAATGTAGCTGTGTAAAAGAGAGTAATGCAGCAGCATAATCTGTAACCATTTATCAATGATGCCTTTGAGCATAAGCTCACATACAGACCTGAACATGCTGACACAGTCATACTTACTCTTGAACTGTCTCGTATGTACAATGCAAGAAGATTCCAGCGTCTAGTAATTTGTCTGTCCGCAGTGAATGCTGAAATGTGTTGTCACAAAACAAAGCCAGTCAGGTGTGTGTTTCCCATACAATAACGTAGCTTGCTGCTTACCTACTATAGTATGATGCTTCATTGGGGAAAATAAGCTAGTCACGACATTTTCCTTAAACCGCAGTGACTTTTTTGCACATCAGTCATTCGAACAATGTTGATTCAATAATGTTGAACTGTCATTAAAGACATCACGCAGGTGGTAGAGTAATAACTTAGGCTAATTAATTGGTTTGAGAACGTATGAATGTCAGATTATTGCTGTAAATAAATACTGTTTATGAGGACTATTTCTGTTCTCCACTGTTTCACTTTTTCAAACGTTGTTTTATTAAAATGCAGGTTCCCTATTACATTGCACTTTGTGGTTCCTCCGGGGTACTAGAGCACATTCATATCTGCACACCCTTCAAAAACGCCACTTTCATTCTCTTGACATTTTACCAGATATAGAATGCTATTCGTTTATGCAATCAAATATAAAGCTTCTACTGAATGTTACAGTACCTTGCTTATGATCTATGTAAGTTGACATCAATAAACTGCTTATAATCACAGGTCGAGAGCTGTGGTTCCGACCACACAATTTTGCGATATAGTTTGTGAATATTCATTGGAAATATGATCTTGAGAAACAGAATCGTTGAAATCTAAAACTGGCTTGAATAATATTAATGATAAAACGTGGCTCTCATGCCATGCACGGAACTGCAACTAAACATAAAACTAAGAAAATAAATGTTCATCGCAATTTGTGCGATGCTTCATGCTTTTTATAAACTATTTGTCATAAAGTCTTTTTTAAACTTTCATGATCAGTCTCTTTTTGTCCATGTTTGATGTTTCTGTGGATGAGAAGCACTACTTTGGTTCAATAAATTGGACCAGGCAACCTGAGGCAATGCGGCAATATAGAAACCAAGCACCTGCAAAATGTGTTGCTTGTCATGTTGTGCCTGGTGACTAGGACAAAACCGTGAACAGACATGGAAGAGATACCTTTTAATGCTTTTAGCAACCTCAGAAAATGTGTACAACTACATTATTATTGTGAGGATTTAAAGAATAGTAAACAACAGACCCAGAGGGTATAAGTATTTTGTATACATTCAAACACACATAATCATAAACACATACATTCTTTCACCCATATCGTCTGTGGTCAAAAGATGGATCCAATTATCCAGTAATGTGTGTTAGATCACACTAATATATAGTAGTGTTGTCAAAAATATCGATATTTCGATAAATATCGATACTGAAATATCTGAACGGTACCAATACTAATTTTCCGAAGTATCGATACTCCGATCCTAGCCGAGCTGTCACTTTCACTTCTCTCCAAAGGCGCGTTGACAAACACCACACGTGACCGCAGTGCCTGTCACGTGTCTCGTCTCATTCGCTCTGGTTAAATTGCAAAAGTGAAGTGAATATAAAGATGGCGAGTGCGGCTTGTTTCTAACAAGCAAAATATGTTTGCTTCTTAAATCAGACGGACTGAGATGCAGCGATTACTACTTGGACGGACTTCTTAAAAATGCAAATCAACTCTGTCAGCAGGAGACGCTTAAAAGCGGGAGAAATAACGTAATGTTAACGCTAGAGGTTTGCGCCCTGTAACGGCTGTAAACTGAGCGTACAAACGCTGCTTTATCAGACATATAACATGCAAGATGAAATGAAAATGACATCAAACATTTCCTAAAGACAGTGTTCCTTCAAAAATTCAGTGATATAAAAACACCTGCGCCTCGTTTTAATTTTTAAACATGCATTACTTGCTCATGTTATTCAAGTTTTGATATTGTGGTGGGTCGCCTCAAATAAATGTATGTATGTGAAACACATCCCACAGCACAACAACCTGAGCCCAACTTCATTACTAATCACTTTAACTGTTTTTGTAGCCAGCGCCACTAACAGCCCGATATACAAACACAGACCGGAAGTTAACTTCGGTCCGGGCGCGTGCGCACGATCAAACCTGATATGAGTGTTGTCTCGTTTTTTCACCGTAATTATTAAAGTTAATATAATCTGACTGAGGAATCTTTAACTGTGAATCTTTAAATACTTTAACTGTTGTCAAATGTAAATTAACTTGTGCTCATTTAACTTCATTAAAAAAAGTATTACTTAAATTCTGCAATTTGTCTTCATGTCGATCCAGTGAGCATTGTCTTCGCGTGTGATGCACACACGTTTGCGGTGATATGTGAATCCGGCATTAAAATCTGTTCATAAAATAATATTATGCATTAACCAGCATTTATGAACGATGAGCAATGCATTTGCTACAGTATATTTTAATCTTTGATAACAGTAGGTAATAAAAATACAACGGATCATATTAGCTCTGGTCCAATGAAAAAAAATATTAACAGATAGAACTTTGGATTTTAATTAGTACATGTATTAGTAAATGTTAGTTTAAATATACTTTTAACTAAGATTAATAAATGTTTTGGAAGTATTTTTCATTGTTTATTCATGTTAACTAACGTTAACAAATATCTATTACCATTAACTTAAGTTCTACGATTAGTTAGATAGTTCAGTTCATTTTAAAAGTGTGGCCAAAAATAAAATAAAATAAATGTTTTATTAAAGTTTGGCATTTTCTTGTAGCACCAGAAAGAAGATGAGACTCGACCTGCAACAAAAACAACACACTCACAACCTACACTAGACACTACACCTTGAACAAGTGCACTACCTCAAGTCATTTTTGTTCATGTAAAATATACCTCATTGTCATGTTATATTTATCTAAAAAAATAATAATAATTGACCCCCTTAATGTTGTGGCAGTTTTTTTCTCTCCCTGGTATCGAAAATGGTATCGAATATCGATATTTTTCAAGGTATCGTATCGAAGTTAGAAATTCCAGTATCGTGACAACACTAATATATAGGCTGAGACGAGGTATGCTCTCCTTGCACTGCTACGGGAACAAGGCAGTTTCAGTCTAAAATCACACACACATAAACACACACTCATGGATGCATTTATCCGATAGTGCATACTCGCACACACACAAACAGCCCCTGACCCGCTTGAGCCTTGTGTGTGAGTGACCATTTATTTCCTTAAATTCATAAACCCGCTAAATTACCATCACTCACAAGACAAATGCCAGCTGCCAGTGGGCGGTGGTGCAAATGGTAGGATGAAATACGCATATAATAGTGCGTCATTTTGAGGTGACAGGAGATTTCTAAATCTCAGCAAAATGTCTTTTATGAGGTTTTATGAGCATACAGCCGAGTGATGTTGGTGTCCAGAACTGATGGGTTTAAGTCTGTTTCATATCAATTGCAAAAACAAATGTAGGTGTACAAACCATTTTTGCTGTGCTTTGTGCAGTGTGCAGAATTTCTTTATAGTCTTGGATTTTATTTATAAGGCAGCTCAGTCTCTCAAGAAAAACCTAACAAAAGAGGATAGTTCATAAGTTTAAATTATATCTTGATTTACTCACCCTTGAACTTGTATGAGTTTCTTTCTTCTATTGAACACAAACAAATATATTTTAAAGAATGTGGGTAAACAGTTGTTGGTCCCTATTATTGAAGTATTCAGGGACCAACAGCTGTTTACCCACATTCTTTAGAGTATCTTCTGTTTACCCACATTCTTTAGAATATCTTCTGTTTACCCACATTCTTTAAAATATCCCTCTGACATAAAAAAATCTTTAAAATATGCCACTGATGGGGGAAAAATCTATGAAAGTCAATGGGGACCAGAAACTGCTGTTTGGTCACCCACATTCTTCAAAATATTTTATTTTGTGTTCAGAATAAGAAAAAAATCATACAGGTTTAAAGCAACTTGAGGGCAAGTAAATGATGACAGAATTGTTTTTTTTTTTGGTGAACTGTCCCTTTAAGCAATATATGTTATATATAGATATGTTTTAACTTCGATTGTATTGGATGTTTGTACTCTGATGTTATCATGTGTGTCCATATCATTTATTTAATTATTGTATAAAAAAAGCTAAAGTATACACATATTTCACTGCATTGACCAACAGAAAGCTGCTTGGTTTTAAAGTGACTTTAAATGAGTTGTTCTTCATACATGACTACCCTATTTATAATGAACCTATTTGCCCACAACATTTTGTTAATGTGACCACACCTTCAAGGCCATAGTTCACACAAAAATGAAACATTTTCAGCACATCCGGGTTCTACATCAGAACGCCAGCTTCTGCATTAGCAGCACCACATGCATGCATCATGTTAATCTCGTGAATGCACATCAAAGGCTGACATAGAAGAGATAAGTTGTTGAATAAAGTTGTTATTTTTATTTTCTTTGTGCACAAAAAACTGTTCTCATAGCTTCATAAAATGAAGGTTGAACCACTGATGTCACATGGACTATTCTAACGATGTGCTCACTATCTTTCTGGGCCTTGAAAGTGGAAGTTGCGTTGCTGTCTTACTTCTTACTGGAAGAGAGAGGGAACACATTTCACCTGTTCTGGCTTCACTTTAGTGGTTGCCTGTTGAATACCGTGCTATTTTTGTATGTGTGTAAGGGGCTAAATGGCCGAGCCCAACAGTGTATTTCTGATCTTGTAAACTGGAAATGCTTTAGTCCCTTAAGTTTGATGCTGACTGTGCCATGGTCATGTTTGAAGTTAAAAGGAGATTGTGCCCTCTCGGTTGCAGCTCCACAACTGTGGAATGATCTGGTGGTACACATTAGGCTCTTGTCCGATGCTGATTCCTTTAAAACTTCACTGAAAAAATATATGTAATCTTATTAATCAGGGTGTCCTCTTGTCAGCGTATCTATTTGATTGTTTTGTGCCTTCTTTTCAGCTTGTATTTTATAATTTTATGATTTTAGATTGTACAGCACTTTGGTCAGCAGCTTTTGTTTTCAATATGCTTTAGAAATAAAAATGCCTTGCCTTGTCTGTCTATGCAGGGTCAAAAAGCCAGTGGATTTCATAAAAAAAATATCTTCAGTTGTGTTCTGAAGATGAACAAAGGTCTTAAGGGTTTGGAACGACATGAGAGTGACTAATTAATGACATAATTTTTATTTTTGGGTGAACTATCCCTTTAACATATGTGATGTGACCCAACATGATTGAAGAATGTAGTAGGACAATAATATAAGAAACATTAATACTTAAATGGCTAGTAGGTAATTAATAGGGATGTTCTGATTGATTGGCTGCCGATCGGAATCAGTATGTAATAGGGCTCCCCTCGACTAAGAATTTTTCTGGTCAACTAGTAGTCGTTCATTTTAAGCATTAGTCGACTAATCGCACGTTTATTAATAAACCATTTAAATCATAATCAGCATTTAAATGCCTACAGAGCTCAAGCACACACATAAAGCTAAAACAGATAAGTTATATTTGAGGTCGATGAATGATAGGTGAGCGTTTGTCTTGCCCGATGTCCTGTATTACCATAGACTAGCCGTTAACGATCTGTTAGTCACGGACTGCGTCTCACACTTTCACTGTTGTCTCACACTTGATCTGCCTACACTCTCCCTAACAGGGTGTTCTAATCGTTAAACAAAAAAAGAGGAATTAAATGAATAGGCATGGAATGTATTTGTTAATTGCATAATTGCATGTAATAATATTTACTGTATACTATATTACAAATAATGAAATGACAAATATTTAGTATGACAAATTATAACTAGATAAAAATAAATCAATTCACAAACCTGACTTAAGTTTATTTACACCTACTGTATTGATTATATAATATAAATTTGATATGAAGCAATGTATGCTGCTTTTTTATTGTCTTGAGGCACATATCATAGCTCAAATATAAGTGGATATGACAGAGCAAGTAAACAAACAAACAATATATAAATGAAATGATCTGAATTAGCTGTAAAAGTCCTGATTGGTCCCTCCCTAGCAATTAATGGCATGCTTTCTCAATTGTACTGGCTGCTTAAATGTCACCAGAATGCTTTGGATGTGTTTAAATAATGATAATCAACAGGCTGTTTAGTTATCCAGGAGCTGTGGATTCATTTAGATGGCATTTATTTTGAAATGCCAGCTTCCCTCAAGGGCGTAATTGGATAATTGGATTTCATAAAACCAAGAGAGTGCAACTTTGCATGACAGACGTCTGTTTGTGTTTGCAGATAATTTTCTGTCCAATGTTTTAATAAGATCGTGGGATGTGGATTTCAGGCCAGAATATCTTCATACTTATTTTATTGTAATACTTTGGCCTTTGTCTAAACTGGGGTATATGGTGTAAAAGAACATGCATGCATGACTCAGGGTTTCTTGCAAGCTCTTTTACTGTCAGGCTGTTCTGTAATGAACAGAAGGAGCAGACACTGGGACGTGTGTTTGGCAGGGTGCGTGTGCCATCTCTTCTGGGGCAGCTCCTACCCTTCAGAGTGAGGCTTGGCATTAGAGCCCATTTGTTGATGGGACAGATCCACTATCCTCAGAGAGCCTAGCCTGATTGATTTACACAAACTCTCTGTATCTGTCACTCATATATTTGTTTAGGCTTGTGTAGAAATTCCCTCATACAGTCAGGTTCATATTTGGACATTGACACATTTTTCATAATTTCGGCTCTGTATGCCACCAGAACAGAATTAAAAATAAAAAAATCAAGTTGAAATTGAAGTGCCACATTTTAGATTTAGTTCAAGAGGTTGAACAAAAATATAACAAAAATGCTTAAGGATTACAATCATTTATATACAAAGTCCCCCCATTTCCAGGAACTCAAATGTAATTGGACAGATAAATATAATCATAAATAAAATGTTCATTTTTAATATTTTGTTGAGAGTCTTTTGCAAGCAATGATTGCCTTAATATGGAATTATATTTGTGTCAATAAAAATGAACGTCACTTTATAAAAATGAACGTAGCTTTATACAAACGAACGTAACTTTTCCAGAAACGATCAAAAATATGCCATTACAAAAGAAGAAAAACACAATGAAAACGAAAAAAAATTACTCAGTCGCACAAATTTAACATGCTCTTCAAATAGGCTTCATTCTTTGTTAATGATTTTCATAGATTCGTTTTCGCAAATCGTGGATTCTGAATGCGTTGCCACAGATTTCGCTTACGCTTCGCACATTTTCGTTTGCTGTTTTGGCACAAACCTCTCGTGGGGGCGGGCTTAACAGCGATCCACTCTGATTGGCTAGTGAGCTTTTGATAGACAGCTGCTCTCTGACCTAGAAGTACAGACGTCAGTAGCGCGCATATTGGAAAGCTGTCGCGGTGATTTGTGTGCAATACGTCATGCTTGGTTTGTATTATATTAAGTATGTAAATAATATCTCCAGATGCTGATAACCCGCAACGAACTGTTGCACACTGTACATGAATAAAACTTTTATCGATGTTATTGATTAACCTTACTTCAAGCTGCCTTGAGGGACAAACTGAGGAGGACGATGATCCCGCTCCGTGTCTCTCCTGAGAGCTCATCTTTACAGACTGAGACGACCGAAGGTCAAATATTATTTACATACTTAATATAATACAAACCAAGCACGACGTATTACAAACAAATCACCGCGACAGCTTTCCAATATGCGCGCCAATGACGTCTGTACTTCTAGGTCAGAGAGCAGCTGTCTATCAAAAGCTCACTAGCCAATCAGAGTGGATCGCTGTTAAGCCCGCCCCCACGAGAGGTTTGTGCCAAAACAGCAAACGAAAATGTGCGAAGCGTAAGCGAAATCTGTGGCAACGCATTCAGAATCCACGATTTGCGAAAACGAATCTATGAAAATCATTAACAAAGAATGAAGCCTATTTGAAGAGCATGTTAAATTTGTGCGACTGAGTATTTTTTTTTCGTTTTCATTGTGTTTTTCTTCTTTTGTAATGGCATATTTTTGATCGTTTCTGGAAAAGTTACGTTCGTTTGTATAAAGCTACGTTCATTTTTATAAAGTGACGTTCATTTTTATTGACACAAATATAATTCCATACCTTAAGTCTTGAACTCATGGACACCACCAAATACTGGGTTCCTCCTTTGTGATGCTTTGCCAAGCCTTTATGACTATATGAGATCCAACGATTACAGATTTTGTTGGTACAATTATAGTCTGAGGAATAATCAAGGTTTCATGGTTATTACGATTATTATGCATTTATTAATTTCACAATATAAAATCACATAAACACTCTTTAGATAGTAAAGTGTTATTTATTGCTGCCTTTTGAAACAGAAATAACACAGTAACCAATAATACAGCACAAAATAATAATAGCCTACTAAAGAAAAAAAAAAGTCCATCTCTTCTATTGGAATTAAACAAACTTGACCTCTGCTCAGTAAACATGTCAGTATTTATCTTTTGAAAATAACAAATGGAAATAGATCACAAATGTTTATGGTGTTTTCATTTTGTATCTTCTTTCTACATTTCTTTTGGACCTGAGGTACAGAACTTGGAAAGATGGTGATTTTTTTTTACTTATGAATAATACTATAACAGGGATGATAAATCACAATGTTAATTAAGTATTATTAATATAAGACTAATATTAACTTTATTTATCCCACAGAGGACACTGTTACTAATGAGGGGAATAAACCAAACTATTACATTAATCAACTGTCATTCATGCTTATTCATTTTAATAATCTTTATTCATCTGATTATACATATGACCTGAGAAAATCATGTCTATTATTTTGGTTTGTGAGATCGAGATGCCCACACAAACATTTAGGAGGACAGAAACGTTGTCAACGCTGCCCAGCGACTTTCATTAATAAAACAGCTTAGAAACTGGATCGCTACATTATATTAATCAGCAAAGAGGGTGTAAAATGACTGTTTAAATGACTCCACTCAAATCTTCATTGTTTGTTGTGACGCGCAGATGCAGGTAGGCAAATTCACACATGCAACTGTCACCTCTCTCTCTCTCTCTCTCTCTCTCTCTCTCTCATCTTCATTTCTCAAAGATTTCATCTTTGTCTGAAGCGGGCAGAATGCTAGAGCTATCAAACTTCGCGTCAGGTGGTTCTTGTCTTCACATCGTGTATTAAAAACGTTTATTTCACAGCGAGGACAGGTTGGCTAGCCGTGCTTATGTATACTCTTTAACAGTGCTTTTATGGCAATATTTAAATGACGCCCTGGTCATTCTTGGCGCACCCAAAATGGTCCCACACTATCTACTTCAGTCATTCTCTGGTGGAAATAAAGGATCGCTGTTTGGCTCCTCTGTCACAGTTAATCTAGTGTCAAGTCAAGTCAAGTCACCTTTATTTATATAGCGCCTTTAACAATACAAATTGTAACAAAGCACTGCACAATATCAAAATAGGCAAATTTGTCAATAATGTAAAATGACAGGATTTAACACTCAATTATCTGCTGAATGCATTTCATTATTGAATTTAGTAGTGGCATTGTCCAGCTTAGTTCAGTTTAAATAATATCTGTGCAATCAAGTCGATGATTGTGCTGGAAATGAAGTGTCCCCAACTGAGCAAGCCAGAGGCGACAGCGGCAAGGAACGAAAACTCCATCGGTGACAGAATGGAGAAAAAACCTTGGGAGAAACCAGGCTCAGTCGGGGGGCCAGTTCCCCTCCGGCCAGACAAATCAGTAGTTTGTTCCAACTGCAGCAAAGTCAGAGTGTAAGTGGTCCACTGGTTCCGGGGGTCTTTCCCTGATGGATGTCTAGGTGACGAGGTCCTCACTGGAGATCTGTCTCTGGGGCTCATCTCGGAGGTCCTCGGAGGGGTTGTCATCGTCTCTTCTCAGGTGTTCGGTCATCTCTATCGTTTAAGGGTAGGATCCAGACTGAGGCTTGTGTAATTCCTAACTACCACGGGATGTTAATCCCGTGGCAGTAACATAGAAACAGTAAAACAATTAGCGTAGCAGCGGCTCCATCCAGGAATAACCCTGGATGAAATTATCAGTATAACCCAAGCTAAAGCATAATAATGTGCATGTGTTCAGATGGACTGGCAGTACAAGATTGTGAGATGCATTATATGAATGCTTGGCTAAAGAGATGCGTCTTTAATCTAGATTTAAACAGAGAGAGTGTGTCTGAACCCCGAACGTTTTCAGGAAGGCTATTCCATAGTTTAGGAGCCAGATATGAAAAAGTTCTACCTCCTTTTGTGGACTTTGCTATCCTAGGTACTACCAAGAGTCCAGAGTTTTGCGACCTAAGGGAGCGGGTTGGATTGTAGCGTGATAAAAGATTAGTTAGGTACGCAGGAGCTAAATCATTTAGGGCCTTATAGGCAAGTAATAATATTTTGTAACTGATACGAAACTTAATAGGTAGCCAGTGCAGAGACTGTAAAATTGGAGTAATATGGTCATATTTTCTTGACCTGGTAAGGACTCTAGCCGCAGCATTTTGTACTATCTGTAGCTTGTTTATTGAGGATGCAGGACAACCACCTAGCAGTGCATTACAATAGTCCAGTCTAGAGGTCATGAATGCATGAACTAACTTTTCTGCATCAGAAACACTTAACATGTTCCGTAGCTTGGAAATGTTTCTAAGATGGAAGAATGCTGTTTTTGTAACATTGGAAATATGATTTTCAAAAGATAGGTTGCTGTCTAATATAACACCCAGATTTTTAACTGTAGAGGAAGTAACAGTACATCCGTCTAGTTGCAGATTGTAATCCAAGAGATTCTGTGTACTGTTTTTAGGTCCAACAAGTAATATCTCGGTCTTATCTGAATTTAATAGGAGAAAATTACTGGTCATCCAATCTTTTATATTTTTAACACACTCTGTTAGCTTAGATAGTTTCGAAGTTTCATCTGGTTTTGTTGAGATATATAGTTGAGTGTCATCAGCATAACAATGGAAACTAATCCCGTATTTTCTAATAATATTACCAAGGGGCAGCATATATAAAGAAAATAATAGAGGACCTAGGACAGATCCTTGTGGTACTCCATACTTTACTGGTGATAATTGAGATGACTCCCCGTTTAAATAAACAAAGTGGTAGCGATCGGACAGGTAGGATCTAAACCATCTTAGAGCCTGCCCTTGAACACCTGTATAGTTTTGTAATCGATCTATCAGTATGTCATGATCTATAGTGTCGAACGCAGCACTAAGATCAAGTAAAACTAGCAACGAGATGCAGCCTTTGTCTGACGCAAGAAGCAAGTCATTTGTAATTTTAACAAGTGCAGTTTCTGTGCTATGGCGGGGCCTGAAACCTGACTGAAATTCTTCATAGATATCATTTTTTTTGCAAAAAGGAACACAATTGAGCAGACACTACTTTTTCTAATATCTTCGACATAAACGGAAGATTTGAAATGGGTCTGTAATTTGCCAGTTCACAAGGATCTAATTTTGGTTTCTTAATAAGAGGCTTAATAACTGCCAGCTTAAATGGTTTTGGGACGTGACCTAAAGATAGCGAGGAGTTAATAATATTGAGAAGCGGTTGTTCTGCAACAGGTAACAACTCTTTCAATAGTTTAGTTGGTACAGGATCTAATAAACATGTTGTTGGTTTAGATGCAGTGATAAGTTTATTTAGCTCATCCTGTCCTATAGTTGTAAAGCACTGCAGTTTTTCTTTGGGTGCGATGAATGATGCTGAAGTACTAGACGCTGTAGAATCTACGTTTGTTATTGTATTTCTGATATTATCTATTTTATCAGTAAAGAAATTCATAAAGTCATTACTATTAAACTGTGAGGGAATATTTAGATCGGGTGACATCTGTTTATTTGTTAATCTAGCCACTGTGCTAAATAAAAACCTTGGATTGTTTTGGTGATTATCTATGAGTTTGCGGATATACTCGGTTCTTGCAGTTTTTAGAGCCTGTCTATAGCTGGACATACTGTTTTTCCACGCAATTCTAAAGACTTCCAAGTTACTTTTTCTCCATTTGCGCTCAAGAATACGAGTATCTTTCTTGAGAGAATGGGTATAACTGTTGTACCATGGCGCAGCACGTTTTTCTCTAACCTTTTTTAATTTGATGGGTGCAACAGTTTCTAACGTATTGGAGAAAATAGTTCCCATGTTGCTAGTAATTGTGTCTAGTTCATCTGTATTTATGGGTACACAGAGCAGTTGAGATAAATCAGGCAGGTTATTTGTGAATCTGTCTTTAGTGGCTGGAATAATAATTCTGCCTGGGCGATAACGCGGAGCCATATAGTTAATATCAGTAATATGCAGCATGCACGATACTAGGAAATGGTCAGTAACATCATCACTTTGAGGTATGATATCTATATCAGTTAGATCAATTCCATGCGATATTATTAAATCTAGCGTATGATTAAAACGATGCGTGGGCCCGGTGACATTTTGCTTGACACCAAAAGAGTTTATTAGGTCAGTAAACGCAAGTCCTAACGCATCATTTGTATTATCAACGTGAATGTTAAAATCTCCAACAATTAGTGCTTTATCTACAGTAACCAATAGGTCTGAGAGGAAATCTGCAAATTCTTTAAGAAAATCTGTATATGGCCCTGGCGGTCTATACACAGTAGCCAGAGCAAGCGATAGGACAGATTTATTTTGCTTATCTGACAGTTTAACATTAAGCATAAGTATTTCGAATGAGTCAAACCTGTATCCTGTCTTCTGAGTAACATTGAGAATATCACTATATATTGTTGCGACACCACCGCCACGACCAGTTTCACGAGGCTCGTGCTTATAACAGTAGCTTGGTGGAGTAGATTCATTTAGACCAAAATAATCATTTGTTTTAAGCCAGGTTTCAGTCAGACAGAGTACATCAAAACTATTATCTGTGATTATTTCATTTACAATAACTGCTTTCGGTGTGAGTGATCGGATATTTAGGAGCCCAAGTTTTAAAAATTGTTTTTGTTCATTTATTTTGCATTTTTCTGGTTTAATCACGATCAGATTTGTTCTAGATCCTGCATTAAATTTATATTTTGAACTCAATATTCGGGGAACAGACACAGTCTGTATAGATTGGACACTACAAGTACCTTTATCTTTTAAGTGGGTAGAACAAAAGTCATCATAGCAGTTATTGGAGAATTGGCTTACTAGTCAGATGGAGCGTAGCGTCCTGGTGATGTTGTCTGACAGGAGTTCCGCACCGACTCTGCTGGGGTGCAGGCCATCAGCACGAAATAGCCTAGGACGCTCCCAGAAAAGATTCCAATTATTGACAAAGAGAATTTTCTGCTCTGTACACCATGAAAACAACCATTCATTTAAAGCAAACAGTCTACTGAACCGTTCGTGTCCTCGTCGATACGTGGGAAGAGGTCCTGACACGATGATCGTCGTCGCTGGCGATGTGCTGCGTACTGTCTCGATCAGGCTCCTGAAGTCCCTCTTCAGTGTTTCCGTCTGCCGCAGCTTGGTGTCGTTAGCCCCCGCGTGAATCACAACAGCTGCAACGCTCTCGTCATCCTTCAGGATCGCGGGTATCTGCACAGAAACATCAAGAACACGAGCACCAGGGAGACAATGAGTGTGCACTTTACCTTCAGCTAATGTAGCACGGACATGCCGGACGATTGAGTCTCCGATGACCACAGCGTCACGATCAGTCTCGCAGAGAGGGGCGAAGCGGTTCCGGGATGAGATGTCGAAGACCGGGGGGGGAGAAGTCGTCGCCCGGGGCCTGGATCGCGTCTTCCGCTGCTGCACCCAGGGTCCGTGGTTTCCCGGCGCCGGAGTGAAGGCCATCTGTGACGATCGCGTCCCGGGTGCACGGGGCCTGTGCAGAGAAACACACGGAGTAGAGGTGGTGGGAGCGTTAGCAGCGCGTTGCATACTTACCCCGGACTTATGAGCGTCAGCCCGAGATGTTTCCAGCGTTGCTATCCGTTTCCTCAGCTGGGCCTGTTTCCCAAGCAGCTCGCGGATCCGTGTCTCCACGGCCTCCAGCTCCAGCTGCGCCGAATGCAGCTCGAACGTGTCCTCACCTGCACACAAAGGTAGACACGAATCTGCCATTTAAGCAAGTAACAGTGAAACAATGTTAAATGTGTGTATGCGTGTGTGAAATAGGGGTATTAGCTGTGTTAGCGGAACCCGCGCTGGCTTTGCTAACGGGCTATAAGCTAATAGCGGACTTGGGAAATCAAAATAAAACTTGCGATAACAAGCCGCTCTGATTATTCTCGTTGCAGAATGCGATCGGGAATATATTCACACGTTATAGAAACACAAATTATTGTGTATCAAATCGGAATTTAAGATAGAAAATAGACGATAAACAATTGGCTTGGCGGAGATTCAGCTCAGAACACGCGTCAACGACAAACCGGAAGTAAATCAGCGTGTTTGCCGTTGCCGTGTGTGTGGCAAAATCAAAGTGTGTGTAGTAGTCTCCATGTCTCTGATAAGACGGGCATTTTAAACTGGTGCACCGCCGCTAGAGTAACTTTGTTATCGTTTTGCACAAGCTGCAACAGTTCCGTTCCGTGCAACAGAAACACTCGGTGTAGAGGAGCCTTTACGATTAATTAACCGTGACGTTTTAAAGCGCGGTTAATCGCTGCATCCCTGCAGTTGACTTCAGTTGTTGTTTGTTTGTGGGTCTATCTGTCTTTAGCAAGTGAAATGCTTGCTCAATCGTTGATATCAGGAGATTGGCTTGGCCATTGTAGAATATTCCACTTTTTTACCTTCAAAACCTGGGTTGCTTTTGCTGTATGTTTTGGATCATCGTCCATTTGTACTATAAAGCTCCACCCAATCAACTTTGCTCCATTTGACTGAATCTAGCAGAGAGTATATCTCTATACCCTCCAGAATTCTCCCGGCTGCTTCTGTCTTCTGTCACGTCATCAATAAACACCAGTAACCCAGTGCCACTGGAAGCCATGCATGCTCATGCCATCACGCTGCTCCACCATGTTTCACAGATAATGTGGTATGCTTTGATCATGAGCTGTACCAAGTATTCTCCATACTTTTTTATTCTCATCATTCATTATGGTACAGGTTGATCTTAATTTCAGCCGTCCAAAGAATGCTTTTTCAGAAGTGGTCTGTTTTTGTCAGATGTTTCTTGGCAAAGTCTAATCTGGCCTTGTTTGCACCTTGATTGTAGACTTTGACAGTGACAACTACCTCCTGGGGAATGTTCTTCTCTTGGCTGGATGTTGTGAAAGTTTTTTTTTTACCACGGAGAGGATTCTCCAATTATCCACCGCTGTTGTCCTCGGTGAACCTCTAGCCCTTTTTGTTGCTGAGTGCACGTCTTTTTTCCCCCAAATGTACCTAACTGTTGATTTGGCCACTCCTAATGTTCCTGCTATCTCTCTAATGGATTTGTTATGTTTTTGAAGCCTAACAATTGTCATCGCCTCTGGCTTGCTTAGTTGGGGACACTTCATTTCCAGCGATATCACCGACTTGATTGCACAGATACTATTTAAACTGAACTGAGCTGGACGATGATATCACTGAATTCAATAATGAAATGCCTTTAACTGAAAAATGGGTGTTTAATCTTGTCATTTTACATTAGTGATAAACTATTTTCCTATTTTGATATTGTGCAGTTGCTTTGACACAATTTGTATTGTTAAAAGTGCTATATAAATAAAGGTGACTTGACTTGACTTGTTTCACGTGCATGGATAGCTCCTTTAACCGCATGATGTGGGTTCACAGCAACAGCTTGCAAATGCACATGGCACATTTAAAATCAACACCAGATCTTTTACCTGCTTAATTGATGTAGAAATAACGAAAGAATAGCCAATACCTGTCCATAAAACAGCTTTTGAGTCAATTGTCCAATTACTTTTGGTCCCTTGAAAAATAGGGAAGGTACATAATGAAGAGTTGTAATTCCTTACCCTTTAACCTTTCCTCTAATTTTGATGAGAAAACCCTCAAATCTGTCGAATTCATTCAGCAATTTTAGTACTTCAGCTTTTATTTAAGTTAGTTGACATTTGTAACATTTCTAAGATGTTTAAGCTTCTCATCGTTTTTCAGCTTTTTTTACAATTAATAATAAAGAAAATAATCCATATTATTTGTTTTAGTTTACAATACCAACACTGCAATAGATGTTTAGGGCAAGACAATGAACTGGAATATACTTTAAATTCCACACTGTTTTTAGAGTAACCACACGTCCTTAACATTATACATGTTAAAAAGTATGATACAACCAACAGTATTACTAACATTGACCACATTTATGTACACAACCTGGTTAAATATTTGCAGGCAAAGATAGTTGACACACAATGCCAATTGTATCACTTTTTAAACCTTTTGGCAGTGCACTTGGCAGACCTGTGGTATACAAATTACTCTTTTTAAGGACAGCATCTATTTAGTCTCCATTAATAAGAAGTCATATAACTGCATATAAAATAATTACAAGAATTGTAGGTTTAAAATTTGCTTAATATAGTTTTAGATGAAGTTTGGCATGTCACATTATAGGTCACTGCTTGAAATGTCACGTCAACAACCCAAAAAGGCTTTAGCAAATATACTGCCTGCACATTTCTGTGTTTAAACCCTCATAAGCCTCTTTTTGTGTGCTTTTTACAACTGAGAGATGGGGTGAAAATCAACATAATTTAAAATGTGTCGTTTATTGATAATTAACCTGGACTTTTACTTTAAGATGACTGGATTTACTACATTGTGCATGTGTAACCCAAAGCTTCTTCAGATTAATGTTCCTGTACGTTCATGTCCTGAACAAAACAGCTCTGAAATGGCACAGATGGAGATAATTACAGCATTTGTGGGACATTTGGTGGAAAGTATCAGGAGTTTTTTTAATTTGTAGCTTTGCAGTGTCCACGGATCAAGGATAAGAGAGAATTGTGAAGCTTTTTTATCACACTCTGTTTTGAGGGAATGTTTGTCTCCGCCGCAGTTATGATCAAAAGAGCCTTTGGGTTCTACACCTTGATGAGACTATAGATTGGAATCAGTGCATCAGCGCAATGCATCATGGGCATTGCCCTCTTCCCAACAACAGCTACTTTTTTACCCGGCATCAAGAGCTGGTGGTAAAGCTTAGATGAGATAAAAACTGTATCCCTCAGTTTTTCTCTTTCTTATCCTTTGCTCATTTTATGTCTTTGCTGGCTGCCAAATCAAATGGCAGAGTGTTCTTACATTTCTAATAGCAGCATGTGCTGAGTGTAGTCTAAGATTTGTGGGCAGAAGAGAGTGTGTTATTGGAAGGGTGAGAGTATTGCTCACACTCATCACAGGACGTTTTTATCTCTGTTAAGAATTCCATTTTTTTTGTTAATAACTTGTGTGTTGTAAAGTGTAACAAATGATGATTAATGACATTAATAATACATATATTTAACTTTCTCTCAGCTATTAAAATAAGCCACCAGTTTTTAAAGTGCAGATTTAAGTCAGAAATAGAAACACCTTAAACATTTATAATTATAAATCGAATATATCGGTTTACCGATATTTTTCCCTATATTTAAGCATTTTACCATAATCGGTTATCGGTTTTGTAAAACAAAAATATAGTTTTTGATGTTTTTTTTTTTTTTTTTTTTACATACATACATAATTATACAGAGTATAACCAGCAGTGAAATTTTGTTCTCTGCATTTGACCCATCCAAGTACACACACACCTGGAGCAGTGTTCACTCAGGAAATGCTCCAGCACGACCACGCATGTAACTTTATACAAGATTAACTTGTTTGAAACACGCTGAATTATATTAACATTTACTATAGAACCATTATTTCGCCAATAAACATCTAAATAAATACATCTCTATCGAAATTAATTATTTAATTTCTCCACAAGCGATCGCAGTTTGAGTATAGTTCTGTGTAAATGCATAGATAAACCACGCTGTCAGCAGTTATTTCATAATCTAGACAAAAACATTTGAATAATTCTGATAAAACATGCCAGTTGAGAAATGCAATAAAATACAATGTTTTGTTTGTTATAGCTGATTTCAATATTCCAGAGAATATTATCCAGTGAATTATTATTCACTCTTTAGCCTATTAAACAGCTTATAAACCTAAAACTGTAGTTTAAAATGAAGTTGATATTTTGTTTGAGTTTTCCGTATTTTCCTTAGGTTTTAAATAGCTTGTAAGCGCCGTGCGCGTTTTACTTTGACTTTAATATCAGCAGCAATTCGGCGTCAAGCAGTGTTTAAAATAAAAAACAGCAAATACTGTGGAACCAAATAAATGAGAAACGAATGTTTTTTTTTTGAAACATTATCACTTAGATCAGGGGTAATAGATCGTATTCACCTCTCTACGTATTCTGTGTTTAGGAGGAGAAATACGGTTCTCATGGCGCTGTGAATATAGACTGAACGGCGGCTCAAAGCCGCTGTATGAGAACATGATACACAAACTACTGCTCTCGCTGGATAAAAGAAGCCAGTGTCACACTAGTACACACAAGTTTGGATGGGCAAGTTTTGTAATCAAGGTAAAGCTGATTACAGTGACATGATCTGCATTAGGCGCGCGTTATGTCCGTTATAAATGATGCGCAAACGAACCGGGTATGTGCGCTCTCGATCATATTTCTGCTTGAATACAGCTAAGTATATAGTTGAATACAGCGACGTGAATAGTGAATAATAATAAAATACTATTTTATTTATCATTATTAAATTAATGCAACATAAAGATACATCACAACAAGCCTTTTTAATTATTTATTTAATGTGTATTTTATCATTTATTTACTTTTCACTTGGTAGATCTCGGTGAGTTTTCTCCTTGACCTAGATTAATGTCAGACTCAGAAGTCAAAACGGGCGCTTTTACATTTCGTTTTGAAACTCTTCCACATCGTCTTGTCTGTGTCACCTCACTCTTCTTGTCAGTCATCTCTCTTCACGTGATAAATTAAATTTAGAGTAAGAAATCTGGTCAGGACAGCCGCGGAAATGCAGACCTAGACTGCTGTGATGCAAGACTCTCGTTCGTTCGGTGCGTTGCATTTAGCAGCCGCGTTCAGTTTTAATTTTAGTGTCCTCTATCGGAACAAATGTATTTTTATTACTATAAAAACAATCTAAAGGACGTTGGGGGACGGTGCCATGGTGAGCAAGTGATGTAACAGTGTTGCAGCTTAACACCAGTATAACCGTCGTGCGGCAAGCCTACTTCACTCTGCTATTTATTTACTTTATAACAGTAAATAAATATCGGTTCTGAATATCGGTTATCGGTACATAAACGTATAAATAATCGGTATCGGTATCGGTTATAAAAAATCAATATCGGTCGATCACTAATAATTTATTAACAGTATTTGCCTGAAATGATTGTTTGACTAAGTTCTGAAAATATTTTAGAGAGTATGATTTGTTTATAAAATAAAACATATTACACGTTAATAAATAAATCAGAATATATAAAATTATTTAAGTTTTTTATTTTTTTATTTAAGCTATAGCTTCTGACCATTAAATCAAAACAAATTCATTATTTTGTGACATCAATTACTGTTTTATTTCATCAGAAACACAGTCTAAATTTTATTTGTGTAGGCTATTTTACTTTTAATTTTATTTGAAGTAGGCCAACAGGCGCCCCCTACAGATTAAAACTACTTACCAATCAGGCGTTAGGACCCGGGGGAGGCTGCTGCTGCTCGTGCTATAACTGTTTACTCTATCACACACCGAACGCATCATTCTGTACGTGCTTTCACAGATTAAATGCAGAGATCCAAAACAGTCAATGTAATCATCATTCAGGCAAAACTTTGTTTCAAGAATGAGCCACACTTCTGACATGATCTAAACGCTAGCACAGCATGAGCACATGTGAGTTAATGTATTACTCTTATCGCAAGACATATTGGCATCGTTTTTCATATCGGGGCGATGCCGATATTTACATGTAAAGCCATTATCGGCAGATTCCGATATCAGTCCGATAATATTGTTCATCCCTATTTTAGACTATTTTCTGAACCATACAGAAGTTTAAAAACTTAAGATATTGATGGTCCCTTAGCTGTATGCTTCACTCTTTGAAAATGATTATAGAAAAAGTGTTGTTTTTCTCTGTAAATAGATGTGGGCCATCAATAAAGAGTAATGCTGAAGGGATGTGTTCAACAGTCTGTCTATTCATTCATGCTAATTGCCAATCCATTACACAAAGATTGAAATTTGAGAGAAAAAGAGAAAATGTGTTATTAAATGTGGACCTTCGGGGACAGAATAAATGGTGGGAGGAGAGCGAAAAACCTCTTAGGCATGATTCTGTCACCTTATGAAATCTGTTTGCTCACAGATGCCTCTTTGATTACGTTTGTGTCTATGGGTATTACTCATCAGGGTATGTGATGCTCAAAGCTACTTGATATATTAATACACTCTAGAATGCGATGGGTGTGGAGATGCAGGTGTGCATAATGGCTTTGAGCATGATCCATCCTATCGGATTTTACAGCTGGAACTATCTGTTTAATAATATTCACTCTGCAGCGAGCGATATAATTGTACAACTAGAATTAAATTGGGATCCATGACTTTAAAATATGTAGTTAATGTTGATGCTGTAGAAAGGCATTTAAAATATTTCTCCATCATAGATATTATACAAGAGCAATTTTACAGTAATTTTTTCTTAGCAGACTACATGGAAATAAGCAGTTTGATCTTATTTTCTCTATAATGGGGAAATATAGGTAGCAATCCCACACTTTAAGCCATGAATAAGTTGTTGAATCCATTTTGTAATACTCAAATGGCACTTTCTGTGTTCCCATCAGATTCTTCTGCGAGTGGTTGTTTGTAGCAGATTTCATGATACAGGATAAATGACAGCCTTGTATCATGGGGCTCTGTATAAATAAGAGTCATGCCCTTGCTAGTGCTTTGTGTTGGACAGAATGAGAGTCCGCTGATCATCATCATCATCCTTTCACACATTATCGACCTGCACTCCTATTTCACCGCAGAGCTCTGACTGAATCCTATCTCATAGGGGAGCATCAGCTGTAACATGAGTTTATTGGTCGAATAATATATGTATGGCTACTGCAGATTTTCATGCAACCATATGTATGTGTACTGATTTTGCAACAGATACCAAACTAAGTAGGGTAAACATGGTAGTGCCATAAAGTGTAGAAATAGTCTTTATTTTTAATTTGATTTTTACAGTTAGTGTTTAAGTGTTCAACACCCTATTAGACCATATCAGAGCAAATATATACATACATATTGATATTACATAAAGCTACAATGTATGGAGATTTAATATTTTTGACTATTTCACCCAGCCCTGCTTCAATCAACACACGTGAGAGTCTATTTCACCAATAATATTAAGGAAATCACAAGTGTTCACGGCAAAAGTAGAATATGATAAAATAACAAACTTAGCTCGTTTCTGTCTATACGCTTGCTCTCTCACGCTGTCAGTTTCCTGTCTGTTAAGTTGGGCGCATTGGCTGGTCATATCCACTACTTCTGAATCCACATCAAACCGTATCTTGGCAGGCAGCATTTGGCTGCGCAAACTGTCAAACCTCCCACTGCCTCCAAATCAACTAAAACAGTCTTCTCTGCTTGCTATATATGAACAGAGTTTGTTCACTCTTTGAGTTCAGAATTTGGTAACCTGAGTGTTTAGACTCTTTCTTAACCTGTTAAGCTGGCATATTAAAAATTCATGAACTGTTTGGAATGCAGGCATAATAATGGTCTTGCTATAAGTCATTTAGGTTTTTGGTGTTTAAACTGAAAATTTGTCAAATAAAATAGTTTGAAAAGATTGCATAAAAAAATATTAGAAATTTGACAAACTATGAAAAAGACATTACATGTAGATGAAAAAGGGTTAAAGTCTTTAATCTCATTGGTCGAAAATTCTTGCTCCACTTAATTGTATATTAAAATCACTGCAATGCAAAATGCATTTACTTTCTTCATACAGGCCCCTTGTACGGTGGCTTGTATGAGAATTGCAAAACAAATCACAATTCTGAAAACAAAATATCAAATAACAAACGCAAATGCAAATAAAAAAATAAAATAAAAAATAACAATTCCGAAAACACAACAACAATGTGATTGGGCTCGTCAACATTACAAAAAAGCTCAACAGTTGTCATCTCTAGTGGCGCAGTTGGTTAAACGTTGGTAGTCTTCATTTTCATGCGATCGACCCGGGTTAAAATCCGCTTTTTGGCAAACTGTTTTTCTCTTTTTTTTTTTTTTTCAAATCACATCAGAAAAGCATTAATGCTTCGATAAAAATGAAGGAAATAATCAAAAAGTTGAAAATAAAGTATCGGGTAGGGTTAGGGTATGTGTAGAGAGGGCTTTATTGTACCAACAAGGTGGCATCCATTTAATAATTTGAATTAAAATGTACACTCACTAAGTTATAATTGCATCCTCTTTTATAATGTACTACAAAACTGCCTGCCACTATTTGCAATAAGTAGTATAAATAGCAGAAAATACTGCTATTTTAACAAAGTGTAAATATAATCTATAGCTATTAGCACTTTAGTGTTGTCACGGTACCAACATTTCTGTATTCGGTACAGATACCAGTGAAAATCCATGGTTCTCTGTACCAAAGCAAAACACAAAAACATGCTAACTAAAATATACACTAGTTTTATGAATACATTTCAAACAAAATAAAATGTACACAAATCAATACCATACTTTATGCTTATTTAAAGTTGTGTTAAGTTTTTCCACAATAAATTAAAAAAAACTGTAAACAAGTTTCACCCAAATGGGATTTACTATTAAAATTAATACATGGAAGAAATATTGTGTGATGATTTAATAAAAAAATTAAGTTTTATAATTTTTTTAAACAGTAGTAGTATCACATACGTTCTACTAAAAATAGTAGCCTAATATATTTCTGGCACAATTACTAAACCAAACTTTATTTTGAGGGGTTGCCATGAATACCTTTACATTTCTATGTATATGATGTGATTTGATGAGGATAATTTTACTCAAATAAAATGGACAAATGTATGTAGTATGTAGTAAAAAAGAACAACGCGCTTCTCTGCAATTCATTCATTAAATATAATAATAATTAATGACATTTATATAGTGCTTTTCTGCTTTATCTCCTCATCCACCACCAGTGTGCAGCATCCACCTGGATGATGTGACGGCAGCCATAGTGTGCCATAACACCCACCACACACCAGCGTATTGGTGGAGAGGAGACAGTGATGAAGCCAATCAGTGTATGGGGATGATTAGGAGGCCATGATGGTCAGAGGCCAATGGACGAATTTGGCCAGGTTGCCAGGGTAATACCCCTACTCTTTTTTGAAAGACATCCTGGGGTTTTTAATGACCACAGAGAGTCAGGACCTCAGTTTAACGTCTCATCCGAAGGACGGTGCTTTTGACAGTATAGTGTCCCCAACTTTTGCGGCTTAATATTTACAGATGCTAGTCCATATCGCAATTTGATTTAAATGTAATGATCTACTTTTGATTAATTCATCCAAACCTTGACAAATTTCATGACATTCCGTGTTAAATTGTAAATTCCGTTTTTAAACTTCCGCTATTCCGTCCATGTTTTCTGCATCATGGAAATCATAGGGCCCTAGGTATTAAGAACTGGGTTGACCGGGTCCTCGTTTCCACCGGTACTTAAAAAATTCTTGTAATTTTTCATAATTTGGGTGACTGCGATCTTTATACGCCGCCCACCACGGGGCATGAAGGGGAGACAGAACGACCAGCCAGGACGCAACAAGAGCTCGTTCCTAAACGAGGGACTACATCTGTAGCATGGTCACGTGTTTTTAAGCACTGCAGTTTTAAAACAACCGATTTTAAGCTGTTGAAACACAAACAAAAGGACCTACAGTGGGGCAAAAAAGTATTTAGTCAGCCACCAATTGTGCAAGTTCTCCCACCTAAAAAGATGAGAGAGGCCTGTAATTGTCATCATAGGTTTCTAACTATAAAACAAAATTTAAGGAAAAAAAAAGAAAACCAACATAGATATTTTATGGAATTTTTCAAAAGGGGAAAATTAATATTTGGTTCTCCCTTTCATTTTTTATAACCCTGCTAAAAATTTTCACCCTTTGCTTATTTTGGCCCTTTTAAATAAATTCCCTTAAAAATGATATTTTTCTGTTGGAACAGCTTAATCCATTAATTTTCTATTAGATAGATGGTACCAATTAACCTTGAAACTTTTTAAACCAATTTGTTTTCTTTTTGGTTTTTTGGGCTATTGTTATCCTTAAAACCCGACAATTTATTTCAATGCCCTTGATTTTGGTTTTTCCCCCTTAGGGATTAAATTGCATTATCTTTTACAAATTTAGGTTTGGTTTTTCAAAAAACAAAAAGAAAAAAACCAAACCCCTGTAATAGTTATGGTGTTTTTAGTCAATCGGATTTTTTTCAACGCCCACCCTAATTACAAATCATTTTGTTAATTGAAAATAATGAACATTTAAAATCCCCCTTTTGGTCCGCAAAGACATACTTGGATTTGTTATTATTTTCTGACTTGTTAATTTGTTTTCAGATTTGTCATTGTGTTTTCTGATTTGTTATTTTGTTTAGGGATTTTTCGTTGTTTTCTGACTTGTTATAATGGTTTTGGAATTGTTGTTGTGTTTTCTTGTTGGTGGGCATTTTTTAGATTTGCATTAGCGTTTGTAATTTTTGTTTTGTTTTCAGAATTGTGATTTGTTTTGCACTTCTCGGCCACCGTACCCTTGATCTATTTTGCACAGTTCATGTGCACATGCAAAATTAATGTTTTCATAATCTTTCATCAAAATGTAATATCACGGTCTGCCTGTTAAATGCCTCCAACCACCTGCTTGATTTTGTGTATAACTCTCAAGCAGGGCTCGAAATTGCGACCATTTTGGTCGCATATGCTCCCGAAATGTAATCTGTGGGACTCCAAAATATATTTGGGAGCATTTGTGCGAGTGCAAATAATCGCTGTGGTGCGACCTCTACAGTTCTCTGCTAAACGTTCAAGAATTACTGCACAGCATGTGCCACGTGACCGGGAGCTAAAGCAGGTTAAGCTTTTCATTCGCGCGCTGGTCTAAAGTGTGCTTTTTCCGAGCCCGTGCACCCGAAACGCGCGAACTAAAAAGCCTGTCTAACAGCGCCTGATTACTCAACTAAGTTATCTTTTGAGCCAATACTGTCAAAACACACAAGGTTTACATATAGACTCAGTTGTTTATGTTTAAAATGAAATTAAACCGGTGAGTGGAACCGAAGCGTGCCTGTATATTAGATGCGTGCAGCTCTTAAAGCAGGGGTTCTCAACCTTTTGCAAGCTGGGCCCCCCCAAAGCTATTATTATTATTATTATTATTATTATTATTATCTGTAGCGGTAGGTAGGCCTATTATCATTACTAGGCTATTGTTATAATTGACAGTAGCACCAGACTTCTAATGTGAGCTTGCGGACATTATTATTATTATTATTATTATTATTATTATTATGAGTAGTAGTAGGCCTATCATCATTACTAGGCTATTGCTATATAATTATATGAGGTTACATGCTTTATTGTTGTTGTTGTTGTTATTATTATTATTATTATTATCATCAGTATAGGCCTATTATCATTACTAGGCTATTGCTATAATTGGGAATTGGCACCAGACCTCTGATATTAATTTATGCTTTATTATTGTTATTATTACTAGGCCTAATAGTAGGCATCATTTGCATTTTTTACAGAAGCTTGCAGGTAGGTGATGTTAATGTGAGACCTGAGCCTGCTTTGCCTTGCAAAGATCCTCAATTATTGGCTCAATGTTTGATAAACATAGCCTCAAATCATCCTCGATTTGTGCACGATTGCGGTATTTTGTTTTTAGTGCAGTCATTTTTGAGAATCCTGCCTCACACAAATATGTGTGAAAGGAAAGAGAATCTTCAAGGCAACGTCACAGAGTTCAGGATATTCCTGCATCAATGCTGCCCAGAATGACGAAAGAGGGCAGGAGCTAAAGAGTTCCTTCAGTCTACTGTCACTCTTCAGCTCAATAAGCTGTTCCTGCATATCAATTGATAGCTCGTTTGCTGTGCACACAAACGGATCTTGAACCACGCAAAAGAGCGATAATCCTCTTTAAAGTACGTCGCAAATTGTTTTCTCATTGCTGACAGGTGCTCAGACGCTGATTGAAATAGGGAGGAGAAATCGTGTGACGTGCCTGCATCAGTGATAAAGTCTGCAAGGCTGGGGAACATGTCGCAGTTCCCTCGACTGATGCGGCCATGCCAGAGGTCTAGTTTTTGTGTGAAGGCGTGCACTTTGTCTGCAAGGAGCAAAATATGAGTTTCGCGGCCTTGCAAAGACAGGTTGAGGCCGTTCAACCGGTCAAATATATAGACCAAATAGGACAGAGACAGTAAAAGTAGCTGGATTTGTCGCTTTTGACAAAAAAAAAGTCGCCAGGAGGATGATTTGTTTGTGTTATAATCAGTGCTTGAAGTGGGGAAAAAGGTGGCGGTACTCTCTTTGCATTGGCAAATCATTACATTTTTACAGTGAAAAACAAAACTTGGAGATATTGCTGTTACAACAATTTATTGTTATTTATTTATTAACAACATACATGTATTTAAACATGTATGTGTGTGCGTGGCTGCGTGCGTGCGTGTATTTCACAAAAACTAAAGGAAAGCTTTAACTGTAGCCTATATTCTGACTAGTTTATTCGTTTTTTATATATATATATATATATATATATATATATATAAAACGAATAAACGAATATTTTATAATAAATGAATAATGAATAAATGAATAATAAACAAATATATGTAACAACCCCTCCCGGGTCCACACCACCACAACTCGTTCTTGCTTCGAGCGGGTCTCGAACCCGGGATTCCGGCACGGGAGGCGGGCGCTCTAACAAGGAACGCTAAAGGCTACAGCCTCTAGTGCGCCTCTTTTTGAGGTCAGGGGAGTGAGGTTTACACACAGCCCTTACTGGCATACATCCGTTACATATATATATATATATATATATATATATATTAGTGGTGGGCCGTTATCGGCGTTAACGTGCTGCGTTAACGTGAGACTCTTATCGGGCGATAAAAAAAATATCGCCGTTAATCTATTCTCAAAGTTGGGTTGGGAGCTGGGTCTATACTACGCAAGCTATGATGACTTTCACCCTGATATTTTAGCGCGGATGTATACCTAGCCGAATTGCACTGTAGGGGGCGAGAACGAGTCTTCGAACTAGAGGCTCGCAGTCCGTGATGGACAGATTGTTAACGGCTGGTCTGTGTGGTAATACACTCGGGCAGGACATCCAAACGCTCACCTATCATTCATCAACCTCAAATATGGCTTTTCATCTGAAAGATGTATGTAGTAGCAACTTTACATGGCCGCTCAATATGATGTTAACCTAGAGAAATGTGCGCTATTGAAGTGTTTGTGTGGAGAGTGGAAGCGCGTTTGCAGGACAGGCTCCGGTGCGCTCACTTGCTCTTAAAATCTCCGTCATTTTTGGTCATACAGATAAAAGTAGCCTAATACATATTTCGAATCTGTAAAGACTCTACGTTTATTTGTGTGCACTCAGAATAACAACGAAACGTTGCGCTTTTAAGCAAACAGGATGCGCTTTAGGTCTCATGTGAACTTGAGCGAGAAACTTCGAAACTCCGTCTTTGAAAAATATAACTATAGAGAGTGAAATGTCTAAAAAATCAAAATAGAAGACGTGTGTGTTAGCATGGATGATTTACATGAAATTTAATCTGTGCAACACTGTGCATAAGATGGCTTTCAGTTCAATATAATAACAAAAAACGACATTTTGGGTTTTTATTCAACTAATAAGGTGGGCACGCTGTGATCTGTACTATATTTTTACTGTAATTGACAGTTATCGAAAAAAAAAAAAAAAAAGAAACCAACACGGGAGTGGGAGGGAATGGGAGTCATTCTTCCGGGAGTGGAATGGGATTTTCCTCCAGTTTGTTCGTGGGATTGGGACGGGAAGAGATTAAAGTTTGTGATGCATTTTGGAAACAGGAGATGAGCCCCTGGTCTAATGCGCCACCTGGCTTGAGAAACCCGTTCTCAAAGACTTACTTTTAGTCATTATTTGGGTAGCACACATATTCTGAATGCCTTCGGCAGAATTCAAATGAGCCATTTTAATCTAGATTAATCTAGATTAATTCCAAGATTAATCTAGATTAATCTAGATTAAAAAAAATAATCTATGCCCACCACTAATATATATATATATATATATATATATATATATAAATAAAACTAAATACGACCGTTTTATACGTTTGCAGCCTCTGAAACTTCCGTCCGTCATAAAAATTAATTCGGATGGTTTGATTTTCTGCATTTTTCGCATCCGTAGCAAATATTTTGAGGGGTGTTTTTGACAATTAAGAGCCACCAAATGACGAATATGAAAAAACGAATACGACAGTTTCGGACTCAGTCAGGGTGCAAGGACCTTACACTTTTGAGGCTTGCGCAGCTTCTCGAGGAGAAATCAAACAAATGAGCGCCGTTTTCTAAAGTCTATGAGCACAGCACACACAAATAAACTAAATTGACATACTGCAGTTAAATTTCAAAATGTGGTGTTTTTATATTTATAACATTTGAATACAGTTCAGCAACTGGCTAGGTGTGGTCCAGAGCACATGGCGAGAGAGAGAGTTCATTTTTCCGGAGAGAGAGAGAGAGAGAGAGGAATCCAAGAGGACGGAGCATTCAAGAGCGCGAGGAGAAGTTAAGAGAGAGTTAAGAGAGTGTCCTGGGTATTTATTCTCGGCCTTTTAGGGACCTCCCAATGGTTGTCTTGACCAATTAGATCCCATGCTGGCTCTTTGTTTCTTCACCCACTCAATAAATCAACATGTCATGTTCAGTCACATTGCCCGAATTTTACATTCTCTTGCAAAGTATCCTTTTGAATGTGATTTCTATAACCAGAATATGATGCATTTGACAGGAAATCCATCAAAAGAAATGATTAAAGCTATACTTATGACACTCATACATACCAAACATGACATTAACCCTTAAGGCTTACGCTATTCAATACTAATTAAAAGCACGATAAACACAATGATTAAAACAAGGATAGTCAAATTTGTGGGTCACATACATAATATGCAGTTATGCATATAAATTATTATTTTCATTAACAATGAGAATGAAAGTCCTTTAAGATGATTTTACAGTCTGTAGCTGTGATTTCTATCGCAGATTTACATGTAATGGTCACATGTTGCGTCTCTTTGACCATCAATATTTATTCCTCAAATGTATTACCAAATTCCTGCATTGGAATTATCATTAAGTGTTCCTTTGGTTTTGCAGGCTGTATTCAGACGGGCTGGCGCTAGGGGTCTGATTTATGACTTCCTGCTGTTGTCTTGTGGAATTCGGCTTCTCATGTTTCAAACATGCTTCGATCGAATCTTGATTTGCCAATTATTCGGTCCTTGATATTCTACACACCCCCCTTCGTTCGGCGAGGTGTTTTAGCAGAAGACATCGTCGAGCGCTGGAAAAACAAGGGCAGAAGAAGCAGACAAAACACAGCAAACAACAAGACAACACCTCCATGACAGTTACTGTACTGGTGCCGGGCATTAGGTTATTCAATTTTGGAAATTATTGTTTTAATTCTTCGATCAACTTTTGCGACTAGATTTGTGTGTTTCTTCTAAGTTGTCTTAACTTAAGAATGTTCACATTTAGTTTCTAGTGAACTAATTTGTGGTAAAATGAATCGACCTATCGTGCATGGAGCTCTCTGGCTTTCCTTCAGTCTAGAGTGGCTTGCGGATATTAGGTGTAGCGAGTCAATCCTAATATCAGACCTTTGACCCTTGCAGGGTGTCTAGGTGTTTCACCTACTAAAGAAAGAGGGGAAGGAAAAGGATAGGTAAAAGAAGAACAAAACAAAACAAAGCTGCTGTGGGTTTTCCTAGCATGATTTGCAACTACTGTTGAGCTAGGATGTCATGTGCAGCTAGGGGGCCATGCACCTTAACTTCGTGTCAGGTGTTCTAACTCTTGTGAGGATAGCTATATGTTTCTTCATGGTGGTGTATGTAACTGTGTTGTGCTAAAGTTGGATATTCTACTTGTGGGAAGAATATGTTTGTTGAATGTGTTATCAGTAGATGTGGTTACCTCTGGGTGTAGGTAATGTTGTGTGTGTTAAGGGTGTAGTGTATGTGTGGTCAGATCTGTTCCAGTCTGTGTCGTCTCCCCCCTTTTCAGGTATGTTACATAAGACTGGCTCTCTTCATCCTTGGCTTGGATGTGGGCATGTCCATAATCTAATGGGGGTCAGTCCAGAAAGGCAGGAAGTTCTTTAGCAGACAGTCGGAGGTAGTTTGGCATGGCTGTGTGAAGCTGGGATGCAAACTTTGTCTCCTTTGTTGCATTTCTCTTGCGCTACCTTCTGGATGTGGCAGACTTTCTGACCTTCTGTGCTTTGGTGGTTGCTGTTGCACAGACAGGAATGTGGTTCTAGGAGTTGGAGTTAATATAGCAGTTTGCTAGTGAGTGATGGGTGAGTGAGGTGATGTTCTCTGGTACCTCAGTTTTCATCAACGGTTGGCCATGAGAGACTTGCTCGTCCTGTGTGGTTGTTGAACAGGTGCTTGTCATCTCGGATATGGTGGTGTACCATGCGATCCTCGGCCTTCCGTTCTGTCGCTGGTCACAGCGAGCATGACTCAATTTCGTAGTCATCCGTGTTCAGCTTATCTTGAAGGAACTCGTTCAGTTGGCTCATGACTTGTTCCATGTCTTCTGACGGTAAGCTGTATGGTTCTGGAGCATACTCAGCACTGTGCATGTCTGAGTATTGCTGAGGTGGGTTTCGTTGTCGCTTAACCCTACGAGATGCTCTTGGATGAGTCAGGCGATTACCTTTGGATGTCTGGTTAGGTTTCCAGTTGTTGCTATCTTTTGCGTTTCTTGAGAAGCGTGGCTGGTCCCATGGATTTTTCCAGAAGTTGGGCTGATAGCTTTCGTGGACATGGGGATCACGTTCTCTGTGCTCTTGATGGAGGACTCTGGTTTTGTGATGCATCTGGGTGTCGTCCAGTGCAAGGCTTGAGTCTTTGTTGACAGAGTTCAAGAGTGTGGATGTTTTGTCACCTTTCTTTGAGGCCATCTTCTGCTTGTTGTAGGCCTTCTGTGTTAGGTCACGCAACTGTTGGATGGTCATGGAGCGTGGACAGGCCATGACGCCTAGATGGTGGCTGACTCCAGGGTGCAGATTTCTTAGGAAGAGGCTTTTGAAGTTCACATCCTCTTCAAGGTCAGGTTCGTTGTGTGCACCAAAGTAGGCTTGTCGGAGTCGGTTGTAGTAAGCTTGTGGAGCCTCTTGTCGACCTTGTTTGGTTTCTAAGGCAGTTAACAGTCCATGTTCGGAGTCAGGGTCGGTAAACTCTTTAATCAGGACCTCACGAAGTAGCTGGTAGTCTGACTTCGTTCGACTGGGCTGTCGATCTAGGAAGTTTCGTACCTCGGAACTGGACGTGGCTCTAAGGAGGTATAACCTGTCTCTGTCAGTCACGTGAGGTCTCATTTCTAGATAGAAGTTGACATCTTGAAGGTGGGCCTGGATGGTGTGGCCCCCTGTGGAGTTCGGGTTGAACTTGCTGATGTTTTTAGACAGCTTGTCGAGGTCTTTGATGGTCATCCCAGGTGCAGCTCCAAGGTCTGCTTGGATGGGAGGTTTTCTTTCGTTGACAGGAAAGAGTTCTGTGGCGAAGGCAGGTGAGGTTTTGGGTTGTGGCCCTTCGCTTCTTTCGCTGTATACGAGTTCTTGGACATGGGACTCTGCTCTGCTCAGCAGTGGTGAGGCTGAGTGTGGTTTCTCTCGCTTTGGCTCTTGCTTCTGCGCATAAGCATGTTTGAGTCCTCTTCTGACCATGTAGAGCTGATCATTGGTATCGTCTAGTTGTGGGGTCAGATTGTCCATTTCAATTCTGTACCTTTCAAGGTGGTCCTTCAGGGCACTTATTTCAGCATTCTTGTTGCTGATGTCATGCTTGGCTTTCTCTAGTAGCTGGTTGGCATACTGAAGTCTGTTTACCAGGTCTTCCTGGGCAGCCTTTGCATGTTGTTGGTCGAGCTGAGCTGCTGTCAGGGCTGCTTGGAGCTCCTTAACTTGTTCCGTTGTTTCCTGCTCGCTCTCGTTGGGTGCTTTGAGTTGATCTTGAACTTTCACTTCCAGCTTGTCTATGCGACGTTGAGCACATGTCAGTTCCTCTTGAAGGTGGGTGATGTGCTTGTCGCTCAGTTTCAGCTGGGTCGTGAAGGCATAGCTTAGGGAGCTGGCAATTTTGACTAGCTCCTCATGGTTGTTATTCTGGCTTGAATCTTGCGTCAGGAATCTTCTCAGGACTAGGATTATTATTAAAAATAATAACAGTTCAAACGTCTTGGGGGTGAGGCTGTCTGTCGTGCCTCTCAGCCAAGTGTTCACATCTTCCCTTTGGGCAAGGGGGTCTGCAGTCTGCGGCATGTTGGCACGCTGGGGAGAAGAGAGGCTGACACAGATCTGTGTGGAGTGGAAGCTTATGTGTGGTGCGACAACTAAGTGTTATGTCAGTGATTCTGAACCACTGGTGAAGTGTGGTGATCACTGTGTTGGTCTCAGAGTATCTAGGTAGACTAGCGATGTGAAGACTTCGTCACTCTAATGAGGAAGAGGGAAAAGAGACAAAAAGGTGAAAAAAAAAAAAAAAAAAAACCAATTCCTTTTCTATTTTTTTTTTCAAATGAAGAAAATTCTTTCCTTTTTTTTATTATTAAATGTTGTTATCAAGGAGGCAAACAATATTATTAAATCTTCGTCTTGGACAAACTAATATAATAATACTTCTGATATCTCTTTTCTTAGTCTGACAGAATTGACAACGCACACCTTACAGTTGGACCGCTCACCAGGGAGGCTGCGAAGGCGACAGTTGCTCAACACTTATCTCTATTAAAATTGATCTCAGCGTTGCATGAGTTGTTAAAATTTGGATTGCGTTTTAAATATAGGGAGGTTAAGAAGAACAAAAGTAGGTTTGATTGCAATCAAATTCGTTAGGATGATTCGCCTTTTTGACAGGATTGTATATCTCATACACTTAGAATTGATTGATGGTTCTTACAGGTCCCTACAAATGTGAAAAGTGAAGAGGAAAGAAAATGGTAAGACAAAGTAAAATTGTAAAGTAATAAACAGGCAAAATAAGCAAATATGAAATTAAGTAAATGAGGAAATAAGTAAATAAAATAGTGGTTATGTTTATAACCAAAACAGGAAGAATTAGGGGTAAAACGCAATAAAGTAATGAGTGAGTATAAGTCTGAATAGAATCTACTTAAATGGGTAATAAATCAATTAGGTAGAATAAGTTTACTTACTTTTTTAAAGTTCAATACTTATTTGTACCTAAAATGATTATGCCCAAAAGGGAATACTAGAAGGAAGGATCATATTAAATAATATGAGGGGGAAAATTAGAATGATTCCAAATAAATTTAATGTTTTAATTAAATTTGAATTTGGCACAATTAATAATTCTGAACTAGTATTTTCCTTTCTAGTAGAACTACAAATAAGTGGTAAAAAGGGAGAAATAGGGAAGAGAAAGACCAACAAGTATATTAGTTTAAATGTTTGAAGGGTTAAACCACTTTAGCTTTTCAAAACACACACTTTATTCAACCATTGGGGGTTAATGCTAACTTCTAACCTTTGAGGCTAATGGCTTTAGCATAGACTTCAATGTAAACACAACCGTGCCATTAGCAACAGCATGGAGTTTACAAAAGCATCGATGTACTGCGTGTGCGCAGTTCAAAGTTGCTCCGGAAGTATGTTAAGACTTTCGTGTCACAACCGTATCTGTGGCAACCGACAAACTAGTGGCTAGCACATTAATGGTTGCATTACAAATACAGTTAAGCATGTTACATTAAATGTTGGCGCATCTCAACACTGTACAAATAACAACACCGCTTGTTCTGCGATGTGGCGCTTAAACTTTCAGTTTGTTCAGAGTTAAACTTAAACCTTATTCAAATAATAGCTTCGTGCTGCGGTTGAGGAAACAGTGAATCACAAGCCCGTGTCCGTTTATATGGACATAAACACAACAGGGTTTCTTCGCTGTTGGTTCAAAGGTAAACTTTACTTGATAAAGCTTTTAAAGCTCCCATTCAAATCACTCTCGGACACGCGCGGTGTTTCGCGAGATTTAATTCACTTTGTGAACAGTGTACACAAACAGGCAAGCATTATTCTCTAATGTTTAACCCGGGGAGTCATAGCATATCTGATCTGACAATGGAACACGCACTGACGATCAAACTATGAATAATAAGGCTTTGATAAACAGGATTGAGGAACACGCTCAAAACTATTCTTTATCCACTGATTTATTTCCCTTTTAATTGCTGCAGTTTAGCTTCGTGCGGCTAACAGTTACTGAGATTATGGAGTAAGTTATAGCTATTAGATGACCTGGAACACGCAGGACATTAATTCAGCTATAAAACAAGGCATTACAAGAAGAGAGGAACACGCTCATCTCCGACCTTATTCTCCGATCTCAAATGTTAACTTTGAGTTCCCTTACTGCAGTTGAACAAAGGAGAGGCTGACTCGAGTTACAGACTTCTCTGTGCTCATTCATTCAAGGAGGCGCGCGCTGCTGACGTCACTCACACATACGCACACACACACCAGTCTCGATCTCAGATCTCATCCGTAAGAATATAAAAGATTAAATAACTTGGTTTATGCTCATAATTTAGATTAATCTGCCCGCATTTTCCTCCACCAATATGTAATGATAACATATAATATATATATTGTTATAAGGGAAACAGGTCAATTTAGCTCAAAGGGAATCATTAATGATTTTATAGGGAATTTGAACAGACTCACTGTTTCACGGCGATTCACTGAACAAGCCGTATAACAAACTCTGCACTGGATATTAAAATCCCAAAATATAGTGAAAACACTATTAAATAGCACAGTAACAAAATCGACAGATTAAGGCATTAACTTATGAGCACAAAACACAAGATATTTCTCTTTTCAATATAAACAAGACTTTATTTATATAATGCTAAGACATGTAAACTAATCTACACATGAACACAAGCATTCACACATTCACGCGTTACAGAAAGAGAGAAAGTGAGGAAAGGATTAGATTAAGAGAATGAGAATTTGATATCCCACAATTACAGCAATATGTGCAATTGCATAAACCTGAACAACCATCAATCACATATTTAACACTCGCATTGACTTTTCAATGAGGCTAAAATCTATATTAAAATGACTCCAGCACAGCAAGGATCTTGGGGTTTTACTTGCGTTGCTTTTGTGCTTAAAGGATTCCCTTTGTCCTCCGTCTTTTCAGGAAAGGGTTTCTCCGAAGTCGCTGATTGGCTTAGAGTTCAGGAGTCGTTGAAGTGGGCGTTGGCTGGTTTTGCAGAGTCTTGGGCTTGTCGTCTTTGGCAAACGCAACTTAGCACACAAACTCAACGGAAAGAAAATAAACTAAAGTCAAAGAATAAAAGGATGTAAAGAGGCTAGGTGGCTTTTCTTCTCATCATGGTAGCAACTGGCTAGGTGTGGTCCAGAGCACATGGCGAGAGAGAGAGTTCATTTTTCCGGAGAGAGAGAGAGAGAGGAATCCAAGAGGACGGAGCATTCAAGAGCGCGAGGAGAAGTTAAGAGAGAGTTAAGAGAGTGTCCTGGGTATTTATTCTCGGCCTTTTAGGGACCTCCCAATGGTTGTCTTGACCAATTAGATCCCATGCTGGCTCTTTGTTTCTTCACCCACTCAATAAATCAACATGTCATGTTCAGTCACATTGCCCGAATTTTACATTCTCTTGCAAAGTATCCTTTTGAATGTGATTTCTATAACCAGAATATGATGCATTTGACAGGAAATCCATCAAAAGAAATGATTAAAGCTATACTTATGACACTCATACATACCAAACATGACATTAACCCTTAAGGCTTACGCTATTCAATACTAATTAAAAGCACGATAAACACAATGATTAAAACAAGGATAGTCAAATTTGTGGGTCACATACATAATATGCAGTTATGCATATAAATTATTATTTTCATTAACAATGAGAATGAAAGTCCTTTAAGATGATTTTACAGTCTGTAGCTGTGATTTCTATCGCAGATTTACATGTAATGGTCACATGTTGCGTCTCTTTGTCCATCAATATTTATTCCTCAAATGTATTACCAAATTCCTGCATTGGAATTATCATTAAGTGTTCCTTTGGTTTTGCAGGCTGTATTCAGACGGGCTGGCGCTAGGGGTCTGATTTATGACTTCCTGCTGTTGTCTTGTGGAATTCGGCTTCTCATGTTTCAAACATGCTTCGATCGAATCTTGATTTGCCAATTATTCGGTCCTTGATATTCTACACCTTTCTTATTTATAGCAGTTTTTTTTGTCCTATTGCTTATCCTTATTTTATCACTGACATTTTATCTTCAGTGAGCTTGAGTTTTTTGTTGTTTTTCTCTCTCTCTTTAGGGTTGTATTAGTTTGATATTGACATTAGTGACAAGGATTATTACAATTCTATGGTATCAAAGATTTTAATATCATAAAAACCTTTTTAAAAGAAAAAAAACATATACCGTGATATATATTGTTATCGTGATATAAATTGTAGGTCATATCGCCCACCCTTAATTCAGGCATAATCATTTTTATGAGATGAAAATGACATCGAACATTTGAAAAATTACCCCCTTTTGGTCCGCAGAGACATATACTTGGATTTGTTATTATTTTCTGACTTGTTAATTTGTTTTCAGATTTGTCATTGTGTTTTCTGATTTGTTATTTTGTTTAGGGATTTTTATTTGTTTTCTGACTTGTTATAATGTTTTTGGAATTGTTGTTGTGTTTTCTTGTTGGTGGGCATTTTTTAGATTTGCATTAGCGTTTGTAATTTTTGTTTTGTTTTCAGAATTGTGATTTGTTTTGCACTTCTCGGCCACCGTACCCTTGATCTATTTTGCACAATTCATGTGCACATGCAACATTAATGTTTTCATAATCTTTCTGCCTGTTAAGTGCCTCCAACCACCTGCTTGCATTTTTGTGTATAACTCTCAAGTCTCTTTTTTTATCCTTTTGCACTCATACAATTTTTGGGTGAATACAAAATAGAATGCTAGCCGTGTTTCATGTTAACTTTTAAAAATCTAATTTGGTTTGGGTTCTGTGATTATGTTGTGTCATTCAGATTCTTTGCGGACAGACAAATAAGTTTGAATGTAAAAGCATATGAAAATCATATGAGCCTTAGCTCGGCCAATCAAACAGTGTAAATGCAAACAGATATCATTTGAAATGCCATACTTATTGTGGATCATGATCCAGCAGTCATTGGTGTGAAGTTGTTTGATCCAGATGGCTGTCTCCAGTGTGCATTTGGCTCCTTCATTATGCCTAATAATGACTTCAATTGAGCTCAGTCTGTCTTCTTGCTGCTGGCCGGAGGGGTCGTCTATGTCTTTCTCTTTCCTATTATTTCCCCGACTGCACAGTAATGAACTCTTGAGTTTGTAATCGGGTTTGTGAGATCCTCAGGCTGATGTCAGATGCAGGTGAATTATGGATTGTAGATTGAAAATGGCCCTTTTTTATACTGTTGGCAGTTACATTTATAATCATACTGCATCGTGTTTCATATTCTGTAACAGTATGTAAATAAGAACCGTTATGATTGTGTACATTTTTTTGTAATGACACTGTTCAGAGACTCCAGAATTGTGATTGAGGGAATAGCTATTGTTTGGTTGTAGTCCAAGACAGAAATCTTTCTTCAATAAGTGCCTATGGAGTACTTGCAAACCAATGAAGAGCCAGTATTTATTTTTGCTCAGAGAGGCTTAGACACACAGCTTTGTCAATAAATATATTCTGTTTTCTAAAAGAAACATGGAATATTTCCCAATTCTTTCACTCTTTATACTCTCACAAACAATGCAAGTATTTAAAGCAGCTTTTCCTGAAAGTGGGAGGGGTGTGGGTGGAAATTTTCTATACTTATGTTTTATTTCCCAACTAAATCAGTTCTTCGAGGTGTGAAGCAAAGGATTGGAAGTACGGGAGAACGGTAGTGGTGTTTTTTTGGATAGAAGACAGCTTGCTCACTGTTGAACAATGTTCTGACAGTATTATGTCTGTACATGGCATAAAAACATGGACTGAAAATATATAATATAGTATGGGACAATCTTAATTTCATGTGAAAAAGAAAATGATATGAATGCATGAGCCCTGTTACGTTTCTGCTAGAATGTCCTAAAATATGAATATATGCTGGTCTGTAGATATTGGCATTGACCATTAAAAAGATACTGGTCATTTTTGATATAATTATAATAATCCAGGGTACACATAAATGGTACACAGGTGTGCATGTGATACCAAAATCAAAAATGCAATGTGTAAAAAAGTTAAGAGTACTCATTTGCATACTGACATGGTTGACAGTAGTTAATGCACATTACCATTTTAGATCGACAAACTGTAATATTGTATAATATTTCTATTTGAACTGAAACCATAAATCAAGGCTATCCGCTCAGTTTTCAAAGCACAATGCAAAACATTTAATGACATTTTATTCACAGATGTTTTTCAATTGGAAGCGTTATATTCATTACATATATTTGGAAGCCCGGCAGCACATATACTTATTTTCCGGAAACCCACCAAAATAAAAGCTTGCCGATTTTAAGTCTGGAATAAAAAAATCAAATAAAAAATGGTACATTTCAACATGTTATTTTTTATGAAAAAGGTTAATATAAAATAATTGTATTTTTATTTAATACTCCCTTTTTATTTTAAAATATAATATTATCACACTTGTATCATTTTGTTTATTCTATTTTAAAAAAAAAACGAAAATAAATAAAGTGCCATAAAATTATTATCACTATTATTATAATTTTTTTTATAGTTACATTTAATGGCTCACACTATGTGCCATGAGAGGATATATATATATTATTATCATTATTTACATTTATCAGTTGGTATGTTGTGACAAAAACTACTATAATCATACATTCATAAACCCTTTTTTCTTTGATGAAAGATGAAAAAGTTTCAAAGTACTGTAAGTGTTATTATTTTTAAAGAAAGATAGCAGGGGCAAACTTTGCATGTGAAGTATTTCACAGAGGTCCTTTGATAGGTTTGAAATGATAAAACAATAAATGTATTTATTTTTTCATTTTTTAAACTGCTGCCTGTCTCTGGAGCTGTAAGTCTTTAGCCTTGCATCTCAGATGTAAGCCGGAGTTTTTTTTTTCCTCTCTTCTTCTTTCACAGCATATTGAGCTCATTCGGCAGACTAATAGGAGATCTCGCTGTCACACCTCTCCCCAGACAGCATTAAGGGTGAAAAAATATCATGACTATTGAGCGGCAGTTTGCTCTCGGCTTTGACTAGCGTGCTGCATCTGAGTCTTGAAGAAGCAGAATTTTAAAGGCCCAGAAATGCATATTCAGTGACAGACTTCAAACACCACACCACTATCTGTTGGGGGTCACAGTCACACGTCAATGTATAAAGCTCTTTTGGAAGTTCTTGAATAAGATATGATACAATACGATTTTCATATCCAGTGAAGGTTGTAATGTCACCTATAACAGGATCTCCTCCCTCGAGGACACCACGGTTCAAATGAGGTTCAGACTACAGAGCTGTGATTTTTAGTTTTTTTGTGCCTTTTTGAATGACATGTAAGTTTTTATACTGATTAAAAATGTTCCTTGTGCTGTCCTGAATTGCCACTTGTGGACACCTCTCAGATAAGTCAGTATTTGTCCTATTTTATGACTTGTTGTTTTGAAATGCTTTTAGACCAGAATAAAGGATGAATTGAGGTGATCGTGGAAGAAGGAATGTTTTATCTTTGTGTTTAATTATTCAACCATAGATCTTTGTACATGGTTTTGGCAGTCTTGCATGGAGGTTGACTGGGTGCTAAAAGCATCTCAGTTCATCCTAGGTCTACAGTGAGTGTGAAAAAGACGAGGCAGGAAAGATAGACAAGAGAAAAGCAAACATTAAAATATATAGTATAAAGTAGTTTTTTATAATTATTTTGTATAGATTAGTATTGGCAACACTTTATTTTATAATTCTGTTCTGCGTGCACAATAGTGTTAAAATGTTTGGGGTCACTGATTGTTTTTGTTGAATGAATGAATAATTTTATTCAATATAAGGATGCACTGTTTATAGGTACAACAGAGACATTTATATAATTAAATGATGTAATATATTTTTATATTCTATTTCTAATGAATGCTGTTCTTTTTATTCATCAGAGAATCCAGAAAAAAGTATCAGGGTTATCTCTTGAGCACCAAATCAGCATATTATAATTATTTCTAAAGATTCTTGTGATACTGAAGAAAATTCAGCTTCACCATCACAGCAATATATTTCATTTTAAAATGTATTCAATTCCAGTTCATTTATTTATTCATTTATTCCAAACAATTGCAACCTTGGTGAGCATAATAGACTTCTTAAAGGGTAGTGTTTTCTTAGGGGGCAGTCGTGACCTAATGGCTAGAGAGTCGGACTTGTAACCTAAAGGTCGACGGGTTCGAGTCTCAGTACTGGCAGGTATTGTAGGTGGGGGGAGTGAATGACCTGTGCTCTCTTCCACCCTCAATACTATGATTGAGGTGAGACCCTTGAGCAAGGCACCGATCCCCCAACAGATCCCTGCGCGCCACAGAAACAAATGGCTGTGCCCACATGTGTATTCACTGTGTTTGTGTGTGTGTTCACTACTCACTGCTGTGTGTGTACTGCTGTGTGTGTGTTCACTACTCACTGCTGTGTGTGTGCACTTGGATGGGTGAAATGAAGAGCTCATATTGCGAGTATGGGAACATACATGGCCACACGTCCTTTTTTTCTTCTTTTTTTTTGGGTGGGTATATACAGTGCACTTACTAATGTAAACTCATCAAGTCCATGTCGTTACTAATTACACTGTAAGCATAGGTGCAGCATGATATTTGAGCTTGGGGGGGATTTGTAAAGCTAAACATTTGGACCTGCCCTGTCATTCAAGAAATGTTACTATGATTACCGTATTGACCCAAATATAAGAAAACCCTGATTATAAGACGACCCCCCTTTTTCCAGATGTACCTTTTGGAAACAGGCTTTTTGAAAATCAAATCTTGTGTTTTAAATTATTTTCATATTGCTTAATTTGTCCTATTTAAATTTTTGTTTTGTTTAGAGCGAATCAATATTGTTTTTATATGTTTGGCCTCATGTGATTGGACCGTTCTCAACGACTCTCATTCCACTCAGCAGCAGCTCGTCAGTTGACAGACAGGTACTAATTAATGTGGAAGCAAGCGCAATATCTCCAGATGAAAGAAAATTCGGTTTTATCTTTACAAAAATACCCGTTCACAAGGCTTTCGGATGATGAAAAAAAAAGGATCAAGGAGCTTGGACCAGATCGCCCGTACTTTCAGTTTGTTTGCGCCACCCAAAAATGTTTAGCACCAGCCGCCACTGTGCCATGGTGAAAGTTTGAGCAAAGCATGCTAACTGTTCTGCCTTTGGCTGCACAGTCGAGCACAGAACACGATTTAGTCCCAGCCTCAGAGGAGACAACAGAGCAGTGGATTTATTGATTTAAAGAAACAGGCACGAATGAGTGTTACTGATTCCACTCAAAATAGGCATTTTCAAAATTATATAATAAATGATCTGTGGAATATTTTGAGCTGAAACTTCACAGACACATTCTGGGGATCCCAGAGACTTATATAACATATTGTAAAAAGGGACATAACATGTCTCCTTTAAGAGCCACACGGATCCAATTTACTGTTACACAAGTATTTTCATCCTCAACTCTTTACATTCATTTATTACATAACCGACGAGGGTTTACACAAATAATCACTAAGCGCCGCATTTTGACTCATTTTTGCGTGCATTTGACCGTTTAGGCGCTAAAAGATGACATTTAACGTATCTCTGTGATTGTGTTCTGTCTCTGAGCGCATACACAGGTAATCTTCCTGAGGAAGCGCATGTTCTCTGTCACGCTTCTAAAAACAAAAATACATCTAAATCAACTTCAATAAATCAAGCACGTCCCATTTTACTAAAGTCTGGTTACATGATTTTACTGATTTGCACGTGAAATTGGCCTTTTATGCAGGAACAAATGAGCACCGCTGGAAAGGGGCGGAATAATAATTGTATCTTTATTACTGTATTTTCATAGTCGTTGGAGGCCAAAATCGAACCTGAATTTCGATTTATTTCACAGCCTTAACATGCCATGAAAATTACTTGTAAGGGCTGCAGTATGTATATTTTTGATCTTCTACATTTAGCAATAAACATGTTGAAAATAATGCACCAGAAACATGTTTGTCAACACAATCTCAAGCAGAGAAGTTGCTTTAATTAAGCAAATCAAAGAGTGAATTACTCATCCACTGCTTCAAAACAGACATATGTTGGGTATGATTTAAGTTAAATGTTGAGTGGCAGGCACACAAAGACATTGTATTTAGTAAATTTGTCTGAAAAAAGATGAATAAGCAATTTATTTTCTTAAATCTGTTTAGGTTTTGTGCAAATGAAATCAAATTTGAATATAAATGTTCTTCCTCCTGACATAAATGTAGAACACTGAGCTGCTACGTGTGTGTATTATATGGATCACCTTTATGTGATCGTCTGGGTTTGGAGTCATTGAGCATGGCAGCTGTATACTCATCTGATTTTTTATATATGTTTTAAGTTTGCTCAAGAAGTATCTGCAGTTGGAGAACATAGTAAAAATGCTGAATATCAATTTGTGCCACAAAACAGGCAAGCAGTATACCATAGGCAGATTCATCATATGACAACTTCTTATGGAAATGAGATTGGTTATTATGTACAACATAACAATTTAAAACCTCATAATATTTGTTAATAACATCTGTTAATTCCAAGGATTATAATCTGACAAATGGAAATTTCTATAAATGCCTCATCTTTTCCCTCCAAGGCATGGTTAATGTTGGCCAACCTGTGCGGCGAGATAAAAAGAGCCATAGCAGAGGAAGCCAAAGCAGATTATTTAAACAACACTGCAGCTGGGACTGAAGCCCCTAAAGCCCTCTCATTCTGCCAGGTTTCAATTCTAAACGGCTTAGTCTAAATGACCGTTTGATTACATAGACATGGACTCAGGTGACCCCCCCGCCCAATCTATCCATAATCCACTAACATACTGTAGCCTTGAAATACTTCAGTGACCCCATAAACGGCAAAGCACACATTTCCTGCACAAATGCGGGGACTTAACACCCAAGCTATCAATAGGAATTTCTCTCACTTTGTCGCCCTTCCTTTCATTTCCCATCTTTCTCTCTCTCTTTGCACAAACTGATTCAATGCTGGGAAGAATATAGCAGCTCTGTCAGATCTAAAGAGGGTCAGCTCATATCTGCCTGTTATTCTTTTGTCAGATAATAGTGTAAGGCCCCCAACTGGAGCTTCTATAAGGACTCTAATAGAGCAATTATTTTCAGACAAAAGGTCACCTCAGCCATGACGACAGGCTGGAAATCAATAAACCCCCAATTATGACTACATAACCAGGCTGGGGAATTAGATGTCTGGACCTGTATTTGGCAGTAAATGATCAAGGTTGCATTAGAAGATCGGATTTGGAGATGCTCCTTGTGCCCTCTGTAATTTTAATGAGGGGTTGCTTACTTAGGGATCATTAAATATGAATAAACGACTCTGTTCTCCAGTGCACTGCTCCATCGATGGCCACCATCCCAAAGCCGACCCATTGTTCAGCCATTGGAAATCGAGCATGTTGCTTATGAAGGAGGGAAAGTGTCTGACTTTATGGCCGTGGCGAGGATTATACTTGGAGCTGGATCGATTTTTGTGCTTGTTGTTGAGATCAAATAACCCGGCCCTTAGGTGGGTGTTAAAGTTTCTATGGCGGAGCTGAAGTCATAATGTGCCAGGAGGAGAGATTATGCCCATCTCATGAACAACACTTTGACTTCTTCCTTTCTTCTTTACTTGCATTTCCCCTCCTTCACGCATTGTAGACAGTTCTTGTGCCATTGGCTGCTCTGCGGGTCATTGGGATAAGTGCTGCTTTGCGACATCTCAGAAGGTGAAACGTGCTGAGCCCCAGCCGTTGGTGATTGCTAGTAATTTACTCTTGTACCAGAACGTGCCATTTGTGAACTGCACAAAAAGCGCCAGCTGTTAATGAATGACACCCATTGTAGTGTCGTGCAATACACTTGTATGTGGACACTTCCTCAAGGCATCTGCAAGGTCTAATGCACTTGTTCCACTTGATCATGGTTGCCATAGCCATGGCACAAGTGATCTCATGCAAGTTTTATACAATTGCGACTAGTCACATTGCTTTAACACATGGCCACATATTGAGACCACACATTCAGTTCCTTCCCAGGTGTCTCATGTACAGATGTTGCATGTTTAATTTAAATAGTCAGAAACAGTGATACAGTCCTTCCTACATTGGACAGGCAAAAATATGCAATACAGTTCAAATTCAGTATTACAGTATAATAAACGAGGAGGTGGTTGACTCTGCAGTTGGTAAAATCGATGACTGCATTACAGTCTTTTTTTAGGGGATTTGTCTTTTTTCAGCACCTCTACGGAGAGACAACATATGGCATATGGCTTCACTGAGCTGTGTAAAGCTTTGGCCTGTTGAAGTCTCTAGCTGCTTATGAAACAGCATTCCATCAAGTCTTTTATTACTCTCGGGATTCACACGGATGGAGTTTTGATCTTGCAGTGCATAAATCCCGAAGGTTAAAAAGCAAGCATACATCTTTTGAGGTAATGACTAGGTAAGGGGACTTTTGCCCAGACTGTTTGCTCCATTACCTGATTCTTTATAGTGCCTGAAAAAAGCATTTCAGATTTAGATGTTGCTTTTTAAATTCTTGAATCTCTCGTAAAGGCCTTTCACACTTTTCTTAACCCTAGATTAACATCTTAAAGCTGGATTACAGCCAGGGTTTATGGGGTTATTATGCTGCAATGTTCATGAATACGTGTAAATGACACTAATACTAGAATGCTTTACACAATAAGTAATTCCCTTACCTGTCCAACATAACGAAGCATCTTGGGCATCGCTACTCACAATTTTCTCCGTCATCAATTCTACCTTCTCAATGTAATACCAATGCTTTGTTTTTCGTGTTTGGCCGTCTTTCTCTCTTCTGTTTTCAGACCTTTTCTGCTTCTTCATCCATACATGTACTGCTTTTCTCTTTGTCTTAGCAGGTAACGCATTATAAGAAGTGCGTTCCGTTGTCTAATTTTCACTCTTTAGTCAAGTCAAGTCACCATTATTTATATAGTGCTTTTTACAATGCAAATTGTGTCAAATCAGCTTTACAGTATTAAACGGGGAAATAGTGTGTCGAAATACTGTGTGGTTCTCCTCTGGCCAGATTAAACCAGCAGTTTAAATCTAGACTGCGGCAGAGTCAGATTGTGCAGAGGACTTGTTACCGTGGTCTTGTCCTGATGGCCGTCTAGGTGACGAGGTCTTCGGAGGCGTTCTCTTTACATCACCAAACAACACTAAGCTCCTAGCATATCTACAGAGATGTTAACCAATAAGTGTGAGGATTCTCTCTTATATTTAGTTAAACACTGCAGGTCACTTTATTGTAAAAGGACGAAATACATTGAGAGGGCAATCTGAATACTTTTGTCCAGAACCTTTATAAGCAGAGTGTACAAATTTCTTTTATTTTAAGTCTTCAAATTTCACAGGATTTCTTGCCCTATGTTGCTATTTGAAGCTAATAATGCAAGCGCCAATAAGTCTACACTTTTTAAATTGCATAAAAGGAACCATCATGTGGCAAGACTGCAGAGGAACAGCCTGGGAAAATAATGTGTCATTGTAACATTTCCCTGATTCACCCCTGGCCCTTTGCTTGTATCCCTCTGCACCGTCATTGAGGAAAAGAGGTCAGCAGAGTTGTATGAAAGAGAGTTTGAAGAGGACCTTAATCCAATCTTCATCTGGCCGCTTGCCATAACCCAATCAGCTGCAGCATACAGACACTTTAGAGTCAGGGAGAGAGGAAGTGAACTACATGGAGAGACTTCTGACAGCCTTTCAGGTAATGAATTTGAAAGCGTTTGGGCAACTGTTCTCAGCGTGGCAGCGCCGCACACCTGCTGGAACGCTGGAGCCACACTATAACACAGTTAGTTTGCAGTGTGTTCACACTACATAGCTGAAATATTATCTGCTGATGTAATCTTGCTTGCAAGGCACCCAAGCTGTGTAACTCCTCCAAATACTATTACTGCCTTCTCAAACCTTGTCTGTGGTGTAAAAACACCCCTGGCCAAATGCCCCCAGAGGGCATCACTTCCCACTCTGATAATTACTGTAGTTACTATGTTCTGAACATCACATCCTTTCTTTTTCCCTCAGATGGAATCTATCTAGGTGGCTGAATAAAGATATTTGGACTTTATATCTAAACATGTCCTCAACTTAGCACCAGCAAGCTTGTTAGCTAGACAGTTAGCATCAGCTAACAATATTTACTTATTTTCAGTATGGTTATGAATAAACATTCATATCTGTCTACTCGGCTAGTTGATCTAAACAATATAAAAATGTAAACTGTTGATAAACAATATAAAAACAGACGTCACATAGGTCTAAATGCATAGCATTTTAATAAAACTGCGAACGTTACAGCAGCGGGGAATATGAACGTGCATGAGTTATTTTATTTAATCGGTGTTATTTTAATGTTTTGTTTTTTGACCTAAAACATAACGTTAGAGACACTGATGTTGATCTGTCTGCTTTTAAGCATTTCAGTGGGCTTAAATAGATCACAGCAGATTTAGTTCACAAACAACTGACAGTTTTGACCTAAATATTATTTTCAGTTACAATAATGAATCCTAAAATTCGACATTAGTAACTTACGTTTCCAAGGGCGTAACCATGGTATAGATATTGGGGGGGTCCAAATGTGAGCCCTCCCCCCAGATATTTTTTTTTTAAGGTTAGTCGCGGATCAGATCGTAAAAACAAACAGGCCAGGCCATCAACGAATGAATAGAGGCTTATCAATGGAGTGGGAAGTGCGGGAACTCCTTGATCTGTGACTCCAGCAGTTCATTATTCAGACTATTTTCAGGGTATCATGCTAGAAACCTTGCTATAATACTGAGCCATTTAAACGTGATATTTTTTTCTCATTTATTCAAAAATTGCCACGGTATTTTTGACCGTCCCCCCCAAAGTATATGGTGGTTACGCCCATGTACGTTTCACAGCATCAGTAGCGCGCGTTCACGAGATCTCCCGGTTCTTTACTTGTGAGTTCAGTTCACGGAAGAAGACTCGTTCTAAACGGATCATTTGAATCAGTGAATTTTCGACTCGAGAACAGCTGCAATCGGATCACTGCAATTCTAAAATGAATCGTTTGTTGCGATTTGCGAACCGATTGAAGAGGTTCATTGAAAATAATCAGTTTGTTCATGAATCAGACACCGCTTCTGCGTCTCGGAGCACGTGATGTATTATAAGGAGTAACGACATGTTTTATGAAATGTAGTGAAGTAAAAAGTACGATCTTATGCTTTGGAATGTAGTGAAGTAAAAGTAAAAGTTACTCAAAATAAAACTACTCCAGTAAAGTACAGATACTTGAAAAATGTACTTAAGTACAGTAACGAAGTAGTTGTACTTCGTTACTGACCACCACTGTCATGAACAACACTTCGACTTCTTCCTTTCTTCTTTACATGCACTCTCGCTTGCAGTTCCCCTCCTTCACGCATTGTAGACAGTTCTCGTGCCGTTGGCTGCTCTGCGGGTCATTGGGATAAATGCTGCTTTGCGTCGTCTCAGAAGGTAAAACGTGCTGAACCCCAGCTGTTGGTGATTGCTAGTAATTTACTCTTGTACCAGAACGCGCCATTTGTGAACTGCACGAAAAGCTCCAGCTGTTAATGAATGACACCCATTGTAGTGGGTACACTTGTATGTGGACACTTCCTCAAGGCATCAGCAAGGTCTAATGCACTTGTTCCACTTGATCATGGTTGCCATAGCCATGGCACAAGTGATCTCCTGCAAGTTTTATACAATTGCGACTAGTCACATTGCTTTAACACATGGCCACATATTGAGACCACCCATTCAGTTCTTTCCCAGGTGTCTCATGTACAGATGTTGCATGTTTAATTTAAATAGTCAGAAACAGTGATACAGTCCTTCCTACATTGGACAGGCAAGAATATACAATACAGTACAAATTCAGTATTACAGTATAATAAACGAGCAGGTGGTTGACTCTGCAGTTGGTAAAATCGATGACTGCATTACAGTCTTTTTTTAGGGGATTTGTCTTTTTTCAGCACCTCTACGGAGAGACAACATATGGCATATGGCTTCACTGAGCTGTGTAAAGCTTTGGCCTGTTGAAGTCTCTAGCTGCTTATGAAACAGCATTCCATCAAGTCTTTTATTACTCTCGGGATTCACACGGATGGAGTTTTGATCTTGCAGTGCATAAATCCCGAAGGTTAAAAAGCAAGCATACATCTTTTGAGGTAATGACTAGGTAAGGGGACTTTTGCCCAGACTGTTTGCTCCATTACCTGATTCTTTATAGTGCCTGAAAAAGCATTTCAGATTTAGATGTTGCTTTTTAAATTCTTGAATCTCTCTTAAAGGCCTTTCACACTTTTCTTAACCCTAGATTAACATCTTAAAGCTGGATTACAGCCAGGGTTTATGGGGTTATTATGCTGCAATGTTCATGAATACATGTAAATGACACTAATACTAGAATGCTTTACACAATAATTAATTCCCTTACCTGTCCAAAATAACGAAGCATCTTGGGCATCGCTACTCACAATTTTCTCCGTCATCAATTCTACCTTCTCAATGTAATACCAATGCTTTGTTTTTCGTGTTTGGCCGTCTTTCTCTCTTCTGTTTTCAGACCTTTTCTGCTTCTTCATCCATACATGTACTGCTTTTCTCTTTGTCTTAGCAGGTAAAGCATTATAAGAAGTGCGTTCCGTTGTCTAATTTTCACTCTTTAGTCAAGTCAAGTCACCATTATTTATATAGCGCTTTTTACAATGCAAGTTGTGTCAAATCAGCTTTACAGTATTAAACGGGGAAATAGTGTGTCGAAATACTGTGTGGTTCTCCTCTGGCCAGATTAAACCAGCAGTTTAAATCTATGCTGCAGCAGAATCAGATTGTGCAGAGGACTTGTTACCGTGGTCTTGTCCTGATGGCCGTCTAGGTGACGAGGTCTTCGGAGGCGTTCTCTTTACATCACCAAACAACACTAAGCTCCTAGCATATCTACAGAGATGTTAACCAATAAGTGTGAGGATTCTCTCTTATATTTAGTTAAACACTGCAGGTCACTTTATTGTAAAATGACTAAATACAATGAGGGGGCAATCTGAATACTTTTGTCCAGAACCTTGTGTACAACTTTCTTTTATTTTAAGTCTTCAAATTTCACAGGATTTCTTGCCCTATGTTGCTATTTGAAGCTAATAATGCAAGCGCCAATAAGTCTACACTTTTGAAATTGCATAAAAGGAACCATCATGTGGCAAGACTGCAGAGGAACAGCCTTGGAAAATAATGTGTCATTGTAACATTTCCCTGATTCACCCCTGGCCCTTTGCTTGTATCCCTCTGTACCGTCATTGATGAAAAGAGATCAGCAGAGTTGTATGAAAGAGAGTTTGAAGAGGACCTTAATCCAATATTCATCTGGCCGCTTGCCATAACCCAATCAGCTGCAGCATACAGACACTTTAGAGTCAGGGAGAGAGGAAGTGAACTACATGGAGAGACTTCTGACAGCCTTTCAGGTAATAAATTTGAAAGCGTGTGGCCAACTGTTCTCAGCGTGGCAGCGCCGCACACCTGCTGGAACGCTGGAGCCACACTATAACACAGTTAGTTTGCAGTGTGTTCGCACTACATAGCTGAAATATTATCTGCTGATGTAATCTTGCTTGCAAGGCACCCAAGCTGTGTAACTCCTCCAAATACTATTACTGCCTTCTCAAAAGACATTAATCAATGTAAAATTACCCGCAAGCGAGAGGAAAATCACATTACTAACGCCTGTGTGGCTGTCATCCCTGCAGACGCTGACAGGCAGACGGTCAGATAAGAGAGACGAGGGGTACTAGATGAGGATGTAATGGATACAATATACAAAGTCATTTCTTGCTATTTTGTGCCCTTTCTCTAATAGCGACGTATAGCACACTGTCTAAATATCACCATCATACCTCTGCCTAATGTTCTTCGATGACACATCCCTCTCGTATAAAGCAGACGATTGCCTCGGGCAGATATTGCCTCTGTGAAATCAGAGTTTTTGATTGATGTGCCGCCAGACATTAAATTGGATGGCAATCTAGCATTCATTCTCAGCCTCCGCTCGCAGTTTAATGTGAATTACTCATACAAATTAAAGGAAGAAGTCATCTTTTTTGAGGGAAGACATGGTGCGAAAAGCATTTCTGTCCAGTTTGGAAGGTTTCGCCTCAGTGGCTCACATTATTAGTACACCAGCAGCTGCACACTGAGCACTCGAATGGATCGAATAGCCAATCTAATCTCAGCGATTTTAAAATTCTCTCTTTTAGATTTATGCCTTCATCCACTTAAATACTCTTCCCTAAATTGTGCCTCTATTTAATGAGATACAAAATACACATCACTGGGATATGACAAGCTTTTAAATCCAACGGGATAGCAGACCTCTCAAAGTATGGCTGCATTAGGGCTGTGCAGTGTGGCCAAAAATATATAAAAACAAATGTTTCCAATATTATTTGGTATCACCACAGTATATATATGTCACATTTATGTCTGTTTTGGATTTGTGTTCCATGCGTTTTATGTTCTAGGTTTTCCCTGTGTTTCTTTATGCCCTTATTTGGTCCTTCCTGCTTTCTGTCCTTGTTTAGTTTGATTAGTTTATTCTTATCCAGCTGTGTTTAATTAGTTATCTGCAGTTTACCTGTGTATTTAGTTCCTGCCTGTGTAGTTAGTTTTGGTCTGGTCTGCTCGTTACATCCCCGTGTTCCTGTCTGTCTCAGTCCTGCCGTGTATTGCCTGTCATGTCTGGATTGAAGACTGTTTATTTCAAGTTGACTCGTCGTCTTCATGTTCCCGTTCCTCCCCGCTGTGCGTACAGTGACTATATTTTGGGTAACACTTTATAATAACTGCCCACTATGAATCATTAGTTAAGCATTGGAAAATAGTTAATTCATCCTTTATAAAGTATTGTCCCAACATTAATAGTCATTAGTAAGTAGTTTACAAATACAGCTATAAATGTTTTGTTCTTGAGCATATCGATAATGTTTAATAATTGTTTTTTATACTTTATTGATTATTAATTTAACATTTCTAAATGATTATGTTATTTACAAACCAGTAATTTCGTAGATGTCAGTGGTTCATAAGATCATTTATATAGTGTAAGTAAATTATTAATAAACTGTTCAAGTATACGTAAATTATTAATAAACTGTTTAAGTGTATATGTATAAATCTTTTATTATTTAGACACATGATAATAGTTGCTCATTGCAATAAATAAATGCTTTATTAACACATATTCCTGCTGTAATTCATGATTAAGTCAGGTAGTTATAAAATATTTAGTGTCAGGGATCGGGGGTGAAGGAGATTGCGAGGACCCAATTGCTGGAGGAAAATAGGATTTATTAATAATAACAAACAAAACAAACAAACAAAAACCACCCCGTAGGGGAAAAACAGACTGGCTGGCTAGCTAGCAGGCAAGGCAGGGCTGGACAGGGCAGGACAAGACAGGGCTGGACAAGGCTGGACAGGGCAGGACAAGGCAGGGCAGGACAAGGCTGGACAGGGCAGGACAAGGCAGGGCAGGACAAGGCTGGACAAGACAGGGCTGGACAAGGCTGGACAGGGCAGGACAAGGCAGGGCAGGACAAGGCTGGACAGGTCAGGACAAGGCTGGACAGGGCAGGACAAGACAGGGCAGGACAAGGCTGGACAGGTCAGGACAAGGCTGGACACAGACGACATCTAACATTAGGTAACGAACCCACACGGAACTGCAAACTCAAGGAGATTATAAAGGGAGCAAATGATGAGGGTAACGAGGGAAAACAGCTGGGGAAAATTAATCAATAAACAGGTAACAAGATGGGTGGGGTCAAGACAAATTGACATGAGCACGTGGCACACAGAAAACTAGGACAGAAGCCACGTGCTCACACAAAACAGAAACACAAGCACATGGCCAGCAAACAAATCACCAGCCATGTGCAAAACAAGACATGAACACGCAGCTAATGAGAAAACTCATAAGCCACGTGTTCACACAAGACATGACAACATGAAAGCACGCAGCCAATGAATATACAAGCTGCGTGCCACACAGCACAAGATATAACATAAATGCACGCAGCCGATAGAAACACGAACTGCGTGCAACACAACAAAACACACGTGGACAAGAGTGCGCGGTGCCGAGCGAACTCGAGACCGCGCACTCACACAATGACAGAAAATGGAGCGCGAGTGTCCGAACCCCGTCACGTGACCGAAACTAAAGACATGAGTGCCGGGATCCAAACACCACGCTCCAACATGAAACAAGGCACGCAGACGAGAGAGCGCATGACTCGAGCACACTCGAAGCCGCGCGCTCACATGAAAACACGGACATGATGGGAGTATCAGGGCTCTGTCACAAAACCATGAATAACACTAGACCGAAGTGACAGAACCCTGACAATTTAGTAGTTACACCTGTTTGTGTGAGCTCATCTAAAGTGAGGACTGTTTATACATTATAAAACATTTACAAAGGAGATTTAAAGGCTCATTTATCTCCCAAACAGAAATACAGGAACAATTATTCAAGATGCAAAAAATTTTACTACAACTGTTCACTTGATAAAAATGAAAAATAAACCTCTACAATTTAATATAAAATAAATAAATAAAAGTGTGCAGTTGTACGGTTTAATTTAAATGTTTTGCATATTTAAATAAATATTTCTGAGTTCTGTATCCCTCTGTGTTGTGTTTGTTTATTTATTTATGTTAGGAATATAACTGAGCCTTTAAATCAAATTTGTAATAGATATGCTTATAAATCAAGAACCAGGCATTTATAGCTGTATTTATATGCTTACTAATGACGATTAATGTTGGGATAATGCTTTATAAAGGATGAACTGACTATTTACTAATGCTTACCTAATGATTCATAGTGTGCAGGTAGTATAAAGTGTTACCATATTTAATACAATTATTGGGGAAGGAAATGCCTTCCACCTGTTAGAACATGAGAATGAATGTAAACATGTTTTAAATTTTTATTTAATTTATTTGTTTAAGAAAATGATTAAAAATAAGATTACCTTTTACCTTACTTTATAGTAGGGGTGTAAATCGTATGGTTCATCACGATTCGATTCGATATCGATATCAATTATCATACCCAGCGATACGATATTTGCCGATACCTCAAACAGTTTTACGATACGATTCGATTCGATACAGGAGTATATTGATCGATATATCGACATTATCATATTATATACCTATTTTAAACAACCATCTATATTTATTAACTCACAAATGCAAGCAAAAATATATAACATTAAAATAAATCTAAAAATGCTGCTATGGGCTCAGAGCTAAAACTCTTTTCTACAGATAACCAAATTACAAGCAATAGCAGAAAATAAATTCAATAGAAGAAAGTTCTATATGAAATGAACACAAATTCAATAAACAGTGCTTTTCAGGTTTTTCAGCTCAGTCTAAAATACATTTTCAGGTACGCTACAGAAATGTAATAATCAAATGTAAAACAACTGCATAGTCTTCACTGTATAAATTAAATAGCCTGTAAATGAATACTTTTTTGATGTTACTAAGGTTATTTAGTCAGGAGCAGTGAGCACTTGTATTTTTCTTTGACAGCATTTGATTTATTATTAGTTTTCTTTCACTTTAAGAATGAAAGCACAGATTTAATATACTGATACACATGTCTTTTTTCTCCACTGTTTACTTGTGCCTTCGGGCAGTCCTTATATCGAGTCCTGACACGTGAGATTGAACGAGTTAGTGGTAATGCTTAGACGGACATTATGTGAAAATGTGGACAGTGCCAAAATAAAGGTGCCTTTTTACAAATATCGATATTTTACGCGTGGCATCAATGCATCGTATCGTCATACATTGTATCGATATATCGATGAATCGTTACACCCCTACTTTATAGCCCCATGAAATCCCCATGACAAGTTGTATTTTTTTATCTTTGTTCAGCATTTGTTTTATATTTTATTTTGCTTTATATTTTAATATAAATTCCTCATCAAAAATGCTGTCTAATGAAAACAATTTCTAAAACTTTAACGATTTAATAAATCTTCTATAATGAAGATTATATAAAATATAATTAGAAAATATAATTTACTGCATTTTTCTGCACAACAGAAGTTGTACACTGTATAAATAATGAAAAAAAAATCTTGGTTGTATGATAACGTGACCAGTGCTTTTGAATCGCTCTTGCAGTACTTCGATGTCATACAATGATCGATTGGTGCAGAGCAAACAACCAACACCTGGGGTCTCATTTATAAACGTTGCATACACACACAATGGGCATATATAATATGTGTAAGCAATTTTCCACACGCATATCCGGATTTATACAAAATAAACTTGGCGTAAATATGTACTCACCGTGCGGACATTCTAGACCAGTGGTTCTCAAAGTGTGGTACGTGAGCTTCCTCTAGTGGTACGCAGAGGAATCTCAGAATTAAATATAAATCAGACCGCGTGTCCACCAAAGCAAATTTTTTTTTTATTGTTTTAAATGGGAGCGTCTTTTTCATGCTGAGCACTCGGGCGTTTTTTTCTTGGCACCGAGAATTTAAGAATGTTAGCACTCATCACTGTCACTTTTTAGTCAGCTAACCAATCACAGTGGAGGAGGGGCGGGACTAATACCGTCACACCCTGCTTGTACTACGACTGAACAACAATGGAGAAGTTAATATTGCTTGTCTCTGAGTATTTATGTCTTTACCAGATGGAATTGCCGGAGTACAATAATATTGTTATGAAAAATAATGCTTGGAGAAACATTTAATTCGTGATGCATCTGCCATATTACTTCAGCGGATATTCCATATCATAGCAACCGCAGCGTCTCGAAAATACGCTGCCCTCTCAAGCGCTCACACCTGGGTGTTTTCAGCTGGCTTTGGTGGAAACGTGGCCTGATTATTGTTACTTGCAGCTACATATACAGCCTGTGTTTTTTTTTTATCAAGTACTTTTTTATTTAAAAGTGAAATAAAAACTGTACTGTGTTTAAAGATTAAATGAAAATGTATTGTAGCTACTTAAAGTTAAATAAAAACTAAGTTACTGTACTTAAATGTTAAGTAAGTATGATACATTTTCATTTAATCTTTATTTAAGGTCAGTTTTTTTAACATTTAAGTACAGTACAGTTTTTATTTCACTTTTAGGTACAATATATTTTAATTTAATAATTACGTTTTTTATTTACGTGGAAGTAAGCATGGTGCAGTGTTCATGTTCAAACTGTGTATTTACTATATTTTAAGAGGCTGACAATAATAAATATCCTTATAAGGATTAAAACTGACTCGTTTTTTTTTTGTTTTTTTTACTGTGTATAGTGCTACCGAAAGTGAAAGTGACGTGACATACTCGGAATTTGTGCTCTGCATTTAACCCATCCAAAGTGCACACACACACAGCAGTGAACACACACACACACACACACACACACACACACCGTGAACACACACCCGGAGCAGTGGGCAGCCATTTATACTGCATTTTAATGTTGGTCATAATGGTGGTACTTGGAAAGCCAATTACCACTGGGGGCGCTGCAGCTTCATCCAACGCCGCTGGGGGTGCTGCAGGTTCCTCGAACGCCGCTGGGGGAGCTACAGCATATTCAGCCACCACTGGTGGCGCTGCAGCCTCTTCGGCTGGTGGATTCACCTGACGAGCTAAGAAGTCGATGAACCCCACAAACGTCAGGTGGTCCAGCCCCCTCATCCTCCACCAGTTGAGGGGCTCATCGAGGACACTGTTGAACATGTCCTTCAGTGCCGCATGGTTGAACCCCAACCCCTCTGCTGCGTCGCTGAACTCCTGGGCAAACATCCTAACGTCAGTGCCCTGTTGACGGAGGCAGCTCAGGGCCCTGAACTGGAGGATGCGCTCGTAGAGGGGGCTGGACAGTGTGGAGGCTGGTGGCGGACGGTGCAAACCCTTCCTCCGCTGAGTCATCATGATCGTGGGTTCGTTCTGTCAGGGATCGGGGGTGAAGGAGATTGCGAGGACCCAATTGCTGGAGGAAAATAGGATTTATTAATAGTAACAAACAAAACAAACAAACAAAAACCACCCCGTAGGGGAAAAACAGACTGGCTGGCTGGCTAGCTAGCAGGCAAGGCCGGGCAGGGCTGGACAGGGCAGGACAAGGCAGGGCAGGACAAGGCTGGACAGGACACAGACGACATCTAACATTAGGTAACGAACCCACACGGAACTGCAAACACAAGGAGATTATAAAGGGAGCAAATGATGAGGGTAACGAGGGAAAACAGCTGGGGAAAATTAATCAATAAACAGGTAACAAGATGGGTGGGGTCAAGACAAATTGACGAGAGCACGTGGCACACAGAAAACTAGGACAGAAGTGCTCACACAAAACAGAAACACAAGCACATGGCCAGCAAACAAATCACCAGCCATGTGCAAAACAGGACATGAACACGCAGCTAATGAGAAAACTCATAAGCCACGTGTTCACACAAGACATGACAACATGAAAGCACGCAGCCAATGAATATACAAGCTGCGTGCCACACAGCACAAGATATAACATAAATGCACGCAGCCGATAGAAACACGAACTGCGTGCAACACAACAAAACACACGTGGACAAGAGTGCGCGGTGCCGAGTGAACTCAAGACCGTGCACTCACACAATGACAGAAAATGGAGCGCGAGTGTCCGAACCCCGTCACGTGACCGAAACTCAAGACATGAGTGCCGGGATCCAAACACCACGCTCCAACATGAAACAAGGCACGCAGACGAGAGAGCGCATGACTCGAGCACACTCGAAGCCGCGCGCTCACATGAAAACGCGGACATGATGGGAGTATCAGGGCTCTGTCACAAAACCATGAATAACACTAGACTGAAGTGACAGAACCCTGACAATTTAGTAGTTACACCTGTTTGTGTGAGCTCATCTAAAGTGAGGACTGTTTATACATTATAAAACATTTACAAAGGAGATTTAAAGGCTCATTTATCTCCCAAACAGAAATACAGGAACAATTATTCAAGATGCAAAAATTTTTTATGATGACAGATTTTTTTTTTTTTTTTTGGGGGGGGGGGGGGGGGGTGGGATTTGACAGCACCAGGATCCATAAGAGGGAAAGAATGATATGTCTACTGATATCTGATATCGCTACAAATATACACATGTATATATATATATATATATATATATATATATATATGTGTATTGCATCGTCAACAATCTGATACAGAATCTCTACGAGTGTTAGGAGAAAACAGTCTCCAGCACAATTTATAAATCCAAACTCCTTAATCGTTCTCCTAGAAATATGTATTTATTTATTTTTCCCAGAGTGAAGAGAAAGGGTTCGATAAACAGCTCAGAGAAAGAAGCTCAGTGATATATTTGGTGAGCATCGCTCTCTGCTGAATGTGTAATTGTGTTCACGCAGGTCTATTTTTGTGGCTTTAATGAGATGGTGTTTTCGCGTCATGCTGCTGGGACCCATGACAGCAGACTCTTATTTGGAAACCTTATTTTTCACACATACTCACTGCAGCACTCACTCACACTCTCTCTCATGCACACAACCTGTTTTCTTGCTTCTCAGTAGTGGTCTAACCCAGTGTTGGAGCATAAATTACTACATGTTTCAAGAGCATGACAGGCACGTTTCCAGTAACAAGCTACTGCTATCAAGAGGAAGTATATTTGTGACAAAAGAAAGGTTTTCAGATTACATATATACAGCTATACAAGAGAGCAATCTAAGAAAATTATCAAAAACGGTCGTTGTGATTTTGCCAAGAGATGTTCTTGGATCAACATATTTTGTTTATCCTGGATCAACATTACTGTGCAAAAATATAGACTTAACCCAATTCCTAACCCTAAACCTAACCCTACCATAATGTATTCCTAAAATAAATGGGAAATGATAGCTGATTAACAAAGGTGTAGAAGCACCTAACCCTGATCATGAGCCTAAAAAAGATATTTAATGAAAAGTTATCCCTCAATTCTAATTGGTTTCTTGGAAAGTTGTTCCAGGATCAACAATGATGTTGATCCAGGAACATGTTGTACTTGGTGAAATGATCAGACACTCATCCTGTCCATTCCAGTTCTGGGAAAACTGATTCAGTTGCAAAGCACATTGTTTCGTTTGAAGGGGTTATTTTAGTTTCCAGCCTCTTGTTGAGATACATAAATATATGCACTTAACGTGTGTGTGTGTGTGTGTGTGTGTGTGTACAGGTTTATGGTTTATTGAGACATCATTATACACAAAGGTTTATTATGGTATGGGTTTATGAACATTGTTTATGAGGACAGCATACTAAAGTGTTTTTTTAATAATGCATACATTAAGTTCCCATGGTTTCCCTCTTTCAACTTTGACATGCTTAGCTTTCACAGCCCTAAAATACATTTTTGTACATCTTTGTTTTTTCTTCCTCCCAAAAAAACGTCTTAATAAAACAATAAGCAAAGTGACTCTGAATAGAACATTTTATGTTTATTTTAAATATAATCAGTTTTATTTTTAAGTGAGTTAAGAGTGATTTTTTTTCTCTATCTTCTCTTTCCAGAATGGTTTCACCCACATCACAATACAATTATCTGTACTTAATACTAACATTTATTAGCTGTAGATATGTAATATCCCCCCAGTTACTTAAATAATATGGTTATTTTGGTAACTTGGGTTACATCAAATTTATTTATTTATTTATTCATTCATTCATTTATATTTGGTATGGGTTAAATCAGGTTATTTTAGCATACATATTAATCTGCCTCATTTTTAATGTGCCCCTCTGACCAAAAATGTACAGGCAGCACAAATGCACATCTCTGTATTTATTAGTAGTAGCTACGGTGGACAAGGGATGTAGTGGGATGTTTTGTGTAAATTCACCTGGTTTCCCATACTGTCTCTCTGATAACCTTTAGCTGTGCAGGTCTCTGTGTCTCGCTAAGTTGACAGCATCACTTCAGGGACAAAACAAAGGTTGCGTGCAAAGCCTCGGCTTATTTCTAATCCAAGAGAAAGACACAAGCCTTGCAGCAAAGAGCCCATACGGATGCTTTCTTTCCTGTTTCTGTGTGTGTTGCTTATCTGCACGTGTGTTTGAGAAAACATAGGCCTTGGGGTTTTGTCCTAAATTCCACTTCAAACGCACTGAAAGATACGGTTCCTTCCTCACAGATGTCCAAACATCTTTCTCTGTCTTCTGGCCAGAGCTCATTAGCTCTCTTTCCCTGTCTTATCCATCATGTGTGCAGGCCTACATCTCCCTCCATCACAGCGGCACGCTGCCACCACTCTACCCAATTCCATTCCGTATAAATACCAACTCAAGTCGACACAATTTCCACAGCGTACATTTTTCTTTTCTCTACAATTGTCTGAAAATAAGCAGCAGGATCGCATCCCTTTGCTCTGTGAATACTTTTTATTCTTTTCCCACAGCTCACTAAATCCTCATAAAGTGGATTCAACCTTTATGTGTGTCAGAGAAACCGAACGAATGGGGATTTGTCGATGGTAGGCAGATTCTCACAGCGGCCGTCTGTCATCAGCAGGCCTGTTTTTAGAGGAGACTTTATGAGCCACCCCTTCTTGGGCTGTGCCGTTACTGTGACTAATGCCTCCGTGCGCTGTCCGTGACTCACACACCCATTTTTTAAGGCTTTGTTTATTTATATTTGCCTCAATCTTAGTGCTCGGTTTCATTCTCTCCCATGCATCCAATCATCCAGCCTGTTGGTTTGCAGCTTGGCTGATCTTGAAATAGCTTTCTGAAACCAAAAATCAACAGTATGTGTGCAGAATATTGTTGTTTGATTTGGTTTTGTTTCAATTGTGTCTTAGTTTTTGTTTGGCTAAACAGTTTTGAAGCTCTTCTATTACGCTTGTTAAAGACAATTTTGTATAATTATGCATTTATTTATTTTTCTAAAACCAGTTAAGTGCCAAACCCATTCCATGGCCAATTTCATTGGTCAACTCACACAGTCTGTCACCTATCAAGAAAAATTCAAGGCAATAAAATTCATGGATGGATCTAAATGGTGGCAAACATACTGCTGCCATTATAGGATAGCTACCAACACTATACTAAGATTATGGTTATGTTTTTTTTTTGTTATGTTTTTTTTCCTAGCAGGTTTGTGTGTGTGTAGGCTATCAGCACTTTGATTGTTATGAGCAATAAACTCTTTAGAATCAGCTTTGGGGTATGTGTGTCACGGTTTGAGGGAAAAAACATTGTGTTCAAGTGAGTTCAAAAGCTGGAAGATGCTAACAACTGCTAAAATGTATGACCCTTTTGTTTCTCTGTACATTAATAACCATAAACATGCGACTAATGAACATAGTGTCAGATAACAGAAGTCAATATCAATACTTTGGACAATTCTTATTGGCCTATTGGCCCTTTGCCATGAGTTTGATTGACAGGCAATCTGATCAATCATAAGCGCAAAGCTTCTATTTTATCAGAGAAACAGACCAGACCAGTAGATTAACACTGGTGGACCTGAACTTGAAAAATGGTATGTATTGATGCCTCTTCGCAGGTGAAACAAGATACCTTCTGATGTTCATTCATGTTTATTTCATGGTATAGCTAGTAAAGAGGAACAGATGACCAGTTAGAGCCGCTTGAGCTGAGGCGCTACAGCAATCTGTCACGACAGATTAAAGAACCACAAAACAGTATTTATTGTTTAAATTTCTTTAAAAAAATAAAAAATAATAAAGCTGAGACTTTGTTTCATACCAATATATTCATCATATTCACTGCATGTTAATTGCTGCTGATGTGAAACTGACATGTGGAACGCTCCAAAAAGAGTAGCTGGACAGACGCTTGCTGATGGCCTGTAGTTGACCGATGGCCGACTATCAGTTCTGTATGTCCTAGTCTCAGCCAGCAGACATCACACCCACGGACCGCAGGCTGAACATCTAATACATACGGCACACTTAGCTGGAAACACTTCAGGAAATTCAAAGTTGTCATTGGATTGGTTCAATTATACAGGATTTCCAGGAGACTTGTGTCTTGCGTTTTTTAATTTCCTGCCTGGAAACAAAAATGTCAAGTGATGCCAAACACCCTAATGGAAGAAAGCTGTTGTGTTTACAACTGTGACAATGAGCTCTTATCGGGATCAACTAAATGCTGGATTTTCAAAAAGTATGTGAAATATTTAAAGTTCACAGCATGGATTCTTTAAAACACATCCAAGGGTTTTACACACCAGCCTATTATTGTGGCAACATTTCCACACCCATAAACAAGCACAAAACGAAGCCTGATTGGTTGAATTACCTGTCAATCAAATGGCCTCTTGGGTGGGCCTTGGCCATTCAAAGCGGGCAAAGTTCCCAGACCTTCTGCCGTCAATCTGAAGGTCTGGCTACGCGAGACTAGGTATGTCCTGGCTTTTAGTGTAGTTGGTCTAAGTTGACTAGGCTATGCACTGCTAAGCATGCTGCAGCTGCAGAACAAGTATGACTTGCTACTAGTATGAGCATGTAATATATCCTGCTACTGCATGAATTGGCATACATAAATCCTGTAGCAGATCTAGACAGGTGGACCTGGGGGAGATTGAGGGTTTCAGAGGTGTAAGCAATCTCTTTTGCTGCAGAATCAGCAGACACCAATCAGCTTGAGCTATTTAAATGATGTGAATGCTAACAGATTGTATCTAAGGGAACTACTGTATCATTCTGCGCCATTTAGAGTTTCATGACTGAACTAGATATGTATCTCTCCAAACAGGGCTGACAGCTGTGTAGATTCTGTGGTGTTTGTGTTGAATGACTTGTTGACAAATCAGCCGCTGGTTCATATGTGTAGATTGTGATTTTGTAATGTACATTAGCGAGAAGTGTGGTGGTCCTGAGAGGATACATCACATAATTAATGCATATAAAGTGGATAAAGCAGGTGGCGGAGAGTAGAGGAGCCCATGTTAATTGAGTTTGGCCCCAGCCTGGTTTCAATGGAAATGAAACAAACAAAACTGATGAACTAAAAACGATACATGAAATGAAGAAAAGTTGCCTTTGTGCGTAAGACTGTTTTGTCCTCTTCCTTCATGCGCAGAACAGCAACAAGATTGCTTTTATGAAAGAGATCTTGAAATGTATCATGACCATGAGCATCATCCACAGAAATTGCAGGGGATCGATAAAACATCACAAGAGCCAAAGTCCTTTTCTGCTATTTGGAGCCTGTGCTTTGAGTTGTTTGTGTCTTGTGTCTGAGTGGTTTTATGGGGTGTTTTAATAAAAGACTCAAGATATTGTTAAATTATAACACTTAAAACATATCCTCTGCAAGGTCAACATCACTTAGGTTGGGGACATTACAGCACTAATAACCTCCCTATGGATTTAGTAAGACCCAAGAGCAAGTATTAAAATATTAGCTCACCCAAATACATTTGTATTATGTTGTTCATAACCTGTATAATGTCCTTTATTCTGTGGAACACATAAGGAGAAACCGTAAGGAAAAACAATCAATAATGTGGCTTTAGAAGACATGTAATGCACAAGTTGTATGGACCGCTATTTGATAATTAAATGATAATTTTTTGTTCTTTCTGAAGCTAAATTGTCCAATTGTCATTTTCCTTTCATTGCATGGAATACATTTTGCTTAAGTATAGGTTTTGAATGGCAGAGCAATTAAATCATGACAGAATGTATGTGTTTGAACAAACTTTTACTTTATGAGCTTTTTTGCAATTATTGCCACATTGAATTCTAAACTACAGACTACGAGCTTTTCCATTTCTATAGTGGACCATGTTGCCTTGATTGTATTGTTTCCATGGTAGCCATTTATTTATCATATGCCCTGTCAAGCATACTCTTGGGAATGAAGGATGATAGATAACAGCAACAGAAAAGTGGCTCTTCAATTCGTAATATTCCTTGGCGAATAAGCAGTCCAGCATAAATAGGAATAACACGCTGATGTTTGATTTGCACCTCGGTTGATTTTGTAGAAAGTTCTTATTGAAACACTTTAACTTGAGTATAGTGTTAACCTTGTTTCTCTAAAAAAAATAGTTCTTACAAAAAATGCTAATATAAAAATATAATTCAGTCCACTTTAATGGTTTATCTTTGATTATTTACATGTTTTTTATGAATATTATGTTCTGGCCATGTTGAGTCTTCCAATGCCTTCATTTTATTTGAATAACTCTGTAACTCTAACTAACTGTAACTGTACATTTGATAAGTAACCATACATAAAAGTAACTTTGTAACTATAAGTAACTTTAAGCAACCTTGCAACATGTCAACTAGCAGTGATTAGAGTATTAGAAGACTATTTGCTTAATATCTGCTAACAATTTATACTGATGGTCCCCCAGCAGACATTATACTGACTATTGGTACCTTAGATACAGAAAACCTGTTCATATTCATGAAGTTTACACAAATCATAACATCTAAATGCTAGTCTCTTGTGCTAAACAAGTTCTTGAAATATTAATGACCTCTCCGAACTTGACAAAATTGCCATCTACGATTCTGTCTGAAAAGGGTTTGTCCAATGTATGACCTGTGTTTGAAAATTGAGATGAAAAAAAAAAGGCAAGGCACATTCATGTCATTAAATTACTTTTAAGCAGTGTACATATTGATTCAGATTATGGTGTTCACAAGTTCACAGTGAGTGTGAATTCTGTTCTGTTATCAGTTTTGTACTTTATATATTTATTTATTTATTTTAGTCAGGTAAGTGTATTAATTATTTCGTAAACCACTCTCTAACTGCTAAGTATCAGTGTGATTATGGGGATCAAAATGAATAGATGCCATCATTGTGATATCAATATTTAAAGTACACAAATAACTGCAATTCTAATGCCAGCTAAATAACTCCTGAATACACCTTCAACCCTTATATTATTTAATAATTTCTGAGGTGATTCGTTCAATGTGATCAATTCTCATGGTTGCTGATTGCAAAATACATTGTAATAAGAAAGCGTGTAAGGAAGCTATTGAAAGCTATCAACAGTAACCAAGGAAACTTCACTTAGTGAAGTATCAGTTCTTCCATTCTTCTTATTTGTAATAAATGAGATGTTTGTGTGTTTGTGGGTGTCTGGAGGTCACCCTGTCAGTGACATGTTATTTACCCTATTTCAGACAGAGTTCAAACTACTATAGTCTGTCTTCTAAATTGGTGCAGAAACAATTCTGTAACAGTTCAGCCAATCCATGCAGAATAAAAGTATGCCAGGAATGATTTAGTGTGTGTGTCATGGACATATTCTTGTATGATTATTTTCCTTTTCTTCTTCTTTTGAGAACAGACTGTCTGGTTTAGAGACTTTTTCCCCTTCTACTTCTGCTTCCATCGCAGATGCAGAAGATGTTTGTTTAGCAGTAAAACCCTACTCGATTTCACATTAGCTGGAAAACACTGGAGACATGGCAGGAATATTAAGAGAAGAATGAGTGAGAATTTGCAGATTAGTCTCTTATCCAGCTCAGTGAAACATGAGCATGCACCCGTTCTGCAAATCAGATCTCTATATCAAGTGCCACATCTATATCTGAACCCTCCATAAAACACCTGCAGTCCAAATAAATCCATTCATCCAATCTCCAAACTGCTTGTCCTATAGGGTTGTGATAATGATGAAGCCTATTGTGAGATCTCACACTCACACCTGAAATTTACAGTCTTACATTTACATGTCCTCCATATCTGCGAATTGTGGATGAAACCAGATCATCCAGAGACAACCCAAATAGATGCTGAGAGAACATGCAAACTTCAGACAAAAAGGCCTCATGGCTCAGCTGGTACTTGAACAAGAGACCTTCTTGCTGTGAGGTGACAATGCAATATACTGAGCCACCGTGCCGTGGTTATTAGTCTCCAGCATCACTACAGATAAAGGAAGATCTAGCTTAGAGTGTGAAGCTGACTGCAACATCTGTAGAGTCTCATAAAGCTCTTTATTATCCCCTGAGACGGACTGTAAGACTTGCGCACACATTACCATACCACCTCCATTTAACACTTCATCTAAAATATCAGAACTTCCACTATGCTTTTGATCTCTCAGTCTGCGTTGATGGTGTTTTTTATTTTATTTACGGGATATTTAGTCTCAGCTTCTACACATCCGCTAAGCACTGGGAAGTGTTCATAATTGTTGGAGTGTGTGAATAATAAACATAAAATCAACTTCGGAGCATAGCAAGTCATATGGTCTTCTTCATGGTGGTCTTTTTTACATTTTCGGAGCTTGATGGCAATATTTATGTACTCAAGACCTTGTCATGAACTTTGAAGTATTTCGTCTTAACTTGGACTCAAGATCAAACCTGTCGTGAGTGTTAAAACACTGCAAAAAGTTGTGTGGTCTGTGCCAAAGTGCTCATATTATCTACTTTGTGTAATTGAGTTTCTGAACTGAAGTGCATTGTGAGTGCACTGCAAAGGTTTTGGGTGAAATCACATTTACACTACCTGAATTGTTCAGACCCTCTTCTGGTTTCAGTTTCAACTCAGGTCACGATCTGGACTTTAACTAAAATGAGCTGGTCTCGACTACAGTGCTGCTTGACAGACCCTGGACATTGTATGTGTTCACTGTACTAAAATGAACAACTTAAACATTCTGCCCATTCTGACTAGTTGCATGTTCCATGGACAACATTCATATAGGTTTGTATTGAAGTGAGGCTGAGACAGTGATGACACATATTTTAGTTTTTTTGCCTGAATTGTTCATATGACATGTCATATGCAATGTTCTTTGATCTACATATCTCTGTATTTCAGGTAGCTGCCTTTCTGAATTTAGCTTCAGCCATGTTGAGGTCACTACAGTATGTCTATGCTGTGGGTCACAGGTTCAGTGGTTTCCAGCTGGAGGTGGACTGTCCCTGCATGGCTGCAGGCGGGATGTTCTCTTAGACCTCTGCTGTGATCTCTTTGCCCCAGGGCTCAACATTTGGTTGTCACCCCAAGCACCCAGTGCTTGCCTGGGGCTCTATGTTGGTCTTTCAATTGAGCACTGAGGCCCTATAACCCTACAGGGCCCTGTAAGGACGGTGGGGTTTAGCCTCATGACTTATTCACAAAAACACATATCAGGACATGCAGCTCCTTTGTTTCTGGACTTTCAAAGCCAAGCATGTCTTATTTGGCTGTTACATGCACAATCCTGACAATATCAGCCTCTCCTATGTGAAATTGCTTACCATCAAAGTAGTAATGACACAAACACTATTAGGCAAAAAGCTTATTTATCGATTTATTTTTAAATGTACCCTGACTATAATGGACATAAACCCAAAATAATATAACACCGGATGTGGAGTAGCACTGCGAGTCGCCAACAGTAAATTAATGTCCCATTCTCTTTCTGATGTACTATGTGTAGGCCTACTTTTGTTACTTACGGCACCAGGACAAATGGATTTGGAAAATTCATGTGAGAGTGCAAGCTCTTGTTGTGCAGCAAAGCATGATGCAATTTTTTTTACATGGATGCTTTGAACTGTTTTTGCCCTTGTCTTTTTCCTTGATAATCAAATATCACCATTCCCTCATCGTTTATTCAATATCCTGATCTGTTTTGATCATTCTTCTTCTTCTGCAGCTTTATATTGATTCCTTGTTAGATATCAATCAGTGTTGTTCATTCCATTCTTTGGGGTTCTTGCCTAGATGAAACTTACCACCCCTTACTCATGCTCTGGGCATTACATCCATCTGCATTCATTGACCCTGGAGCTCAGGTAATTCTCCTTATCATGATCATGATTGCACATCATAGGGAACCAACGGTTCTGCACCACACCTCCAGTTCTCTCTACTCTTAGTGATGGGTGAAGATGAATGATAAGATATGTTAGATTGAACTCTACAAATGTCTTGTCCACTCCTGAATCTCAGTCGGCTGGAGAAAAGTGAGAAAGGCTTGATGAACTGGCTCCCCGCTGTGCATTGATCAATAATGGCGTTACACAAGCGTTGCTCAGCTCGTTTATGTTCAATACTCACTGACGAGGTGGCTGCGCTGCAGGTAATGAGCCGCACTTATGGATTGTCACATTCTCCCCAATCGAACAGAAAGCCTTCATTGCAAAACCCTGGTCTGCAGAAGAACATGACTTTATTGCAATTTGCACCATTAACAAGAATCGGTAAAAGAGATGGAGTACTGACCAGAGTGCTTAATATCTGTATTAGGGGTGAGAGATGTAACTAAAATCTTGTTTTATATGGTAATCTGTTTCTGATTATAAATTACATTAAATCAGTTGCAGTTGGTAACACCATAATCCACTACATTACACATTTTAGGTGATATAATCAGACTACTTTCTATTACTTTTTACCTAACTTGTTCATCGCATCAATTTAGATAGGATTATCATGTTCCATATTGATATAAAAGTACAAGAAGATATATTCAGGTTGTTGTTATTAACAACATGAAATGTGTTAAACTTTACATTACATCAGGTTTTCCTAAATTGGGGTTTGTGAAGGGACTACAGAAGGGTTTGAGTTTAATGAAAAGCAACTAATTGAATACTAGTTTAATAAAAACGATTAATTAAATCATAAAAAATGTTAAATTAAAATGTACATTAAAAATAAACTTTAAAAAAACAACACAATATTTTATTTATTTAACTGCATGTCATGTGACCATTAACTAGGGATGTGCAACAGCGATCGAGTTCTCGAGTATTTGGCCATGACAGTGATGATCGATCATGAAAACGATGATCGTGGAAAAAAAATCAAATTGGTTCTAGCAGCACTTTGGGCGGCACCCTGAGCTCTGATTGTTTAGCTTACAACAGCATGCGGTTCAAAGAATACACGTGAGAAGAGAGAGAAGCTCAAGTCACATAGTGATGTCTGGGTTAGCTACATACATATCTGATTCATCTAATAGATTATGCGTTGGGATATTAACATTTATTTACATGCTGAATGCACTGCATATTACCAGCAGTTTCATGCTCATGCAATGCCCAATATTGACTGAGTTATTTGAGACGGTCATATTGCTTTTAGATGTTTCTTTGTCAAAAATCCAAATAGTTTTTTTTTTTTCATATTTGTTCAACAGTAGGCATACTTCAATTAAAATTATTTTCATACTTCGTATGGCTTCGAAAACACGCAGGCGATTTTAGGAATCACTTGATAATGTATAAAACAGAGGTGGGGCAAGTCACACATGTTCAAGTCTCAAGTCCCTACCATCAAGTCTAAAGCAAGTCTGAAGTCACAGTACAAAAAAATCAAGCAAGTCAAGTCAAATCAGTGGCTCACCTCAAGCAAGTCAAATCAGTGGCTCACCTCAAGCAAGTCAAGTCCTAATAAGAGTCAAGTCAAGTCACAGTATCAAACAGGAACAAATATATTTTTGCCACACAACCTTATTCATTTTTACTCAGAAATTAACTTTAATTATACATTTTAAATAATAACATTTTAAATATAACATTTTGAAAATAGGCAAAATACTACTTTGTATACCGATAAGTCTCAAGTCCCCCACCTATGGTATATGAAAATTTAGCACAAATCTGCCATAAACATTAATGACATAAGCCACATCTGGTATATGAAAATATAGCACAAATCTGCCATAAACATTAATGACATAAGCCACATCTGGTATATGAAAATATAGCACAAATCTGCCATAAACATTAATGATATAAGCTTTATAATGAGAACTTTATAGCATTTGAAATCTATAGTAAATCCGCTCCTTGACCGTGTCTCAGTACGTTGTTGAAAGCGCATCACGGCGGGAGCTCTCTCTCTCTCTCTCTCTCTCTCTCTCTCTCTCTCTCTCTCTCCACTCTCTCTCTCTCTCTCTCTTCTCTCTCTCTCTCTTCTTCTCTCTCTCTCTCTCTCTCTCTCTCTCTCTCTCTCTCTCTCTCTCTCTCTCTCTCTCTCTCTCTCTCTCTCTCTCTCTCTCTCTCTCTCTCTCTCTCTCTCTCTCTCTCCTCTCTCTCTCTCTCTTCTATTTATTTTCAGATTTTGAATCTTTTATAGGGTTATTGCTATCTTTAATGGTTAAATAAAAATGAAACTGGGATCTTATTTTCCAGTTTTGAATTCTGTGTTTTGCAAGCAAAACTGGCATGATTTTAATGAAAGAAAAATGGAACTTCCTTTGAAGAATCTAGGTTACCATAGGTTTGACATGGTTGCAAGGCAGAACATTTTGATTGTTTTTAAATAAATAGAGTACATTATGGATGTGTATCATTTGAGAAAGGTGTACAATGGGCGAATTGTGCTTCTTCTCTCCTGCTCGCATCTTGTTTCTTTCATTTCTTCTGTTCGCGTTTTTCTTTATTCGAGTATCTGATAGACTGTGTTGTGAATTCCAATATCTTGTAATGGAAGATGTAAAAATTCAATTCTTTTTTCCGTCTGGACATAATCTTGTTTTCTGATCAAACGCCGCAGTATTTGGTAAATCTCCTTGCCCTCTCGCTCCTCTCATAGGGTATCTCTCATGGCAATTGCAACCTGCCAGACATCTCAGAACAATGCTTTCTAGGTACAGCGGTCATTTAAGTCTCTCATGCTGGAATTGGCTCTTCTCTCTCCTCTCTCTCTTCTTCTATCTTCTCTTCTCTTTTCTCTTCTCTCTCTATCCGTCGATGTGAATTCCAAATCCCTCTTGGTGCTGAAATTTCAGTATTATCGTTCCTACTGACTTAAGCTTGTTTTTCTATGCAAGCAGCAGTCCATTAAACTCCATTTCTCTCTCGTCAAAGGAATCTCCTCTGCTTAATTTCCCCATCATCAGAAATTGAATGACTTTCTGGTGTTAGTTAATGTTACACAGTAAGAAGAAAAGCCTATATTTGTAATACAAATATTTGTTTTCAGAGCAAGCAAGTAACTGTTAGACTAGAGTTAGAAAGTAAGTAAAGATAGGAACATCCACTGGGCAGAATCAGTTACCTGCTTCTACTTAAGCAGTTGATTGTTTTGTAAGAACATTTAAACCATTATGCTGTGCTCTCAGTATCTCCTTTGTAGAATTTGCAGGTCAATGAGAGCTTGTGATTCTGTTGATTAAGTGTTGCAGGTGTAATACATATTGTGAGTTATAAGTATTTGTCTTTCACGTACCAGTGAGTATTGTAATTGTCCTGCTGTTGTGAATCAATTTGATAAAGGATTAGTAAAAATGGCAATTCTTTTTCCTCCTTCCTTATTTAGACATCTTCAAAACTGTCTCTGCTCTCTGCTCTTTGAACAGGTACTAACTTTTTGCCCTTAAAGATCAATGCTCGCTCAGCAGGTGTCATACATCAGGAGTGATAATATTCTACTTACCAGTGAATTATTGCTCCGTGTTGTGCCATTGTTTTGTGTATAATTTGATGGCATTAACTGCTTCAATGAAAGAAACTCCACCTTCTGTTATTTAGACATTTCACAAATGTCACTGCCACTTTTGCAATTTGAAAGCAAACCTTATTAAGTGGATCATTTCAGCTTTAAAATCTAATTGGAAAAGCCATGTCGAAAGCCAATATAATTGCTCACAGACTTCAGTATGAATTCGATATGAATGTGCCAAGTTGCTTTGATTGACATGTGGCTTGGCAACGTTTGACAGTTTGGTCAATGGACTATATTACTTGGCATTGTTTTTCGTTATCATAAAATGTGCCTTCATTTGTACTTCAGATAGTATTAGCATCACTGTTCTTTGTGAAATGTATGTACTGATACCTACGTTTACACAATAATTACTTTTCTTACTTGTCCAACTAAAATAATCAACTTGGTCGTCACTCCTCTATTATCTGTCATCAGATACTTCTACCATGTGTATGCCTTACCAATGTTTACACTCGTTTTTCTTTGTTTTGCCTTTGGCTTCTGTCTTTTGGCCTCTGCTTTTTCGCTCCTTTGCCTGTTCAGATTCTCCTGTTGTCTTAGTAAAAGCATGGTTATATGTGAGTTCAGTGCCTAATTTTCTAATTGTGCCCTTCACATCACCAAACAACACTACCCTACTAGAATATTTATAGAGGCAAATCAGAATTGTTTTACCCCGAGGGTTAACAGAACAGAACCAACATAAACAATTTGAAGTTATCATTAGTATTCATTCATTTAATGTAAACATTTTAGAAATTAGTCTGATTCAAGGGGGGATCAGAAGGCTGAATCCTGACCATAGACTGTAAAAAAACATGGACATAGTGTCCGTGACGACTCCCGTAGGTTTCTGAAGAGCATTTTTGAAGCCCATCATGGCCATCTAGGCATTGCGTCACTCCGGGATAAAAGAAAATGAACAAAAAGGTGGGTCGTGGGTAATAATAATTAATTTGTTACATTTATATAGCGCTTTTCTGGGTACTTTACATAGAAGGGGGAATCTCCTCAAACCACCACCAATGTGCAGCATCCACCTGGATGATGCAACGGCAGCCATAGTGCACCAGAACACCCACCACACACCAGCTTATTGGTGGAGAGGAGACAGAGTGATGAAGCCAATCAGTGTATGGGGATGATTAGGAGGCCATGATGATCAGAGGCCAATCAGGAAATTTGCCAGGTTGCCAGGGTAATACCCCTACTCTTTTTCGAAGGACATCCTGGGATTTTTAATGGCCACAGAGAGCCAGGACCTTTATCGGTTTAACGTTTGATCCGAAGGATGGTGCTTTTTACAGTATAGTGTCCCTGTCACTATACTGGGGCGTTAGGACCCCCACAGACTGCAGGGCGAGCACCCCCTACTGGCCTCACTAACACCTCTACCAGCAGCAACCATTTTTCCCAGGAAGTCTCCCATCCAGGTACTGACAGAGCTCAACCCCGCTTAGCTTCAGTGGGCAAACAGTCTTGGGCTGCAGGGTGATATGGCTGCTGGGTGGAGCTGGTTGCAGAAACCATGCCCTCCTAGAGCGACAGTGGTGACAGCAGCGGCAATTCACCTGTCACTCAAGTGGACACACCCTTAACTATGCCGAATTTTAAAGCTTAATATAATTTAAATGGATGAGTTATAAAAAAATTAAATCACCCCATTCACAGTTGTCAAAAAGGGAAAAATTTGCTATATAGACCAAAACCACTTTTTGTACCAGGCTGTAAACCAATCTTTTTCTGCTGTAAATTTGGTCATTTAAACATGCGGAGTATATGGGATTGACTCCCTTTTTTAGCCAGTCTCTAGAGGACAGTAGATGAATTGCAGTTTTAGTCACTTCCGTGCTGGTTTCAAGAGAGAGAGCGGAAGGTTGCCGCTTGATCCTGACTGAACAAGAGGAGGAGCTGGGGATGGAGCAGGGTAATTAGCTATTGAACAACAAGCTATTGAAAGTTGGTGATAATACAGAAGGACCTTATATATGGGGGCTATGATAGATGTTGCATCCCTATAGGTAGACGGGATCAGCTGAGAGTCAGCTTATGCAAGCTTGACTAACATGACCTGCTAGAACTGATGCTACGCTCTTATGTACATCTTATACTGCGCTCAACTCTTATGTTATCCATGGAAGCACTCATTGTTGCTGCATGGGGACTTGCAAATGGGGACTTTGTTTCCCAGGAGACTGATTAAAAACCTGATTTGCCTGATTGAAACATGATTTGCAGAAATTGAGAAATCAGCTGATCACATTTGTTTTGAGAAACCTCTATCCATTTTTGTCTGCAAAATGCAACAGGCACTCCATAAATAGCCTATGGGCAGTTTGCGAATGCCTCAGACTAAGACATTTTGAAAACTGTCAGCATTAGGGGTGGGCGATATGACCAAAATATTATATCACAATATGACAAATTTTATATCACGATGTAGTGATTTTTTTTTCTTTTTTCTAGGTTTTTATTAAATTAAAATCTTTAATACCATATAATTTGCATAATCCTTGTCACCAATGTCAATATCAAACTAATACAAGCCTAAAGAGAGAGAGAGAAAAAAACTCAACCTCACTGAAGTTAAATAATCAGTCAGTGATGATATAAGAATAAGAAACCAATTGCAAGCAATAGGACAAATAACTACAATAAATAAGAAACGCTACATACATTGTGTAAATTAATTGTATCTATCTATATATGATAGATTAACATGTGTATCATGTATAGATTCTATACATATTATAAATATATCATTATTATTGTTATTTTTTATTTATTCTCATTAAAGTTACAAAAGTGATTTAGTCGAGAGCAGTGAGAGATGTTTTAGCAGTGTGTTATGATTAACATGAACGAATATTGGAACGCTTCCCCTTTAAGACCGAAGTCCGGATCCAATATAGCTAAGTTACTGTTGCATATGCGTTTTCTCTTTCTTAAGACCTAAATCGCTGTGTTTATGAGGATACTTGCAAAGACGGGGATTCTGATGCATATAAGTGTGTTTATGTAATTGTTCAAAGTCGGCAAAAAAGAAATAACGCGCTCCTCTCACACAGAAAGAGACGGCACACACATATAGGTCTGTTGTTTGAGTTTCAACGGCTTAAAATCGGTTGTTTTAAAACTGCAGTGCTTAAAAAAGCATGACCATGCTACAGATGTAGTCCCTCGTTTAGGAACGAGCTCCTGGTTTTGTCCTGGCTGGTCGTTCTGTCTCCCCTTCACGTCCCTGTGGTGGGCGGCGTATAAAGATCGCAGTAACTCAAATGATGAAAAGGTATTAACGTAAACAATGTATTTTGCCACACCACGAAATAAACGATAAAACATAATATGATGAAACTATATACTTTTTATTTCGTCCATCTGATATATATCGTCATATCGCACAGCCCTAGTCAGCATATTTGAAATATTGGTATTTATCACTGAAATCACAAGTCAAAAAATATAAATCTGGTAAATCTTGACCTACGGTGTAAAAAAATGTGAATTCTTTGAAGGTCACATCAGACAATAAAGATTAGCAATGCAAATGTCCTCTATTTAACACACTTCTCCTTACTCTGCCCTGAATCTCAATGAAAGCAAATGATTGCTCGCCATTGATTCAAGCATGCTAAGTGGACTTATAGATATTGTTTTTTGTTCAGTGCGTGTCACATATAAGATAACTATTTTAGTATTGTACATTCAAATCATTCAAGTCCTGTGTTTTTATGAAGGGTGTCACCAATCCGATGATAGTCAAGTTATTGTCCTGTTTTATGCACCAGCGCCGTATGTTTATTTATAGATGCAAATCTTTTCCATTCATTTCTACATTCTGCTGTTTAACAGTGGTGCAGTTTTCACATGTGTAATTCAGGCCACACATATCTGTAAAGTGTACACATAACTCAGTGTAATTGATTAGCGCTATATGTCAAAGACAGAAATACAGCTTGTACATTCACCTCACATCCTCCCTCCTGTCTGTCTGTTCCCATTGTTTTTCTGAGCTGCACCCAGGCTGTAGTGTGTCTTTTCAAGTGTGTTTTTTTGGCTTTGTAAGCTGTAGTCTCCTCCAATCAGGAAATGAAAGCTGGAGTACTGCACTCTCTCTGTTGTTATCAACGGATCTGTATTCATTTCACACCTGCCAAAACACTTTCTATTTTATTTATTTATTTTCTGTATCCTTTCTCTTTGTGCACACAACATGGCAGTAGGATTATTATCTGGATTGTGTGTGTGTGTGTGTGTGTGTGTGTGTGTGTGTGTGTGTGTGTGTGTGTGTGTGTGTGTGTGTGTGTGTGTGTGTGTGTGTGGTACGTATAAAAGCACGCTATAGTTGATGGTCAGCGTGGGTTTTTGGATTGTTTTGAGTTGCTGGTAAAAATATAAAACAAAATATGTTGGTGCTCTGGACTGTAGCCATTATAAAGTATAATAGCTCTCCTGGTAGGAAAGTGTTGTGGTGGTTTAATGGAAGGCAGAGGGCTTGTCATAAACAGGTGTGTGGTGTGTTCACTAAGCAGCTGCTGTAATGGCACAGTCATTATGATAATGGCCCAGGATGGATGTCATAGATCTGGGTTGTCCCATCCTCATGTGCTTGTCTTATGAGAGGGCAGGTGTGGGCCATTACTGGACTGTATTGCAGGACGTTGCTGTAGGTCTAGTCTCACAGAACCAGGGCCACACACAGCATTCAGTGAAATACCAAAGTGTTCTATTTTGCAGTTTTTTTCTGAAACAGCCCACAAAAAGAGACCATCTGATCAAGTAAAGCTGACCAAAATGTAATTTATTCGTGCAATGGTTAATTTATATCAATTTTAAGTTAGTTATTTCTATTTTATGCTGTAGTGTATCTGTAGGAAATATCAGTTTACATTTCCAAACATTCATTTTGCCATCAAATTATAATAATCCATTATTTAGTTTGCACAAGGAGTCTGACAACAGCCAGTGCTCCACACAGAGATCTGATCTCATCATCATCCAGTCTGTCTGACATGAAACAGAACAAACTGAGACAGACTAAATCCAGATAAACTGTGGCAACGTCTACAAGATGCTTCAAGAAACCTGCCTGCAAAGCTACAATATTGTTTAAAGTTTTAGTTTTAGGCACACACACAAAAAAAAACTTTATCAATTAACTTATAATAACTAAATTAAATCAACATTTGGTGTGACCATCCTTTGCGTTTAAAGCATCTTTTACCCTAGGCGCACTTGTGCATAGTTTTTTTAGGTAGCTTTGCAGGTAGGTCTCTTAAAGCATCTTGTTGTTGTTTCCAATGTTTGGAAATGTAAATTGATTTTCTACTGACACACTGAAAAAGATAACTGACTTAAAACCATTTTTTAGCTGGTGAAAATACTAGTGTTATAATAATTTTGGCCACCACTATATATATATATATATATATAAACAAATAATAATATATATATATATATATATATATATATATATTGTAATAAAATACAGTTTAATATAGAGCTATTGTTTCAGCTCCGGGAATTAGTTATTAAATATTTAATATGGCTTGATTAAAGTCATATTAATATTTAACCTACAGTTTACACCTTATTAAGTGCTTGTCCAGCAATCACTAAAAGGTACATTCTGTTACTCTCAATTACAATCTCGCTTCCATTCCGTGGCCCCGGTAGATAAACGAGATTAATAATTTCTCAAGTTTGAGCTAGGTTGCGTTATCGTTGGGCAAAATAAGGATGAAAATACTTAAAATCACATTCCAGAGACAATTCTTTATGAAATGAAAAATGGTTTATTCGTAATACTGCTATTCTAACATAAATGGATTAACTGAGAAGACATAGACATACACACACATAGGCATACGAGAGTTTTGAGGGTAACTGTGGGTGAAAGAATACCATTCTTTCTACTTCATAGCTTAACTAACCAGGAAAATGATCACGAACAAATCTCTGTTTTGTTACTGCATTCAGATCGAATTTTAACGGTTTAGTCAGGATTAGGAATTCAGTTTGTACTTGCTTGGATTGGTTTAAAGCAGGCTCGATGCGTTGGTTTCGTTTCCCGCGTGAGTTCTTTGTTTCGGGTGTCACGTGTTCAGCTCCACGCATTGCTCTGGAAACTCTGCTGGCTTGCTTCGCTGTCGCGTGACGTCACCGGGAAAGCTCCCCTCTCCTCTGAAGTTGTTGAGCTCGTTATTCTGTGGTGTTACGGCTTTGGCACGGTCTTGGACTTCTTTGGTTGGTTTCGTTGTGAGAGTCCAGCGGGCCGGCTTCCAGGTCACCCTTGCGCGCGTTGGAGCGCGCCGTTACGAGTTCAGGAGCACCAGAGAGTTGCAAGAGAAGAAGAGAAGAGAGAGGGCGCGTGACTCGCGCGTCGTTTTAAACAGTCCGTTTTTTTTGGACATCCCTAAAGGCGGCTGATCCAATCAGAGCGTCGGTACGGGGCGAAGCCCCGCCTGCACGGCTGCTCTTGCAAGGCATTTTTCATGCGATGAGAAATAACTTTTACCCATGTATTAAAACCCTTATCAGGTTTACACATTATAATATCACATTCGTTATCTTATTGATTCATATAATTTTGCAACCATTCATAAAAGTCTAAACACAACCTAAACATTCCAGCTTAAAGTATGATTAGAAATCAGCCCCCGTTTTCCTAATACTTCACATTCCACAAGCATATGAGAGAAAGAGTACAACAATTAATATCCATATATTTCTTTGTGGATGCTTTGAAAGTCATGAAACGAACGAATGTCTTTAGGAAACGTTGTCGCTACATTCCTTTGTTCCATAATAGGAAGAAAACGCGCGCTTTTGCGCTGAGGCGGAGGAGGGGCTTTAGATATCCTCTAGGAATGTAGCCCAAATCCATTAGTGTCTGTAGGAGACCGTACCCTAGGTCAGATAACCATCTCGCTCTCTCCAGAGGGGGGGTTTTAGAGAGACGCTGATTCTTTCGGTGACGTGTAGACAGTTGAATTCCTGCCGATATACGTTACAATATATATATATATATATATATATATATATATATATATATATACTGTATATATATATATATATATATATATATATATATCAAGGCTCAAAATTGCGACCATTTTGGTCGCATATGCTCCCATAATTTTATCTGTGCGACTTAAAAATAGATTTAGGAGCATCTTTGCGAGTGCATATAATTGTTGTAGTGCGACCTGTTTTCATTTCTCTAAAAACGTTCACAGTTGTGTGCCTTCTGTGTGCTGATACAGTCTGTAGTTCTATCAAATTTTACATAACTTCATCTTTATATTCTTAAATTTAATGCAGATTTTAGATTGGGTATTAGCGGTCAATCACTCAGTCACTGCTTTCCACTGTCAGGCAACAGGGAGCTTACTACCGCAGGAAAAGCAAAGGGCTGAAGAAGAACACTGACACATTTATTTTGTAAAACACCTAAAGTTACAAATAATGGTGCTGTGATAGCGATCATGTGGTGAATGTTGATCCACCAGCAGAAAAGGCGGCGTACACTTTTCGGAGAGAATGGTTGAAAGACATCATGTGGCTCCGCTATGAAAATGCACCATGCTCTACGCACTGCATTCATTTTAAATCCTGTGGGATGGAGTTTGCAGGTAACGGCATTCGCCACCGAATCTACACATTTTAAGCTTGAGAGCTTGGTTAAACACGTAGAGAGTGCCGAACACAAGAAACGCAGGGACAAGTGTGTGGCAAAGTGTTCAGGATCATCAGGTTCAATCGTTGCGGCCTTTAATCGTTAGAATGCTCATATAGGGAGGGGTCTGCGATAATATCGTAAATGTTGTTTTAACGATGTGCGATTTGACAAATATCAATTATTTGACAATTATCGAGTATATTGCAAAAAACAAAAAAAAACACCTACACATACATGACGTGATGAAATCTATTAGGTTAGATTAGTGTGCGTGCACACTTAGAGTACATTTTCTTTCACTGCATGATTCAGTCTATTAAAATGCTAAATGATATGGGGGCTTTATATAATTTCATATAGTTAATATCACACGAAGAGTGCTGTTTTTTCCTCCAAAAATCAGCATGATTACAAATGTGATATTGATTGTATATAACAGTTAAATAAACAAGAAGTTAATATTAAGAGACTTACGTTTTAGACACATATTTCCTGTTTTTGCGCCATTTAGACAGCAAAAATTATTCCAAACAAAGTCACAGCACTGTTTCACGTCTCTGAGCAACATGACGGCGTTTTGGTTCTGAATGAGTCAACCGTTTAAATGATTCGGTTCAGTCGCAGTGACTCACTCATTAATAGTGACTGGTGGTTTTAATTTCACATTTAAAGTATCTTTTCTTTAAAAGAAAGAGTAAAATATCAGTATTTAACGTTATAATTATATTTGCATGTGTAACTGCAGGTTAAATGCATCCATGTCCTGCATTAAGCAGTGTGTAAATGCATCTAAATGCCACATAAATTCAAATTCAAAGATGAATTGTGTTGATACTAGTGGTGGGCATAGATTAATTAGTTTAATCTAGATTAATCTCACTGTAATCTTGGAATTAATCTAGATTAATCTAGATTAAAATGGCTCATTTGAATTCTGCCGAAGGCATTCAGAATATGTGTGCTACCCAAATAATGACTAAAAGTAAGTCTTTGAGAACGGGTTTCTCAAGCCAGGTGGCGCATTAGACCAGGGGCTCATCTCCTGTTTCCAAAATGCATCACAAACTTTAATCTCTTCCCGTCCCAATCCCACGAAAAAAACTGGAGGAAAATCCCGTTCCACTCCCGGAAGAATGACTCCCATTCCCTCCCACTCCCGTGTTGGTTTATTATTTTTTTTTTTGCCGATAACTGTCAATTACAGTAAAAATATAGTACAGATCACAGCGTGCCCACCTTATTAGTTGAATAAAAACCCAAAATGTCGTTTTTTGTTATTATATTGAACTGAAAGCCATCTTATGCACAGTGTTGCACAGATTAAATTTAATGTAAATCATCCATGCTAACACACACGTCTTCTATTTTTATTTTTTAGACATTTCACTCTCTATAGATATATTTTATATGATAGAGTTTCTAAGTTTCTCGCTCAAGTTCACATGAGACCTAAAGCGCATCCTGTTTGCTTAAAAGCGCAACGTTTCGTTGTTATTCTGAGTGCACACAAATAAACGTAGAGTCTTTACAGATTCGAAAGATGTATTATGCTACTTTTATCTGTATGACCAAAAATGAGGGAGATTTTAAGAGCAAGTGAGCGCACCGGAGCCTGTCCTGCAGCAAACGCGCTTCCACTCTCCACACAAACACTTCAATAGCGCACATTTCTCTAGGTGAACATCATATTGAGCGGCCATGTAAAGTTGCTACTACATACATCTTTCAGATGAAAAGCCATATTTGAGGTTGATGAATGATAGGTGAGCGTTTGGATGTCCTGCCCGAGTGTATTACCACATAGACCAGCCGTTAACAACCTGTCTGTCATGAATCTGGTTGCCACTCACTTCAACTGCACATCACCCATGGACTACATCTCCCATCATGCACTGCACACACATTCCCGTCCACCATTACACCAATCACACAGCTGTCACCATTCACTCATCAACCCTGATTGCCTCAACACACCTGCACCTCATTCACTCACTCACATAAAAGCAGCACACAAACACTCACCCAGTGCGAAGTCTTGTTTTTCCCCTGACTAACATTTCCGAGCGTTTTCCTTAGTTTGTCTTCCCGTGTTTTACCTGGACTGTTGACTCCCTCTCCTGATTGTTTGCTGCCTGCCTCTCTGACCCTGCCTGCTTTCTGGTAATCCTCTCTGTCTGCCGCCTGCCCTGACCCATTGCTCTGCCTCTGATTTCGACTCTGCCTTGTCCACGTTGCTCTCGATACCCCTGCTTGATATTTGCCTGTTTGACCCTGTTCTAATAAAGCTGTTAGTGGATCTACTCTCGCCTCTGACCTGTCATTCGTTACACTGTCCATCACGGACTGCGAGCCTCTAGTTCGAAGACTCGTTCTCGCCCCCTACAGTGCAATTCGGCTAGGTATACATCCGCGCTAAAATATCAGGGTGAAAGTCATCATAGCTTGCGTAGTATAGACCCAGCTCCCAACCCAACTTTGAGAATAGATTAACGGCGATATTTTTTTTATCGCCCGATAAGAGTCTCACGTTAACGCAGCACGTTAACGCCGATAACGGCCCACCACTAGTTGATACTGATTTAATTTGCTTGATAACAGCCTGAATGTCTTATTCTAATTCACTGATTAAATGTAAGAATTTGACTCAAATGATCATGCACATTTTTAGAACAAAATGGCTGAATTGTAAAAATGACTATAAAAGGTAAAAATAAATGTAAACTTATTGAAACAGATTAATTTCTATCGCTGCTGTGAATTGACCACCACACTGAATATGAAGAATATCAAAGTCAGCTGTCCATGGTAGTCCTTAAGATCAGCACAATAACACATTCAGCAAAATATAGTCTAATTATCGATAAAATACTAAAAAATATAGATACGATTTTTGGTCAATATCACACACTACCTAGCTGCCTGCCGTTCCGCGCAATTGACAGAGCTGAATGTAACATTATCATCGCATACATCATCCTAACCCTCGCCAAAGAGGAGCGCTCTCTGTTTAACCAAACTCAGATTAACTTAGGTGGTTTACGAAAGGTCCATTTTAGGTTAATTTTCTCACTTCTTCAGCCCTTTGCATTTACCACGATAGTTAGCTTCGTCACCTGCCTGTGGAAAGCAGTGACTGGGTGATTGACAGCAATCTAAAATCTGCATTATGGGTAAAGAGCTGTTATTGTCATTCAGAGTGCATATGTGGTGCAGAACAGGGTGAAAGGCTCCACTGGTGGTTAGCTCTGTAATGCGTGTCAAGTTCAGCAGCTCCGTCTGCATACCGGAGAGGAAGAGTCCGCCTATGTGACCCTCGAGAGGAAGAGAGAAATAGTGTTGAAGAACAGAAACACAGAGAGAGAGAGACAGAGAAAGAGACTTTAATGAGTCCTTGTAATGGGTGTCCCGGTAAACAGGCGCTGGCTACTGTTATCTCCAGGCTAATGATGTCTGCCGTGCTATTCAATTAGGACAGGAACAAGGTCACTAACAGCTCAGGCCTTAAAGAGTTTAATGCCCCCCTCGCCACTAGACTTCCACTCCATTAGTCTGTGTTGAGTCCAATAAAAACGTCAGCTGTGAGAACACAGACCACAGCTGCATGCTACTTTCAGCTCTATTTGCATGCATTCTGCTTAAAGTTCAAATCCTTTGTGTCTACTGACCATCTGTCTGATGTAATTCCTATATTATGGCAGCATGTGTATGAGCGAAAAATGTTATGTTCTCTGCTTTAGAGGGGTCATATGATGCAATTTCAATTTTTCCTTTCTCTTTGGATTGTTACAAGCTGCAAGATCCCTGAAGTTGCAAAGACTAAAGTCTCAAAGCCAAAGAGATATTCTTTATAAAAGTAAAGACTTAACCACGCCCTCCTAAAACGGTCTACATCATGGTGTGGGAAGATTTGCAAAACACTGCCAAAATGTATAGTATAGTATATATATATATATATAATGCAAAGAAAGAAGGCAGAACTATTATTCTCGCTGTAGTATTGTTGCTGCCGCCGGCACCATGTCCTGGAAATGCTGTGTTTCATTGTGTCAATTTGCCACTGACTTTTCAAATGTGAGTTTTGAGCAGTGTAGAGTAGTGCTTGTTGTTTGTCTGTCTCCGATCACGAATGCAGACATGGAAATGTTTACGCGGAGCTATGAAACTTGACTCATAAAAAGACAGTCTAAGTCATTATAGTCAGTAATTATGTCCCCACTGGATGCAACCAATACCTCGTTTATAATGGGTTTTATTATTTTGTGTCATCGCGCCGGGACACGCCATCACAATACGGTAAGGGGCGTAACATTTTCGTCACAAGCTTGAGGTATTCGGCCAATCACAACGCTCTGGATAGCTGGCTAATCAGATCACGCCTCGCTTCTCAGAACATTGAGCTTTGGAAAAATCTACGCGTTTCAGAAAGGTGAAGCATAGAGAAGCAACAATAATGTACAGTATGTCGAAAATAATGTTTGTTTTTTTACCTTAAACCACATAAACACATTGCATTACACCAAATACACAAAAAAATACTTTTAGCAACATTATATTACCCCTTTAATAAACATACAGGTTTGATTTATTGAGTTTAGTGTCTGCTATTAACATCACATCCCATCCATTGTTAGTTTGAAATAGCTCCTGTCCCGCTAATTTTGATGTTTTCATGTGGAGGAACTACCATTAATGTATCAATTTTTTTTCATTTATAGCTACAGCCAAATATTTCGCAAGAAAATGTGCTCTGTTTTAGGCTTGATATCTGTGAATTTCCCTAACATTTGGGAAATAGTAATGTTTTTCTCTACATAGTTCTTACACACAACACATGAAGCAAACACAAATGATGTATGCATTTTCTGGCCTTTAGAAATTAAAATGCCCTCAAGCTTTTCAGAGATTTTTAGATCTTGCATCATTGCTCGAAAATAAATAAATAAAATAAAATAACACTGCACACACACTACCATTCAGAATTTAGGGTCAGTAAAACATTTCGTATAGGGTCAGTGTACAACATATATATGTATATATGAAAGCAGCGAAACACTTTTCAACATTGATAATAGCAGCAAATCAGCATATCAGAGTGATTTCTGAAGGATCATGTGACACTGAAGACTGGAGTAATGATGCTTAAAATGCAGCTTTGCCATCACATGAATAAATTATATTTTATGTGTGCACTGTATGAATGTATGTATTTTTTTGTATATTTATTTAATTGTAATTGTACTTCACATAATTACTATCAAATAAATGCAGCCTTGGTGAGCAAAATATCTTACCATACTGTATGTCACATTAAATTACACTTTCTTTTTATTGTACAGAGATGGTGGCAGAAATTGTTTTAGGCCAACAGCAGTTTCCCAGGAGGTGCTGCTCACTGACACACAACTGTCCTTGACTAACCTCCCATTTGCATTCATCGACTCACATGCTTTCTCTCTCTTTGTCCGTCTCTTTCTGTAGGAGCTGGTGGGAAGTAACCCTTCGCAGAGGAACTGGAAGGGAATAGCGATTGCACTGCTTGTTATTCTGGTCATCTGTTCTCTGATCGTCACCTCTGTCATTCTGCTGACTCCAGGTATGCTGCCTGGTAGCAAAGGGCCCGGGGCCACGAGCCTCTGGACCACACTACACACACATACACACACACACACTTACGATGCTGTTGACAAACCAGCACGTTTCAAGTGTCTATACATACACAGGTGCACAATTATATTACAGACGCAGCCTCTCATGTCACCACATCCTGCCAGAACACCTTGAATGTTTTCCAAACCATCTTGGCTTGTACTTAGAAATTTAAATTGGGACAAGTTTTCGCATATGTGAAATAACCATACAAACAACATGAACACTTACAAGGGTTCTGGACACATCCAGTATGGCCAAACAACACACATGTGAAGTGTAATAACAGGCTTCATACTGCAACTAAATTGGTTGTAAACGCGCCAAAAAAAAATATGTCACACAGTAATTTAAAATGTAGTCTCTTTTGGCCACAGGCAGGAAAAACTGTTACAAAAACATGTTATTATTGTTACTTGGCTTATGAGGTACAATTGACCTATCGGTAAGCCCCGCCCCCCTTAGTTACTGTTGCTCCCTCGGACAAACAGAGTTGCTCACTGTCTTACAATGACAGCAGCAGTGTGAAAACCTTGTCCCACAATGTTTTTGCACAATTGTGGACACAGAAAGCCACCAAATGGGAATTAAATATTCCAAGGAGGGATTTATAAAATATTTTAAAATAAATACAGTGTGTAAATCGAAGCGAGGGTTTACAGATCACAATGCAAGCAGGAGAAGTCTCATAATATCACGTTGCGGATGACAACATGCAGGATCAACACTGTTCATGCATTGCAGGGTACTATTCAATTAATGTACATTTAACCAGTTTAATATGGATGGGCACTGAAATGTAGACCTTCATTTATGTGTTTTTGACCTACACTGTACAAGACGTGAGCACAGTCAGCTATTAAGCTTTGTACATCAGCATGGACTCACTAACTTTACCGTTAGCTAGTTTTAGCCAGAGATACGTTGCTAAAGCACAAGATAGCATACATTTTCTGCTGGAGCAGATCAAAAGTGTAACTTAATGAGTGTATAACGACCAGAAAATGAACGTTTTTGTCTTCATTTGTATTGGGGTTGAATACTTAAGGACATTTTGCTCTGTTTTGTTTGAATTCAGGAAATATTATAAAATCAATTATATTGCCCGTCCTCTCAGGATACCTGGAATCAGTGTTACAAGTACCCCAGGCACATTATTTTTCTATTTTGGAAACGTAAACCCCATAAAACCGATGTGAGCTTCGGATCTTCCAATGTTTCTCTATGGCGCTGAAACCTAAAGATGTCCGAGTTCCACTCCAAAAATCTAGATAGGTTTCAGTGTTGTTCTACATCAAAAAACTATCAAAAGAAGCAGCTAATCTGTGTACAGAACAGGATTACGTTCTCACTAGAAGAGGAACTACCATAGTTAACAGCACTGTGTACATGGCCAGTGAAGCCTGTTACTGGGCAGTATACATCCCTGTGTTCCCTTTCTCTCTAAAAGCCATTAAAATCTCTCAGCCGTGCTTTAATTAGTGCTCTGTGAATGCTGGTTTGCCTACATTAAGCTAGAAGGTTCAGTCTTTGAGAAACTAATTGAGAAGTGTTGTCTGTTCCCACACATTTACGTTTTTCGCTGATAATTAGCTCAGTGTAAAGTCTTTTAATAGGAGGCACAGAGTGATATGTGACACCCGGTGGATTTTGTTTTCTGTCTGTGAGTGTGTGTGTGTTGTCACATCCTCTTCTGTCCGTTTGGACACCTTGTCTGGCTGCAGTCCTTTATGTCATGTCTGTGCTGTATCTAAAGTGGAGCAGGGGATGGTTCAGGCAGTCAGGCTAATAGAGGAAGAGAGAATGAGCACAGGCCGTGGAGACCGAGCAGGTGGTGTCTCTAACTTGAGTCCTGACACCTCTCCAAAACTGTGGGACTTCGTCTCAAAGATCTCTGCAGACTGCTGCATGTCTGTAAACCAGGTCACTTATATAATGCACCTGATTTATCCAGGAAAGGTACATTGCAAATAATCCTGTTCTTGAGGTCGACATGAGACACTATTTGTAACACATTTTACTTCTACAGAATGACATTTCAGAGTGAAACAGGATGTTTAATGATAAAAACATGTAAGGTGAGATTTTATTCTTTAGGAATTGATTGGATCATGATAAGTGGTCTCTATATGACAGGCGCAAAGAAAGAAGGGGTTAAACATAAGAGGAATGGCGCTTCAAATGCTTCAGAGGTTTTCATTGTGTGTGTGTCCTTAAATTAATGGGCACAATAAATCACACAGAAATCTAGAAACCTGTATTAATATATAGTAAGTTATAATAAAAACGGACACATTAAATTGATCAATACAGTAAAGATGTTCATAATGTTACAAATAGATTTCTATTTCAGATAAAGCGGTTCATCAACATTTCTGTTCATCAAAAATTGTGGAAAAAAAGCCACACAACCATTTTCGACTAATGATGGATAATAATAATAATAATAATAGTAATCTTAAGCAGCAAATCGGCATATTAAAATGATTTCTGGAGGACCATGCTGCTGAAAATTAATCTTTGCATCACAGGAATAAATTACATTTGAAAATATTTCACAAATAGAAAATCGTTGTTTTACTGTAATAACATTTCACAATATTACTGTCATTTTGATGACAAATTAATACATCTTTTGGTGGACAAAGAACATCTTACAGGTCACAAACCTTTGCACGTCGGTCCGATAGATAGATAGATAGATAGATAGATAGATAGATAGATTGTCAGGGGATATTTTCATTTGCTTTCTTGTTTGCTGTTTTTATTTAAATATTTATTTTTGTATTAATTTGATTTATTTATTATGCATTTATTATATTTATTTATGTTGTGGTAAAATCCTCTTAAAATGTAAAAATAATTTCAACTTTAAAAACACTGCCTATCCCGCGAGTCCCATGAGGAGGTCATAGTAATAGAGCCCCTGTCAGTTCACCATCCTCCCCGCTGCCCCGCTGATGAACAGTTCAGCGTTATCCACACTGCCAGATACAAAATGCTCCTGACACCCTACCACACTCCATCATTGATGTTACTCTGGATTTCCTCTAGCCCGAGTGTTTTTTCTCAATCTCTGCTGTTGTCTTGCTGTGACACGTCCTCTCTTTCATGTAATGGATAGGTTGATATGATGGGGCTCGATCAGTGCTTTGACTTGAAAACTGGGTCAGGTCTTCTTTTATCCCAAAATTATTATTATGTTTTTAGAGGAAACATATCTCACTGAAGACTGACGCTTGACTGACACAATGACAGCTAATTGGACATGCCAGAGGAGCTCGTTTCTCTGAGGGTTTGTGATGGAAACTCCTTTTTCTCCGATTTCACAAATCTCTCAGGAACCGCTGCACATGGCGGCACCATAGCGGGGGGTCTGTCAGATAACCTTCCCACAGTTGTTTCCGCTTCTCTGTGCTGTTGTTAGAGAAATTGCTCTTTCCTTGCGCATAGAGATCAGCCAAATCACCTTCCGACTCTCCAGGAATTTTTCAATGCGACTGCCAGAATAATTTTCCCTGTTATTTTAAACTCCTTTTAAATATTTTGCTGATATCTAAGCTGACAGCAGTGAATTGGGTCAGTTACTCCAGCCTCTCTCATGAATACTAACAATGGCAGAGTACATAGACAATCCCGTGTGTACATCTTTCAAGGCACAAGATTCAATGAAAACATCGTCAGTGCATCAAAAATACAGATGGCCTTTAATAATCCCCCCCCCCTCAGCATTCACATTGCATTTTCACATTGGCAAATGATGGAAATAACGCTCTCTTCTGCTCCACATCAACGAAGCACCATCTATTAAGAAAAATAATGAATCATGCTCTGAAATGGAAGGTCTTCATTTCCTTTTAATCATTTAATTAACTTTGGGCCGAATGGCTGACAAGTAGGATCCACATGTCTGTCAAACAAAGAGCAGTGCATATGAAATCAGCACATTCTTAGAGATAACACTGATCTTCTTAACCAACAAAAGTTCCTTTCATTCAGCTATTCTGACTCTTTGAAGTGGAGAACATCTCCCATTTTCTGCTGCTTATGAAAGCTGTCGCTGTTCTTTAATTAATGCCTGTTATTGTCCTCATTGTATGTGTTCAGTTACGTGGTCCTTATTTTCCAAATTTTCTTGGTAATGGATTTCTGGGAAGGATTCTTCACCACTCTAATATAATTTATACATTAATTTTACCAATAACTCCTCCTTACACAAAAACCAAACAACATATCTTCAAATATGCTGGATGTGTGCAAAATAGCATATTATACACACAGAGTTGTTTCTGCACTGCATATTATCTGTACAGCACAGTTTGCCATTTGTCTGTATGCATGGAGTACGTGACAAAAAATATGCAGCATACAATACGGATTTAGATAATATCTGCTTTGATTGTGGGAGAAAAAAAATATTGACTCATATTTGATCAGACTGCAAAAAAAAAGTAATTTGAAAGAATGCTCACCAAGACTGCAAAGTTTTATTGTGATTGTAATAGTGTGAAATTTTATTATAATTATATTTTTTTCTATTTAATATATTCAATTGATGGCAATTTTGTCAGTTTTCAGTGTCTAATGCTGCTATTCTGATTATGTTGAAAACAGTATTTTTGTGATTATATTTTATAGGACTATTTGATAAATAGGAAATTCAAAAGAACATAATTTATTTGAAATATAAATATTGTGTAACTATAGATGTCATTACTGTCACTTTTGGTCCACTTAATGTGTCCTTGCTGAATGAAAGTGTTATTTTTTTACATATACTGTGCAGGATCATTCTGCTCTTTAAAGTGCAATAAACCCAGTAGATAAATCATTAATTATGCAAATATTAACTACATTTTCTAAAATATGAATGTGTGTTAAATAGGCTACAGAAATTGAATAAACTGTAAATTAACATAATAAAGTTAATTTAATTAAATATGATTTAATCAAGAGCAGTCAGGGATGTCTTTTGTTGTTTGATTAACATTAATGACAAACGCACAACTTATTGCTGTCACAAGACCTATTTAACGGATCAATAGGCTACACATGCATTTTCATTCGCAACTGTTTACATTAACTTAAGAAAAACTGACGGTGCTTATGAGGATACTCGCCAGGACGATCATTTTGGCGTAATTTTGTGTTTATTTGGCCACCTAAGTGCAACAAGCGCGTGCTTTGGATGTGATTGTGAGCGCTCAGAAAAGTGCCTCTGGAGAGCGTGAGTACCGAAAGGCTTTAAAAAACATGCAAATAATACATTTTTGTGATGAATCAACAATGACCGATTAGGCAATTCTGTCAACTGTACCGAAATGTGAGCTAAAGTCTTGTATCGCAGCGTTCAGCTCTAGATGTGCTGATGTCAAGAGAAGGTCAAAGAGAGCAGACGCGGTGAAACATGACTTTTCCAAAACTTTCTGGGTTAATTTATTTTTCCAATACATTACAGGCCTGGAAATTGCTGTTTTAAAATTCCATGACTTTTTCAGGTTTTTCATAACTGAACAAACCCTGGATGTAACGATCTATATCAGACAAAAATATAGGTGCGGGTGGATAATTTATTTGAAGCTGCGGATTCGGGTGATGTTTTAGCTCATCCGCACATCACTAATACCCAGTCATCAGTCTGTCTCCCTATTTACACTATCCATCCATACTATATTGCAAGTGTGGTTCATATGATTGTCTTCAAAATCCTAGTGTGGCAAAAACATAGAGTGCCAGAAATGCTTGAATGGTAAACTGTTTCTGGCAGATGTGAGTGTGCATCCATGCAGACTTTTAGGCTGCTATTACTCAAAACCCATTACAGAAAAGGGGAGAGTTTCCGGCAAAATGCAGGGCCAAAACTGCTACAACATGTGCACTATTTTTTTAATTCTCCAAAGAATAAAATTATCTCTTGCTGTCAAGCAAGAAGAACTCTCTTGCTTGACAGATGCTTCTCTAATACTAAAGGCCTATTACTGAGGTTTATGCCCTAAATGGCTGCTTATGGCAATGCACTTCGTAAATGGGCATTTACGGTGATGAATATTCATCTAGCTGCAATGGTGGGCAGCTCAGCTTTAATAGTGCATGGTCCAGACTCCAGGCACGCCTCTGTCTATAGCAGGCAGCCAGGCAGAGAAGCTTCCAGCTGGGCTCATTTCTCCTCTGCACCATGCAAGAAAATCAGCCCTCAGCTGTCAGCTCTAACATAGACACAGCAGCAGGGCATAAGACTTGAATACTCGTCCAATACATTTATTTTGTTGTCATTCTTTGAAATTCACTTGACTGATCTCATTGGAAAGGATTATTGTATCTTGTTTGCATAATAGTTTAATGTTTATTTAATGTGTCGGTTTACCTGCTGATTTCTTTTTCTGTTCACATTTAAATGTTTCGTATATCAGCCTCAGGCAGTATTCCCACAGATCGCTCATGGGCCGCCCAGTGCATATTGCACACAAAAACGGTGGCTGACATCGCAAGCTCATATCAGATTGCCTGGATTATACAGTGTCTGATGCAGTTTTTATCAGCCCACCAGGAAACAAACAACAACAGCAAATTTGTGTTTACAAATTCGGCTACAGTGAGAACTTCATTTATTTATTTATTGTATTGCATTTTAGGAAATTAGACTGTGGTACCAATAGGAGATTCCAGGGATAGAAAACTGTAGCAGGACATGACACAGGCTGGATTCAAGAGGTTCTCACACTGTGTAGGAGTCAATGACAAAGAAGATACAGAATACAACATAGGAAAGGGAAAATATAAAAAAAAAAAAATAATGCTGAGTTCTTTAAAATACTCTTTGTAATCCTGCTGATTTCATATGGTTTTGAAAAACTTTTACATAATTTACTATGATTGCTAATACCATATACAGTGGGGCAAAAAAGTATTTAGTCAGCCACCAATTGTGCAAGTTCTCCCACTTAAAAAGATGAGAGAGGCCTGTAATTTTCATCATAGGTATACCTCAACTATGAGAGACAAAATAAGAAAAACAAATCCAGAAAATCACATTGTAGGATTTTTAAAGAATTTATTTGCAAATTATGGTGGAAAATAAGTATTTGGTCAATAGCAAAATTTGATCTCAATACTTTGTTATATACCCTTTGTTGGCAATGGCAGAGGTCAAACGTTTTCTGTAAGTCTTCACAAGGTTTTCACACACTGTTGCTGGTATTTTGGCCCATTCCTCCATGCAGATCTCCTCTAGAGCAGTGATGTTTTGGGGCTGTCGCTGGGCAACACGGACTTTCAACTCCCTCCAAAGATTTTCTATGGGGTTGAGATCTGGAGACTGGCTAGGCCACTCCAGGACCTTGAAATGCTTCTTACGAAGCCACTCCTTATTTTGTCTCTCATAGTTGAGGTATACCTATGATGAAAATTACAGGCCTCTCTCATCTTTTTAAGTGGGAGAACTTGCACAATTGGTGGCTGACTAAATACTTTTTTGCCCCACTGTATCAGATATCATAAACTATTAACTCATACATATCAATGACAGTTTAAAACATTGCCTTGTCATAATATATATATTTATATATATATATATATATATATATATATATATATATATATATATATATATACTGTATATATATATATATATATATATATATATATATATATATATATATATATATATATACTGTATATATATATATATATACAGGTGCATCTCAATAAATTAGAATGTTGTGGAAAAGTTCATTTATTTCAGTAATTCAACTCACATTGTGAAACAAATTAGAATACTTCTGTAACGCAGTTCGTAGATCGGGAAGAAGGAGGCGGGAACCGGCTAACATTTAAGACATTAATAATACAATAACTAAACCCAAAATAAAAGCAGCAGCCCCTCACGGAAGACTGCCGCACACAAAAATCTAATTAAAGTCCAGGCCTGGTCCTCTCTTGTCTTTCACTGTCGTCACTACTCCTTTTATCCTTCTGAAGCTCCTCCTTGGGACTTGAGACCGGTGAGTGGCGCAGGTGTCGTTCCTTATATTTACTCCACCGGCCTTGCTCCGTTCCCATGACTCTCGGCCCCGCCCCACTCGTCACAACTTCATAAGACCAATAAACAAAACGATATAGTGAATTGTTGCCATTCTGGAAAGTATGTTAATTTAATTTATATGTACTCAATAATTGGTAGGGGCTCCTTTTACTGCCTCAATTTGGCGTGGCATGGAGGTGATCAGTTTGTGGCACTGCTGAGGTGGTATGGAAGCCCGGGGTTTCTTTGACAGTGGCCTTCTGCTCATCTCAACAAATTAGAATATGATGACTTACCAATCAGCTAACCAACTCAAAACACCTGCAAAGGTTTCCTGAGCCTTCAAAATGGTCTCTCAGTTTGGTTCACTAGGCAACACAATCATGGGGAAGACTGCTGATCTTGAATTTGTAGTTATGCTGTGATGTCTGTGATGATTTGGGCTGCCATGTCATCTGCTGGTGTTGGTCCATTGTGTTTTTTGAAAACCAATTTTACTGCACCCGTTTACCAATACATTAGGAGCACTTTATTCTTCCTTCTGCTGACCAGCTTTTTAAAGATGCCGATTTCATTTTCCAGCAGGATTTGGCACCTGCTCACACTGCCAAAAGCAACAAAAAAAATGGTTATATGACCATGGTGTTGGTGTGCTTGACTGACCAGCAAACTCACCAGACCTGAACCCCATAGAGAATATATGAGGTATTGTCAAGAGGAAAATGAGAAACAAGAGACCAAAAAATGCAGATGAGCTGAAGGCCACTGTCAAAGAAACCTGGGCTTCCATACCACCTCAGCAGTGCCACAAACTGATCACCTCCATGCCACGCCGAATTGAGGCAGTAATTAAAGCAAAAGGAGCCCCTACCAAGTATTGAGTACATATACAGTAAATTAACATACTTTCCAGAAGGCCAACAATTCACTAAAACATTTTTTTTCTATTGTTCTTGTGAAGTATTCTAATTTGTTGAGATAGTGAATTGGTGGGGTTTTGTTAAATGTGTGCCAAAATCATCACAATTAAAAGAACCAAAGACTTAGGGTGAATCCCAATTCTCTCTTACCCCTTCCCCTTATCCCTTCCCCTTATCCCTTCCCCTTATCCCATCCCCTTAGTTTTGCGCGTTCAAGTGAGAGTAAGGGCTGTCCCAATTCTCGTTTTGATCGAGGGGTAGGGCTAAGGGGAAGTGGTAGAAACCCCTTAAAATCAAGTTTTTTCGCGAGCTTACTTGAAACCAAGGGGTGCCCAGAACACACTGCGGCCAGATCATACAGAGAGTCCCATAAATGTAAGTATTTTCGGCTTAAATAATTGATTTAAAAATTATGACAGTCTTGTTTTGTGCTCTACACAGTCCTGTACATATATATTTGCAACTATGTTCTTAATTTAAATGATTTTTAAAAATAGCTATTTTTTCACGCTAACGTTACATTGCTGATTTGCACAACAGTCCCGCGTTTCTCTGACTAGAGAAAACATCACTAAAACCCACGCAATCGACATACACACACTTGCAGATGGAGAGTTTGTGATCAACACTTGTCTCCTCTGGTGACGTAGCAGCCAACTAGCGACGATGTATGATGACGTAACAGTAACCAATTTGCGTCTCATTTCATAGGGGTATGTTTTCACCCCTAGCGCTTACCACTCGGTTTCGAGGGACAAGGGCTGGGGGTAAGACAGAGAAATGGCATTCACCCTTAAACTACTTCAGTCTGTGTGCATTGAATTTATTTAATACACGAGTTTCACAATTTGAGTTGAATTACTAAAATAAATGAACATTTCCACGACATTCTAATTTATTGAGATGCACCTGTATATATTTATTCCATGGTCAGTGTGAATACTGGATTCTGATTGGCTGGCAGGTTTGTAGTATAACCATTTAATGCACAGGTAGCTCCCAGTCAGTTTAATCACCGTTTCATATCAATGCGCTGCTTTAATTGATGCACACTAACCAACATGCATCACTCGCGCGCACACACACACATGCACACATACGGAGAGAAGGAGAGAGACGCTTCGCGTCGTGTGGTTCTTTGCCACCACATCATGCATTAAAATCCTTTAATGCATGGCTAGCTGTTGATTATCCTTTACACACAGGAATCCAATCACAGGAATCCAGTCATGCATGGGTCCTTTCTTTAGTAGCATTTTACATTTTACTGTTAAGTGTAAAAAGGGAACAAAAAATTGTTAACCTGACACATTAAAGGAATTAAATAAATAATGCATTTATTCAATGAAATTATTATATTGATTAATGCTAAATGACACGTCAATCATTTTTTTATTTGAATCATGCTTTTTTTATTGCCAGTTGTATCACCTGAAATGTTGCCTATTTCTTAGATTTGGCCATTTTAAAAGGGGGGAAAAATATGCTTATCACAGGAATTCCATGAATTGTATATTTGAATAGATTTGTATGTATTGTTGGATAGTACTGACATATCCAAAGTTTATGTCTTAAATTCTTTATTAAGGCTATTAAGTAACCATTGCCATGAAAAATATGGACTTATCAATAATTGTTTTAATTGTGATTTCCAGACCTTAACAAGCCATGTTAATTTGTAGTTATGCTCAACCTTAAAATAGTTAGGGTCACACTTTATTTTAAGGTCCAATTATTGCTAGTAACAAGCCATGAACTATGAATTTAATCTTCTAATTTGCTATTATGAATAGTTAGTAAGGTAGATGTTAAGTTTAGGTATTGGTAGGATTAGGGATGTAGAATATGGTCATTAAGAATATGTGCTTTATAAGTACTAGAAAAACTGTCAATATGTTAAAAATATGAGTGTTAATAAGCAACTAGTTAATAGTGAGAACTGGTCCCTATACTTAAGTGTTACTTAATTTGGAAATACAGTGGGGCAAATAAGTATTTGATACACTGCCGATTTTTTTTAAGGTCTCCCACTTACATATAATGGAGAGATCTGTAATTTTCATCGTAGGTACACCTCAACTGTGAGAGTCATTATCTAAAAAAAAAATCCAGAAAATCACATTGTATGATTTATAAATAATTAATGTATATTTTATTGCATGAAATATGTATTTGATACAATAGAAAAAAATAGAAATTAATATTTGGTACAGAAATTTGGTACAGAAAACTTTGTTTACGATTACAGAGGTCAGTCGTTTCCTGTAGTTCTTGACCAGGTTTGCACACTCTGCAGGAGGGATTTTGGCCCACTCCTCCATACAGGTCTTCTCCAGATCTTTCAGGTTTTGGGACTGTCGCTGGGCAACACAGAGTTTCAGCTCCCTCCATAGATTTTTTTATTGGGTTCAGGTCTGGAGACTGCCTGGTCCACTCCAGGACCTTGAAATGCTTCTTACGGAGCCACTCCTAAGTTGCCCTTGCTGTGTGTTTGGGGTCATTGTCATGCTGGAAGACTCAGCCACGACCCATCTTCAATGCTCTTACTGAGGGAAGGAGGTTGTTGGCCAAAATCTCATGATACATGGCCCCATCCATCCTTCCCGCAATACGGTGCAGTCGTCCAATATAAAAAGTTATATTTTGGTCTCATTTGACCACATGACCTTCTCCCATGCCTCCTCTGGATCATCCAGATGGTCTTTGACAAACTTCAGACGGGCCTGGACATGTGCTGGCTTGAGCAGGGGGACCTTGCGCGCGCTGCAGGATTCTTGCATAGAGCCCCAGTCCGAGGGAGATTGACAGTCATCTTGAATTTCTTCCATTTTTTAATAATTGAGCCAACAGTTGTTGCCTTCTCACCAAGCTGTTTGCCTATTGTCCTGTAGCCCATCCCAGCCTTGTGCAGGTCTACAATTTTGTCCCTAGTGTCCTTAGACAGCTCGTTGGTCTTGCCCATAGTGGAGAGGTTGGAGTCTGATTGATTGAGTGTGTGAACAGGTGTCTTTTATACAGGTAATGAGTTCAAACAGGAGCAATTAATACAGGTAATGAGTGGAGTATAAGAGGGCTTCTTAAAGACAAACTAACAGGTCTGTGAGAGACAGAACTCTTACTGGTTTGAAGGTGATCAAATACGTATTTCATGCAATACAATGGAAGTTAATTATAAAAAAATAATTCAATGTGATTTTCTGGATTTTCTTTTAGATTCTGTTTCTCACAGTTGAGGTGTACCTACGATGAAAATTACAGATCTTTCCATTCTTTGTAAGTGGGAAAACTTAAAAATAGGCAGTGTATCAAATACTTATTTGCCCACTGTAGATAATCTACAAATTGCCTTTTTAATTGTCATCTATATTTTTAGATCCTTATTGCGTATAAATGAACAACACACTGAAATTCATGTCATATTATTGGTCGTGTGGAACCCTGTTAGTAAAAAAAATGAGACACCCTTGGGCACAACTGTGTATTCTGCTCTTAGTTACAGTATATCCAAATGCACATTTATCCACCTCTATATATCATACAGAAAACAAATATACTGCGGTTGGTCATTTAACATCAGTCAGACAGCCCTTTCCTGTCTAAAGGGGCAGCTCTTTGCCAAAAAAAGATGTAGAATGGACCACACCATAGCCCACTAGGCAATGTAAGACTACATACTTTTTCAGTTTGTCTCAAATAGTATATTTCTGATGGGTTCTGATGTTTGGTCTTCTGCACTCTTCCCATTTAGGATGTACAAAACTGCTCGTCCTGACAGCAAAATGAAACACATCAGATATGGCCTTTTCTGCAACTTCCAATGCATATGAAATGAGTCATATGCCAGATGAAAGCACTCTGTGATCATATCTGATGTGCAGAATTATGACTAAATAAATCAGGTTAGTGCTGGCATCAGCTGTAAATGCACAAAGCCTATTTTAATAATGAAACATTCAATTGGTCTAAAGCAGAGCCTGGAGGGACGCCTGATTGTGTTTACTCCCATGTCCTACCTTTTTTTTTTCTCATCTGCGGCACTGGAGAATTTCACCCGGCCCACGCCTTAACCCGCACGCATACACGAGTCAAAGTGACAGCCTAATATTAGTCGGAGCGAGATGAAGTACGTGCGAGTTGATAGATCCTTCACAGATTTCTCTGTCAAACACACTGAATACATTCTAGTGTTCATTCTCAACTTATGGGGCTGTCATTTAATGCAAAGCTCTGCTGCCGCATTCCTTCTCAATGCGTGCGATTTAAAATGGTTTTCCAATACGCAGCATGTTCGGTCTCTCTAGGTATTGATGTGGCAGTAAGTTGGTGCACTCGCACCACGTGCTGAACGAATGAGTGGTAATGTCAAACAGAGGTTGCCTGATGGAGGCGATCTTTGGGCCCTGAGCGCAGCGGTACGGCTGAGATAATGAGCCCAGGCACTGCTGGAAGCTGGAACAGTCAGAACTTTCCAGCGCAGCATTGAGAGAGCACTGAGGTTTTCACATCAAACCCAGGAGCTGCAGTTGCCATTACCGAAGAGACTATCGCTTCTTTTAGAGGAAAAATCACCAGGCTGCCCTCTAAGAAAAGCCTGTCAGCCAATTCAGCCCAATGCAGATACAGTTTGCCTCCCGTGAACCTGAAAAGCTTAGAGTTTTTGACATGCACTGAGCAGAGGATGGAGGCGTGAAGATTGTGTTGCACCAAATAAACTTGGAGGTCTTTGTGCTTAATGTAGTGATGGGCATTTTCCAAACACTTCTTTGAAGATTCCAAGTCAGTGATTCAGAGCACATATTAAACCGCGAAAGTCATGCATTTCAGTAAATTAAGCTGTCTACCATCATAGCTGTTTCTAAATGTCTAAATGAAACCCAGGCTCATTGAAGATATGTGCTTATGGTGATGTTTCAGTAATATCGGTATATTACGTACCTTACTGCATGTTTCGCAGCAGTTTCAACATGGAATATTCAGTGAGTGGTGCAAAAACATGCATTCAGTATGTGACTGTAGCCATGTTTTTATTACGTTGGTGGAAGCATGCATTGCTCTGTTTTTATTACTTTGCTTAAAGGTGCTGTATGTAGGATTTTGACTCTACTAAAGCATACAAATACCATAATATGTTTGCAGATATTTAAGAAACATGCTAAGTTAACATACTTGTGTATCTGAAAAACAATGCTACAGTCAGTTATTCTCCTTTGAAAATGTGCATTCTGGCCTGGAATGTCTGTGTTTGCTATGGTTTGTGAAACCCACCCACTGCCAGTTTACCCAATTGTATTTCGTCACCCCTGATTTTCCCAGTTGTCAGAAAACACAGCATATTTTATTTAATTAATCGCCCATGTGTGCTCGATCCTGTTGTTATCGTTAATCTGGCAACCTGTGTGTGTGTGTGTGTCAAGTCTGAGGAGGAGGGGCCGGATGAAAAAAAAACCTTGCCAATATTTTGAACTTAGACTGCAATACCTAGTTCAACCGCTAGGTCAATCCTACATACATTTATAAATGCATTTAACAGACACTTATATCCAAAGCGACTTACAGTGCATTCAGACTATACATTTTTTATCAGTATGTGTGTTCCCTGGGAATTGAACCCACAACATTTTGCGCTGCTAACACAATGTTCTAACCACTGAGCCACAGGAACACATACAGCACCTTTAAGGTACATTTTGGGGTGGTTCAGTATTCAAATATCTGGGGAGTGCTGCGAAAAGGCTAATGTTTGACTGAGTTGGAAATATTCCCTACACCAAACCCAACCCTAAACCTTAATCGCCACTAAGCGACGCTGACTGTGAACCCATGAACCACCATCTATCACTGCATAAAAAAATCAAAAACTTGCTTCGCAACCATTCAAAACTAATTTAGATATAGTATGAATAAAAATCAGACCTGTAGAACATCTGAAAAGTTGTCCTTGTAATGTGCCAGTTGCGTTGCTTCATTTCCATTCACAAATCCTGTCCTGTGGCGACTCTAACATAGACACAGCAGCAGGGCATAAGACTTGAATACTCGTCCAATACATTTATTTTGTTGTCATTCTTTGAAATTCACTTGACTGATCTCATTGGAAAGGATTATTGTATCTTGTTTGCATAATAGTTTAATGTTTATTTAATGTGTCGGTTTACCTGCTGATTTCTTTTTCTGTTCACATTTAAATGTTTCGTATATCATCCTCAGGCAGTATTCCCACAGATCGCTCATGGGCCGCCCAGTGCATATTGCACACAAAAACGGTGGCTGACATCGCAAGCTCATATCAGATTGCCTGGATTATACAGTGTCTGATGCAGTTTTTATCAGCCCACCAGGAAACAAACAACAACAGCAAATTTGTGTTTACAAATTCGGCTACAGTGAGAACTTCATTTATTTATTTATTGTATTGCATTTTAGGAAATTAGACTGTGGTACCAATAGGAGATTCCAGGGATAGAAAACTGTAGCAGGACATGACACAGGCTGGATTCAAGAGGTTCTCGCACTGTGTAGGAGTCAATGACAAAGAAGATACAGAATACAACATAGGAAAGGGAAAATATAAAAAAAAAAAAATAATGCTGAGTTCTTTAAAATACTCTTTGTAATCCTGCTGATTTCATATGGTTTTGAAAAACTTTTACATAATTTACTATGATTGCTAATACCATATACAGTGGGGCAAAAAAGTATTTAGTCAGCCACCAATTGTGCCAGTTCTCCCACTTAAAAAGATGAGAGAGGCCTGTAATTTTCATCATAGGTATACCTCAACTATGAGAGACAAAATAAGAAAAGAAAATCCAGAAAATCACATTGTAGGATTTTTAAAGAATTTATTAGCAAATTATGGTGGAAAATAAGTATTTGGTCAATACCAAAATTTCATCTCAATACTTTGTTATATACCCTTTGTTGGCAATGACAGAGGTCAAACGTTTTCTGTAAGTCTTCACAAGGTTTTCACACACTGTTGCTGGTATTTTGGCCCATTCCTCCATGCAGATCTCCTCTAGAGCAGTGATGTTTTGGGGCTGTCGCTGGGCAACACGGACTTTCAACTCCCTCCAAAGATTTTCTATGGGGTTGAGATCTGGAGACTGGCTAGGCCACTCCAGGACCTTGAAATGCTTCTTACGAAGCCACTCCTTATTTTGTCTCTCATAGTTGAGGTATACCTATGATGAAAATTACAGGCCTCTCTCATCTTTTTAAGTGGGAGAACTTGCACAATTGGTGGCTGACTAAATACTTTTTTGCCCCACTGTATCAGATATCATAAACTATTAACTCATACATATCAATGACAGTTTAAAACATTGCCTTGTCATAATATATATATTTATATATATATATATATATATATATATATATATATATATATATATATATACTGTATATATATATATATATATATATATATATATATATATATATATATATATATATATACTGTATATATATATATATATACAGGTGCATCTCAATAAATTAGAATGTTGTGGAAAAGTTCATTTATTTCAGTAATTCAACTCACATTGTGAAACAAATTAGAATACTTCTGTAACGCAGTTCGTAGATCGGGAAGAAGGAGGCGGGAACCGGCTAACATTTAAGACATTAATAATACAATAACTAAACCCAAAATAAAAGCAGCAGCCCCTCACGGAAGACTGCCGCACACAAAAATCTAATTAAAGTCCAGGCCTGGTCCTCTCTTGTCTTTCACTGTCGTCACTACTCCTTTTATCCTTCTGAAGCTCCTCCTTGGGACTTGAGACCGGTGAGTGGCGCAGGTGTCGTTCCTTATATTTACTCCACCGGCCTTGCTCCGTTCCCATGACTCTCGGCCCCGCCCCACTCGTCACAACTTCATAAGACCAATAAACAAAACGATATAGTGAATTGTTGCCATTCTGGAAAGTATGTTAATTTAATTTATATGTACTCAATAATTGGTAGGGGCTCCTTTTACTGCCTCAATTTGGCGTGGCATGGAGGTGATCAGTTTGTGGCACTGCTGAGGTGGTATGGAAGCCCGGGGTTTCTTTGACAGTGGCCTTCTGCTCATCTCAACAAATTAGAATATGATGACTTACCAATCAGCTAACCAACTCAAAACACCTGCAAAGGTTTCCTGAGCCTTCAAAATGGTCTCTCAGTTTGGTTCACTAGGCAACACAATCATGGGGAAGACTGCTGATCTTGAATTTGTAGTTATGCTGTGATGTCTGTGATGATTTGGGCTGCCATGTCATCTGCTGGTGTTGGTCCATTGTGTTTTTTGAAAACCAATTTTACTGCACCCGTTTACCAATACATTAGGAGCACTTTATTCTTCCTTCTGCTGACCAGCTTTTTAAAGATGCCGATTTCATTTTCCAGCAGGATTTGGCACCTGCTCACACTGCCAAAAGCAACAAAAAAAATGGTTATATGACCATGGTGTTGGTGTGCTTGACTGACCAGCAAACTCACCAGACCTGAACCCCATAGAGAATATATGAGGTATTGTCAAGAGGAAAATGAGAAACAAGAGACCAAAAAATGCAGATGAGCTGAAGGCCACTGTCAAAGAAACCTGGGCTTCCATACCACCTCAGCAGTGCCACAAACTGATCACCTCCATGCCACGCCGAATTGAGGCAGTAATTAAAGCAAAAGGAGCCCCTACCAAGTATTGAGTACATATACAGTAAATTAACATACTTTCCAGAAGGCCAACAATTCACTAAAACATTTTTTTTCTATTGTTCTTGTGAAGTATTCTAATTTGTTGAGATAGTGAATTGGTGGGGTTTTGTTAAATGTGTGCCAAAATCATCACAATTAAAAGAACCAAAGACTTAGGGTGAATCCCAATTCTCTCTTACCCCTTCCCCTTATCCCTTCCCCTTATCCCTTCCCCTTATCCCATCCCCTTAGTTTTGCGCGTTCACGTGAGAGTAACAGCTGTCCCAATTCTCGTTTTGATCGAGGGGTAGGGCTAAGGGGAAGTGGTAGAAACCCCTTAAAGTCAAGTTTTTTCGCGAGCTTACTTGAAACCAAGGGGTACCCAGAACACACTGCGGCCAGATCATCCAGAGAGTCCCATAAATGTAAGTATTTTCGGCTTAAATAATTGATTTAAAAATTATGACAGTCTTGTTTTGTGCTCTACACAGTCCTGTACATATATATTTGCAACTATGTTCTTAATTTAAATGATTTTTAAAAATAGCAATTTTTTCACGCTAACGTTACATTGCTGATTTGCACAACAGTCCCGCGTTTCTCTGACTAGAGAAAACATCACTAAAACCCACGCAATCGGCATACACACACTTGCAGATGGCAAGTTTGTGATCAACACTTGTCTCCTCTGGTGACGTAGCAGCCAACTAGCGACGATGTATGATGATGTAACAGTAACCAAGTTGCGTCTCATTTCATAGGGGTATGTTTTCACCCCTAGCGCTTACCACTCGGTTTCGAGGGACAAGGGCTGGGGGTAAGACAGAGAAATGGCATTCACCCTTAAACTACTTCAGTCTGTGTGCATTGCATTTATTTAATACACGAGTTTCACAATTTGAGTTGAATTACTGAAATAAATTAACATTTCCACGACATTCTAATTTATTGAGATGCACCTGTATATATTTATTCCATGGTCAGTGTGAATACTGGATTCTGATTGGCTGGCAGGTATGTAGTATAACCATTTAATGCACAGGTAGCTCCCAGTCAGTTTAATCACCGTTTCATATCAATGCGCTGCTTTAATTGATGCACACTAACCAACATGCATCACTCGCGCGCACACACACACATGCACACATACGGAGAGAAGGAGAGAGACGCTTCGCGTCGTGTGGTTCTTTGCCACCACATCATGCATTAAAATCCTTTAATGCATGGCTAGCTGTTGATTATCCTTTACACACAGGAATCCAATCACAGGAATCCATTCATGCATGGGTCCTTTCTTTAGTAGCATTTTACATTTTACTGTTAAGTGTAAAAAGGGAACAAAAAATTGTTAACCTGACACATTAAAGGAATTAAATAAATAATGCATTTATTCAATGCAATTATTATATTGATTAATGCTAAATGACACGTCAATCATTTTTTTATTTTAATCATGCTTTTTTTATTGCCAGTTGTATCACCTGAAATGTTGCCTATTTCTTAGATTTGGCCATTTTAAAAAGGGGGAAAAATATGCTTATCACAGGAAAGGTATATTCCATTAATTGTATATTTGAATAGATTTGTATGTATTGTTGGATAGTACTGACATATCCAAAGTTTATGTCTTAAATTCTTTATTAAGGCTATTAAGTAACCATTGCCATTAAATATATGGACTTATCAATAATTGTTTTAATTGTGATTTCCAGACCTTAACAAGCCATGTTAATTTGTAGTTATGCTCAACCTTAAAATAGTTAGGGTCACACTTTATTTTAAGGTCCAATTGTTGCTAGTAACAAGCCATGAACTATTAATTTAATCTCCTAATTTGCTACTTATGAATAGTTAGTAAGGTAGATGTTAAGTTTAGGCATTGGTAGGATTAGGGATGTAGAATATGGTCATTAAGAATATGTGCTTTATAAGTACTAGAAAAACTGTCAATATGTTAAAAATATGAGTGTTAATAAGCAACTAGTTAATAGTGAGAACTGGTCCCTATACTTAAGTGTTACTTAATTTGGAAATACAGTGGGGCAAATAAGTATTTGATACACTGCCGATTTTTTTTTAAGGTTTCCCACTTACATATAATGAAGAGATCTGTAATTTTCATCGTAGGTACACCTCAACTGTGAGAGTCATTATCTAAAAAAAAAATCCAGAAAATCACATTGTATGATTTATAAATAATTAATTTATATTTTATTGCATGAAATATGTATTTGATACAATAGAAAAAAATAGAAATTAATATTTGGTACAGAAATTTGGTACAGTAAACCTTTGTTTACAATTACAGAGGTCAGACGTTTCCTGTAGTTCTTGACCAGGTTTGCACACACTGCAGGAGGGATTTTGGCCCACTCCTCCATACAGGTCTTCTCCAGATCTTTCAGGTTTTGGGGCTGTCGCTGGGCAACACAGAGTTTCAGCTCCCTCCATAGATTTTTTTATTAGGTTCAGGTCTGGAGACTGGCTAGTCCACTCCAGGACCTTGAAATGCTTCTTACGGAGCCACTCCTAAGTTGCCCTTGCTGTGTGTTTGGGGTCATTGTCATGCTGGAAGACTCAGCCACGACCCATCTTCAATGCTCTTACTGAGGGAAGGAGGTTGTTGGCCAAAATCTCATGATACATGGCCCCATCCATCCTTCCCGCAATACGGTGCAGTTGTCCAATATAAAAAGTTATATTTTGGTCTCATTTGACCACATGACCTTCTCCCATGCCTCCTCTGGATCATCCAGATGGTCTTTGACAAACTTCAGACGGGCCTGGACATGTGCTGGCTTGAGCAGGGGGACCTTGCGCGCGCTGCAGGATTCTTGCATAGAGCCCCAGTCCGAGGGAGATTGACAGTCATCTTGAATTTCTTCCATTTTTTAATAATTGCGCCAACAGTTGTTGCCTTCTCACCAAGCTGTTTGCCTATTGTCCTGTAGCCCATCCCAGCCTTGTGCAGGTCTACAATTTTGTCCCTAGTGTCCTTAGACAGCTCGTTGGTCTTGCCCATAGTGGAGAGGTTGGAGTCTGATTGATTGAGTGTGTGAACAGGGGTCTTTTATACAGGTAATGAGTTCAAACAGGTGCAATTAATACAGGTAATGAGTGGAGTATAAGAGGGCTTCTTAAAGACAAACTAACAGGTCTGTGAGAGCCAGAACTCTTACTGGTTGGAAGGTGATCAAATACATTTTTCATGCAATACAATGGAAGTTAATTATAAAAAAATAATTAAATGTGATTTCCTGTATTTTCTTTTAGATTCTGTCTCTCACAGTTGAGGTGTACCTACGATGAAAATTACAGATCTTTCCATGCTTTGTAAGTGGGAAAACTTAAAAATAGGCAGTGTATCAAATACTTATTTGCCCACTGTAGATAATCTACAAAGTGCCTTTTTAATTGCCATCTATATTTTCAGATCCTTATTGCGTATAAATGAACAACACACTGAAATTCATGTCATATTATTGGTCGTGTGGAACCCTGTTAGTAAAAAAAATGAGACACCCTTGGGCACAACTGTGTATTCTGCTCTTAGTTACAGTATATCCAAATGCACATTTATCCACCTCTATATATCATACAGAAAACAAATATACTGCGGTTGGTCATTTAACATCAGTCAGACAGCCCTTTCCTGTCTAAAGGGGCAGCTCTTTGCCAAAAAAAGATGTAGAATGGACCACACCATAGCCCACTAGGCAATGTAAGACTACATACTTTTTCAGTTTGTCTCAAATAGTATATTTCTGATGGGTTCTGATGTTTGGTCTTCTGCACTCTTCCCATTTAGGATGTACAAAACTGCTCGTCCTGACAGCAAAATGAAACACATCAGATATGGCCTTTTCTGCATCTTCCAATGCATATGAAATGAGTCATATGCCAGACGAAAGCACTCTGTGATCATATCTGATGTGCAGAATTATGACTAAATAAATCAGGTTAGTGCTGGCATCAGCTGTAAATGCACAAAGCCTATTTTAATAATGAAACATTCAATTGGTCTAAAGCAGAGCCTGGAGGGACGCCTGATTGTGTTTACTCCCATGTCCTACCTTTTTTTTTTCTCATCTGCGGCACTGGAGAATTTCACCCGGCCCACGCCTTAACCCGCACGCATACACGAGTCAAAGTGACAGCCTAATATTAGTCGGAGCGAGATGAAGTACGTGCGAGTTGATAGATTCTTCCCAGCTTTCTCTGTCAAACACACTGAATACATTCTAGTGTTCATTCTCAGCTTATGGGGCTGTCATTTAATGCAAAGCTCTGCTGCCGCATTCCTTCTCAATGCGTGCGATTTAAAATGGTTTTCCAATACGCAGCATGTTCGGTCTCTCTAGGTATTGATGTGGCAGTAAGTTGGTGCACTCGCACCACGTGCTGAACGAATGAGTGGTAATGTCAAACAGAGGTTGCCTGATGGAGGCGATCTTTGGGCCCTGAGCGCAGCGGTACGGCTGAGATAATGAGCCCAGGCACTGCTGGAAGCTGGAACAGTCAGAACTTTCCAGCGCAGCATTGAGAGAGCACTGAGGTTTTCACATCAAACCCAGGAGCTGCAGTTGCCATTACCGAAGAGACTATCGCTTCTTTTAGAGGAAAAATCACCAGGCTGCCCTCTAAGAAAAGCCTGTCAGCCAATTCAGCCCAATGCAGATACAGTTTGCCTCCCGTGAACCTGAAAAGCTTAGAGTTTTTGACATGCACTGAGCAGAGGATGGAGGCGTGAAGATTGTGTTGCACCAAATAAACTTGGAGGTCTTTGTGCTAAATGTAGTGATGGGCATTTTCCAAACACTTCTTTGAAGATTCCAAGTCAGTGATTCAGAGCACATATTAAACCGCGAAAGTCATGCATTTCAGTAAATTAAGCTGTCTACCATCATAGCTGTTTCTAAATGTCTAAATGAAACCCAGGCTCATTGAAGATATGTGCTTATGGTGATGTTTCAGTAATATCGGTATATTACGTACCTTACTGCATGTTTCGCAGCAGTTTCAACATGGAATATTCAGTGAGTGGTGTAAAAACATGCATTCAGTATGTGACTGTAGCCATGTTTTTATTACGTTGGTGGAAGCATGCATTGCTGTGTTTTTATTACTTTGCTTAAAGGTGCTGTATGTAGGATTTTGACTCTACTAAAGCATACAAATACCATAATATGTTTGCAGATATTTAAGAAACATGCTAAGTTAACATACTTGTGTATCTGAAAAACAATGCTACAGTCAGTTATTCTCCTTTGAAAATGTGCATTCTGGCCTGGAATGTCTGTGTTTGCTATGGTTTGTGAAACCCACCCACTGCCAGTTTACCCAATTGTATTTCGGCACCCCTGATTTTCCCAGTTGTCAGAAAACACAGCATATTTTATTTAATTAATCGCCCATGTGTGCTCGATCCTGTTGTTATAGTTAATCTGGCAACATGTGTGTGTGTGTGTGTCAAGTCTGAGGAGGAGAGGCCGGATGAAAAAAAAACTTGCCAATATTTTGAACTTAGACTGCAATACCTAGTTCAACCGCTAGGTCAATCCTACATACATTTATAAATGCATTTAACAGACACTTTTATCCAAAGCGACTTACAGTGCATTCAGACTATACATTTTTTATCAGTATGTGTGTTCCCTGGGAATTAAACCCACAACATTTTGCACTGCTAACACAATGTTCTAACCACTGAGCCACAGGAACACATACAGCACCTTTAAGGTACATTTTGGGGTGGTTCAGTATTCAAATATCTGGGGAGTGCTGCGAAAAGGCTAATGTTTGACTGAGTTGGAAATATTCCCTACACCAAACCCAACCCTAAACCTTAATCGCCACTAAGCGACGCTGACTGTGAACCCATGAACCACCATCTATCACTGCATAAAAAAATCAAAAACTTGCTTCGCAACCATTCAAAACTAATTTAGATATAGTATGAATAAAAATCAGACCTGTAGAACATCTGAAAAGTTGTCCTTGTAATGTGCCAGTTGCGTTGCTTCATTTCCATTCACAAATCCTGTCCTGTGGCGATTTGTTTTTATGTTTCTTGTTTTTCTCTTTTTTAGGATTATTTTATTTTTCATCTGTTTTATGAATACTATGAATCTGGACATACTACTCGGCTCACATAATACTATATAGTACGAAAGTACGCATGTATATGGGCACGATGTATGATTATTATTTTTTTTAACCTTTCTTTGATCAATTTAATAAATGTATAGACATTTTAATGACACATTGATATAATAAAAAGGAAGAGTTGTGGTTAATAGTCTCTTATTGGCTCAATTACCAAACTCTCCATAAAACAAACAAGTCCTATGTAATGCCAGTTTAATATGGAGCTCTTGTTTCAGCTCCGGGAATTAGTTATTAAATATTCAATATTGCTTGATCGAAGTAATATTAATATTTAACGTACGATTTATACTTTGAGTATTCGTCCAGCGATTACTACATCAGTATATCTATTAAATCTCGCTTCTATTGCCCCGTGGCCCCGGTAACAATAAAACAAGATTAATAATTTCTCAAGTTTCAGCTAGGTAACGTTATCTTTGGGCAAATAAGGATGAAAATACTTAAAATCACATTCCAGAGACAATTCTTTATAAAATGAAACAAGGTTTATTTGTTATACTGCTATGCTAACATAAATGGATTACCTAATAAAAGCACAAACATACACACACATACGGGAGTTTTGAGGTTAAGGTTGAAATAATAACATTATTTCCTGTTTCGTAACTTAACCAACCAGCAAAGATCACGAACAAATATGTATGCTTGTTACTGCATTCAGATCATATTTACCAGTTCAATCAGAAATAGAGATGATACTTGCTTTCGTTGTTTTAAGCAGGCTGTTGCTTTTTGGTTTCGTTTTCCCGCGTGAGTTCAACGTGCTCCTTCGGTTGCTCTGTTACGTTTGTCACGTGGTCGGTTCGTGCTTCTTCGGTTGCTCTCGTGTGGAGACTTGAAACTGCTGCGTGACGTCATCGGGAAAGCTCTCCTCTGCTCTGCAGTCGTTGAATTCGTTGCTCCGTGATGTTACGGCTTTGGCACGGTCTTAGACTTCTTCCGATGGTTGGCTCCGAGGTGAGCGTCCAGCGGACCGGCACGCGTTGGAGGGCGCAGTTGCGAAAGCGGGAAGCGTAGCTTCGAGGAGTTCCAGAGAGTTCAGAGATTCAAGAGAGTCAAGCCATGTTCAAGAGAGTGTGGGCGCACACACAGCGCGTTGTTTTAAACTGTCCGGGTTTGGACATCGCCCACAGGCGGCTGGTCCAATCAGAGCGTCGGTACGGGACGGAGCCCCGCCTGCACGGCTGCTCTTGCAAGGAACCTTCATGTGACGAAAAATAACTTTTTACCCCTGTATTAAAACTCTTACCAGGTTTACACATTTATAATATCACCACATTCGTTATCTTACTGATTCATACAATTTTGCAACCATTCATAAAAGTCTAAACACTGCAACCTACACATTCCAGGTTAAAGCACGATTATAAATCAGCCCACGTTTTCCTAAATAATTCATATTTCACAAGCATATGAGAGAAAGAGTACAACATTAATATTCATATGTTTCTTGTGTGGATGTTTTGAAAGTCATGAAACGAACGACTGTCTTTTAGGAACGTTCACATCACATTCCTTTGTTCTGTAATAGGAAGAAAACGCGCACTTTTGCGCTGAGGCGGAGGAGGGGCTTTAGCGAGTTACTGGTTCTTTCAGCTGCCCCCCTTCTGGTGGATTGTAGAGCCAGTTGAATTCCTGCCGACATATGTTACATATCCCCCTTGGGCTTGGTAATGTTCCCTGATGGAACCTCGTCAAGGCCCTGGAACAAGAGGCAGGAAGAACAGGCACATACAAGACACAAACATCATTCCTATCACTGACTGAAGCCTGGTGCAGGGTAATTTGGGAAGGAACAGGTTAGAAACTTGAGAAGACATAGGGATGCATTGTTTATCATTATTGACAATTGGGTCATTTTTGACTGTTTTAATTGTCAGGGGCTCGACGAGGCGGTATAGGCATGATCTCAGTCAGGTTGGTCGAATTCTCGGGTTCGGGTTCTAGGTCGAGATTACCACGTCGAAAAAGGCGAGGGACGCCTGACGTGCATTTGTTGAGAGACTCTTGAACGACGTTCACTCGCTTGTGTAGGAGGAAGGCCAGTGTCAAAGTCACAACATATCCTACGATAGTAGAGATACAAAGCGCCGTGTCAGCGGCAGACCAGGACCGAATAATTGACGCGCCGGCGGGCAGAAGGCGAGCGATAGCTTCTAACGCTGTCAGCCGGTGTCAACTCAATAAGAGATTTCGATTTCAACCTGATATTCATCGTCGGTGAGGTGATACAATGCTAACTCGTCAATATGGAGGATCGCGCCCTTCGGGACAGTGATCCATAACGTTTGGTTGGGCAAATGAATGCGCGTAGCGGTGTCGTGTTAATCGCATGTGAGGGTGGCTGTTCGTGCTGGGGTATTGACCAGTCATCGGTTTCTGATGATTTCGGCTTGCGTTACCTCAACTTGAGAACGTGGTGTTGCTTCGGCGGGGCAGTTAGTGTCGGGTTTAATGGATTCTAATCCGCAGATGCCCTTGGTATTATCGCGTACGCAGAGTTTACTCGGGTAGGGGGAGTGAATGTCCTAAGTGAGCGTGCCCATCTTTAAGTTTGGGGCCAGATACAACTGTCCGTTGTTATCGTAATACGCAGCGACTTTAGGAGTGTGGATTTTGACATAGGTTTTCCCTTGCCATAATCCCACATTCACAACGTCTTTGAGCCGGTAAAAATTATTAACGTCGATAATGGGCAAACTGAAAAGACAACTAAGTCACCTGTTTCCGGGTTTGCGTATATGGGAATAGCGCTACCGGGAAAGGGGCGAGATGGGTTTGGATGAGACTAGCGGGGCCCGCAGTGGCCGAAGTTACAACGTTTGTACGAGGCTAAGAGGTATCGTGTAGCACGGAATTCTATTCATGGCTACGTTGTCAATCAAGGAACTTACATCGTGTATCATGTCGTTCATGATTTTGGCGGGTGACTTCGATCGGTCGACAACGGTTCTCACAGCGAATTACAGCGACTTTACTGACGGAAGTCGATCTCAATTTCAGGACCTGGATTCAAGGATTGGTTAAGGGGTTCAAAGTGAGAGAGAGGAAAGGAAACACAAAGTGAGACACGAGATAAAGAAACCAAACGATAAAGTAAACTAAACAAAAAAAATTTCTTCAAAAAAAAAAAATACTAAAAAAATTACAAAAAAAAGTATAAAAAAAAAATTATATAATAATAAAAACAAATTGAGAGTAACTCCTCTCTACTAGATTGGTCCTAGCAGTGCTGCGGAGGAGAGAATATGGGTTGTGTCTAAGCATGGTTGCTATATGTTTTCCTAAAATGACAATACTTATGCTTGTGTGGTGCATATGGTTGTCGGTCTGTGTCAGTGAGTTTGATCTTCCCCCTTTTCCTGTCTGGATTTGCCGGTTGGAACTGGCAACCTATCATGGTGCATCGTGTGTGTCAGCGTACTCCCCCTCTGGCCGTGAGGTACTACGAGCTGTGGTGCAGTGAGTGGCTCAGGGACAGACGTGTGGACACCGTCTTGCAGATGCAGCATGTACTTGACAGAGTGGAGCGTGCTGAGCTCGGAGGATGTGTTCAGGTCCGTAGAGGAAATGGAATGTTCAAATGGGTTTGACATGTGAGCTGTCATGGTTCGTAGTGACGAATCCGCATGTGAGGGTGAGGAGATCGTCAGCAGCGAACTGAGGTGGTATGGTAATGCAGGAGGTCAGGGTTGTGCCCGCCAGTGGCGTGCTAGCGGCGGGTTATTGCTGCCACTGTAGGGTTGGGTGGGAGGGCATGAAGTATCCATGACTCTTCATGTAATGCACCTGCTTTGGTGAGGGCATTGGTTTGGTCATTTAAGGGCTAAAGTTTGGGAGGAAGCGTTTAGGATGTCAGAACTGATCTGGTGTTCCTCGGAGGAATGGCAGGTGACTGAGACAGCACTTTCAGGAACTTGAGGATTTTCATCAGCAGGTGTTTGTTGGACGCTGCTGTGATTTGGAGTATTGGGTATTGAGTTAGTGTTTAACTCTGTTGCTGGGTTTTCAGGTGGGGTTTCATTAGGGCTGGGCGATAAAACGATAACGATATGTATCGCGATAGACACGTGATCGATATCAATAAAAAATGTGTTCGATAAAACGTTCGATATTTTGTATTCTTCGTCGGAAGAAAACAGAGGTTGCGAAGCAAGTTTGGTTGCATTAACAAAGGCACTCGCTCTCTGGTAACCTAGCAACGTAGGGAGTGACACGCTAACAGCCAATCATGTAACAGTATCAGTTTGGTTGCCCCATATCGTTGTCTCGTGCTGGTCTGCTGGATTCCTTTTTATAAGCAGAAAATGAGTGCCGCAGCGAACGAGGAAATTGTAAATAAAAGAGGAAAAGTCAGCTCGCCAGTATGGCAGTTTTTTGGATATTATAAGTCTGACCGTAGTCAGACCAGTGTCGTCTGCAAATTATGCAAGACCGTCGTCCCCGCCTTACGACTGGAAATACCACGAACTTGATGTACCACCTTAGCCGCGCTCACCCTTTGGAGCACAGCCGTATTCAACCAACAACAAATGTTAAGAGATAATTGTTAAATGTTCATTGTGACTTTAGGCTTATGTTTACATTTTAATTATTTGAGTTTTCCGTGGTTGTTGACATTTCTGTCTTAATAACTGAGGGGATTATGATCAGAGGAAGGTTAAGTTTAAAATAAAAATGTTTAAATGTAATATATTTTTCTCCTGGTCCTTATTTTAAATGGGTCATAAAAAATATCAATAATTATCGATATCGACCGATATGAAACACTGATATCGTGATACAGTTTTCAGCCATATCGCCCAGCCCTAGGTTTCATGTCCATCTGAAGTTAGGGTGTTTACTGTTCTCTGAGAGTGAGGTGACAGTGCTGTTTTCTGTGGCTGATTTGTTCAGCTTGTCACTGCCGTTTCGTCCAGCAGCTAGTCAGGCTGACTCTGGTTCCTCTTCCTTTTCCCACTGATTCTCATGAGGCCCTGCTTGGTCCCATGACTTATCCCAGTGTCGTCCAGGTGAGCGTTGACGTCCACGCGGTTCATCCCAGCGGTCATACCTCTGTTTAGGTCGGGTGCCAGCGTGTGAGTCTCGTTCTCTGTTGGACGGGGGTGCATTCCACTCTTTGTGTGGTGGCTTAGCGCTGTCTTGGCATTGGGTGCCCTCTAGAGCCAGTTCATGGTGTTGCGTGTTGAAATCAAGAACTGCTGGGGGTTTTGCACTCTTTTCTGAGGCCATCTTTTGTTTGTAGTAGGCCTTTTGCACCAAGTCTCGCAACTGCTTAGTGTTCATCGTTCGTGGACATGCGAGAATGCCAAGATGGTGGCTTATGCCAGGATGAAGGTTCCTGAGGAAGAGAGTTTTAAAGTTCAGTTCATCTTCCATGTCAGAATCATTGCGAGTTCCAAAATATGCTTGTCTGAGTCGACTATAGTAAGCTTGAGGAGGTTCGTGACGTCCTTGTCTCGTCTCCAGGGCAGCCACTAAGCCTTGATCGGACTCAGGGTCGGCGAACTCTTTAATGAGGGCTTTTCGCAGCCGTTGATAATCAGTCTTTGTGTTAACAGGCTGCCGGTCAAGGAAGCTGCGTACTTCAGGACTGGATGTCGTTCGGAGTAAATAGAGTTTATCTTTGTCCGTAACGTTAGGTTGCATTTCCAGATGGAAATCAATATCTTGCAGATACGCTTGACCTTTTGGCTGTTTGGCATGCTGGGGTTGAATTTGCCAACGTTTCGGGCCAGCTTGTCAAGATCTTTTAGGTCCAAGCCGTGTGACAATCTGCGGCTGGCTGCAGCAGATTCTTCTGGTTCTGTCGTGATACAGAGTTCTTCAGACGGCGCTGGTGAATGTTTTAACACCACCCCCTCTGTCTTATGTTCACGGGTCAGTCCAGGCACAGGTGACTTGGTCCTGCTTGGCAGGGGTGCGGTTGGTGCACGTCCTGTCCTTGACGGCTCCTGGCGTAGTTCGTAAGCGTGCTTGAGTTCCTCTTGGAAACTTTCAGACTCCTCTGTGACGTAGTCGAGCTGTCGTGTTAGGCGGCTGATCTCGTTTCTTGACTCAGCCAAATGAGCTTCGAGGGCCTTGATTCTGCTGATTTTGTCCCTGAAGTCAGTCTTTGCCTTCTCTAGTAGCTTCTCTGCATACTGTAGCTTGTCTGCACGATCAGCGAAGTCCTCTTTGAGTTGCTGCATTTCGTGGCTGGTAGCTGCTAGAGTCTCTTTTAGCCTGTTGATCTCCTCCTCGGCGCTTGCTCCACCTCATCGGTCCCTTCCTGTCGTTCACGCTCCAGCTGCTCTATGCGTCGTTGTGCGCTTGTCAGCTCCTGCTGGCGTTGTGCGGCGTGCTTGTCGCTCAGTTTGAGGGTGGCGATGAGTGTGTGACTTAAGCTTGAGGTGATCTTGGCTAATTCTTTGTGATTGTAGTTTTGACTTGGGTCTTGTCTCATGATGCTTGTGATGTTGTCATCTAGTTGGTCCTGTGTCTGATGTTGGAGTGCTTCGGCAGCTTTAGGGAGGGTGCTGTCTGTTGTAACACTTAGCCACATTTCCAGTCCTTCCCAGTGACCGACATGTTCTGTTTTGTGAGACATGTTCTGGCTGGTGATGGGGATCTTGGACCGAACTGACACAGACCTTGGATGGGAAACAAAGCAAAACAAACAAAACAACAGGGGTGTAAATGTGCACAGTGTAGTGTATGCTAGTGTTGGGTGTGATTCTGTTTCTGTGGTCCTCTGTGGTGGGGTCCGTGTAATTTGCAGCTTCTGCGTAGAAATTGAGCACACGTAGAGGCAGCACAGCTGGGAAACAGAGGAAGAAAAGCACACTAACAGAATGAGTAACAGGGGTAACAATTGTGTGCTTCACCTTTTCTTGTACGAGAGAGCCTCCTTTCCCTTTTTAGGAAGGAGATCAATCTAAATACGAAGGTGAAGGACAATAAAACTCTCTTTTAATAGCAGATTTTCTGCTTGTCGCTTTTTGTTAAGTCTGATTTAGAAGGACGCTTCTAGTCAGAAAATAAGCGAAATTTTCTCTTTTGAGATAGGACTGTTATTACTATTCCAATTTTCTCCTTGATGGGGGAAAACAATAGCAATGACAGTACTGGCCCCTTAATGGCAATTTGACGCCGCAACGCCGGTTCGCGTGTCTCTAGCGCGTTTTTTTTTTTTTAAAACAAATTGCCGATGTCTATCTTCTCATTGCACCTGCTTTAACTTGGAGGGGTAGGATTTCACAATAGAGGGTAAATAGCAAACAGTTCTCAAGTTTCATAAACATCTGTTCAATTGTGGCATTTCTCTCTATTCGTGATCTTTCCACTGGCAAAGTCTTAGCAAGCAAGTCAAATTAGAAGTTAGTAACAAGGAGGAAAGGTAAGAGAAGGTTTATTTATTCCCAAGGTTTTAAATCTAATAATAATAAGCTGGCAGCATGGTGTCACTGTCACTTCACCAACACAACACTAGGGGGAGCACCATCTACTCTCAGGCCTAAGTAAAGAGGACTTTATTTAATTTTAACTTAATACAATTATTTTAATTAAATTATTATTAATTTTATTTGAGTTGATCAGATCACCTAAGGAAATGAAGTATGGCCTACAGGTGGCGCCAGACTTGTGTTAAGTCTGAAATTAGAATTGAAATTAGACTTTGTGGTTTCTAATTAAAATGTATGATGTTCTAATTAAAATTAATAAGCTCACTTAGGATTAGGATTTACCAGTGCAATCTGCAATTGAGTTGATACACCAATATTGTTGCAATATGTAAACAGGAAGTGTAATTAATTATTAAATGTAATTAGAATTTTCGAATTCATAATTAATTATTAAATTAATTTACAGCTTCCAAATCACTAGTTTTGGATTCCCATAATAGTAATTAACTAATTTCCAAACTTAATCATTCCTCATTGTGTCATCAACATCAAAAAAAAAAAAATGATAATAATAATAATAATCTGTATCCTAATTACTTGTAAACAAAATTAAAAATTTCTACTTTGAGGCAGGAATTGAAATTATTTTATTAAATGAAATTAATTCCAAATTAATTTGTAATCAATTGTGACATTCAATTAACAATTAAAAATTCCTAACAATAGCAACTCCTCCACTGAAGTGTTTAAAATCAGAAAAGCGGTTATAATTGAATGCAATCAAATCACCATATTATCAAGATAATGAGGTAATACTAAATTATCTTCTAATAACCCACCAGTTATTACGCTGGTACCCACAAAAGGTAAAAGACTTTAATCAGCTGTTTATTAAACCAACCTGTGAAAATGTCAGACAGATAAATGGGTATAACATTAACACAGCCAGTCTATTAATATATGTTAGTCTTTTAAATGGTAGAGAGAGAGAGAGAGAAAGGGAATTAGTGTTAGCTGTGAACCACATTTCCACACACACTCACTGCATTCACTTATATTCAAACTCTCTAACTGCTACGTGCTAGTCGCTAGCCGTAAGTCTACCAGCATGGCATTTGCTACAAAGCTAAAGTTTCTTTGTTAGCTTAGCGCTAATGCTATTAGTTTTACACGTGGCTAAGTCTCCACTAGCAACTGCTCCGGAACTGGCTTCCGAAGACTTCCTGGCTAAACTGGTCGCTATGACGACCCAGTGTCTGTAGGAAAAAAACTGTGCTCCACGCTTCAAAATCAACAAGCATTGTTCAGACTTGAATCTGTATAGCCTATATAATCTCACTCGTTTAGGGCGAGATAAATTTATCTACGGATTACTTATAAATCATCAAAGCCTCGGTGGGCTATTATGCGAATATCTGTCTGTTTAGACAGCACACATGAAAACAATTCAAAATCGATTGCAAAATTTCTCCCCCTTTTTCAAACCGAATGGCCACTCCTTTGTTTGAGCGCCGCGCGTTTGGAATTCACTCGTGTGAAATTACATACTGGCTGAGGATTACTTAAATAGCTACTTTAAAATTCCTACAGCCGGGAGAATAAAATTATAGCTGAGTTTGAAAGTAGAACACGCACTTACCAAATCAGACTATACAGGCCTTAGACAGAGATGAAACGAGGGACACGCCCATTCGCCTCTCACGTGCTTTAAAGCGACTTCATAATTATTTACTGCAGTTTAATTTCTTCTCAACGAGCTCGAGTTAACAGTTACAATCTCTTTCGTTCAAAACGCACTGTGTTTTACAAACAAGAATGCAACACCACAAATAACCGTTTGTTTCTCTATATTCACTAAATTTTTCCGGATAAAAGTGAGAAATAGGTTTATTGTGTCTGGTTTGATTTTCAGATTTAATCTTTAATGCCAGCTTTATCCTCCACCATTCTGTAATGCCAGTTTAATATGGAGCTCTTGTTTCAGCTCCGGGAATTAGTTATTAAATATTCAATATTGCTTGATCAAAGTAATATTAATATTTATCATACGATTTATACTTTGAGTATTCGTCCAGCGATTACTACATCAGTATATCTATTAAATCTCGCTTCTATTGCCCCGTGGCCCCGGTAACAATAAAACGAGATTAATAATTTCTCAAGTTTCAGCTAGGTAACGTTATCTTTGGGCAAATAAGGATGAAAATACTTAAAATCACATTCCAGAGACAATTCTTTATAAAATGAAACAAGGTTTATTTGTTATACTGCTATGCTAACATAAATGGATTACCTAATAAAAGCACAAACATACACACACATACGGAAGTTTTGAGGTTAAGGTTGAAATAATAACATTATTTCCTGTTTCGTAACTTAACCAACCAGCAAAGATCACGAACAAATACGTATGCTTGTTACTGCATTCAGATCATATTTACCAGTTCAATCAGAAATAGAGATGATACTTGCTTTCGTTGTTTTAAGCAGGCTGTTGCTTTTTGGTTTCGTTTTCGTGAGTTCAACGTGCTCCTTCGGTTGCTCTGTTACGTTTGTCACGTGGTCGGTTCGTGCTTCTTCGGTTGCTCTCGTGTGGAGACTTGAAACTGCTGCGTGACGTCATCGGGAAAGCTCTCCTCTGCTCTGCAGTCGTTGAATTCGTTGCTCCGTGATGTTACGGCTTTGGCACGGTCTTAGACTTCTTCCGATGGTTGGCTCCGAGGTGAGCGTCCAGCGGACCGGCGCGCGTTGGAGGGCGCAGTTGCGAAAGCGGGAAGCGTAGCTTCGAGGAGTTCCAGAGAGTTCAGAGATTCAAGAGAGTCAAGCCATGTTCAAGAGAGTGTGGGCGCGCACACAGCGCGTTGTTTTAAACTGTCCGGGTTTGGACATCGCCCACAGGCGGCTGGTCCAATCAGAGCGTCGGTACGGGACGGAGCCCCGCCTGCACGGCTGCTCTTGCAAGGCACCTTCATGTGACGAAAAATAACTTTTTACCCCTGTATTAAAACTCTTACCAGGTTTACACATTTATAATATCACCACATTCGTTATCTTACTGATTCATACAATTTTGCAACCATTCATAAAAGTCTAAACACTGCAACCTACACATTCCAGGTTAAAGCACGATTAGAAATCAGCCCACGTTTTCCTAAATAATTCATATTTCACAAGCATATGAGAGAAAGAGTACAACATTAATATTCATGTTTCTTGTGTGGATGTTTTGAAAGTCATGAAACGAACGACTGTCTTTTAGGAACGTTCACATCACATTCCTTTGTTCCGTAATAGGAAGAAAACGCGCGCTTTTGCGCTGAGGCGGAGGAGGGGCTTTAGCGAGTTACTGGTTCTTTCAGCTGCCCCCCTTCTGGTGGATTGTAGAGCCAGTTGAATTCCTGCCGACATATGTTACACCTACAATTAAATAAACAAATACAGACACTTCATTTTTAGTAGTATTAGATTATGTGTAATAATTACATATAATAGATTAAAGTAAAAAAAAAAACTTTGCCGTTGGTTTGTGATTTGTTGTTTGTTTTTTGATGCATGTTTGAGATGAGTTTACCTTAAATACCTTAAATCATGAGTGTGTGGCATTCCTAGAGCTTCAAAAGTGTGAACCATTTTGTGAAGCAATTGGTTCAATTAGTTCAAAGTTTCGAAAGCTTTGTTTATCCCATCGATAGCTAAAGCTAAAGCTGTTCTGTATTTCTCCCTACAGGTGAGGACGATAGCCTGGCCTTTAAGGGGAAAGTTACAGTGGAAGAAATCTTCAAGAAAGACTTCAAAGTTCATGACCCGAACGCTAAGTGGATCAGCAGTAAGTGCTCTCATCTAGGGGTCGACCGATATGTGTTTTTCAGGGCCGATACCGATTATTACAGATCAAGTAGACCGATAACCGATATTTTGAACCGATATACGTGTCTGGTGTAAAAATGAAAATGAATGCCAAAATTAATAATAACAAGAGCTCTGACAAAAAAACGTTCTTTAAATCCTTTTAAACATGTCTTTAATTCTGAAAACTGTTAATAACAACAACATTAAATAAACAGTAATATTAATAATATTAATAATAACATAAGTACAGAGATCACCCAGAAGCATTCTGTAAACATTTTGTAAAACTTAAAGTAAACGTATTTAGCGTATTGTGTGATTATTCTCAACAAAAGTTGTAATAATTGTTGTAGTTGTATTACGTATATTCTACTGCACCACAGTAATATATTCGGCTAAACCGAACTTATATTTTGACAGGTTGCCATGAGGACCTTTTAGGTTTCTGTAGCCTATGTATATATGATATGACGATCGTTTTATTCAAATGAAACGGTCAAATGCTCATGAAGTGACTCCGAGCAGTTCTGGGGATGTTGTTCATGTATTTATGTCCTCATTTAGTGAGACGGCAGACGCTGAAAACACCGCGAGCATCACGCGCTTCAGTATGTATGTGTGCAGTAAATGAAACCGCACGTCTGTGTCATTCATTAACAAAGATGCAGAACATGCAGGATTCATATTTAAAGTGTTTTTGCAGCTTAATATTTATAGATACTAGTCCATAGCGCGAGTTGATTTAAGTGTACTGACCTACTTTTGATTAATTCATCCAAACTTCGACACATTCCGTGACATTCCGCGTTATACGGTAAATTCCATTATATGACTGCATTCCGCGATTCCGCCCGCATTTTCCGCATCGCGGACATCATAGGTTATATTGAGGTGTTTTGCAACTTCAGCAACGTCTGCTGCTGCTTTACCTTTGAGAGACAACTGAAAAAAAAAAAAATTATCGGCAAATATGTTTTTAAAATGGCCGATATCGATAATCGGTTAAAATGCTTAATATCGGCGCCGATAATCGGCCAGGCCGATAATCGGTCGACCCCTACTCTCATCAGCAGACATTTGATTTCCTCTGTTTCGGTTCTTCCAGTATCTGATACGATTGCAGAGATTATCTCAGCATTGAGTCACAAATGCACTATAATTCTCATTGTGCACATAATCAATTCAGAGAGGCAGTGAAATACAGGCTTGAGCATTGCTAATTGCCTCTTCAAGGCAAAACGAAAGTATTGATTCTGTTTTGTTATTGTTTTTTTTTTCAAAGTCTTACATTTCAAATATTTGTTTGATATTATATAGTGTTTGTGACACTTTGCGGTAGTGAAATGTGTGTTTGAACATCTGCAAGGACACCTATGTGAACTTGAGAAATTATATCATATAGTACATCTACTAACCCTTGTGAAAAAGTTTATAGTTATAGTTTCAATTTATATTAAATTCAGTTTACATGAGTTGATTTGTCGACCCATTTAAGTAGGACTTGTTTACACCTTTATATATTTCATAATTAATTTTAAATAATCGTTTTAATTGTTTTTTAATTTGTTTAAAATGCACTGCCGACTGTACTGAAACTAATTTTTTTTTATTATTATATTGAAAATGTTAATATACATAATATTTTTATTTAAATATATATTTATGTAATATATTTAAATGTATTTGTAATGACATTTGTAATGAAGAAGTTGCAATTTATTTAATTTAATAATATGTATTATTTTGTATTATTTAATTCATCAATATGTTTAGTATGTTTGTATAACTTAAAATGTAATATCAAATACTAGATTATAGTTCAAATTATAATCAAATACTTTTACTGTGCATGTGTACTTCTTTACTTCTACTTTAAAGCATGAAAACTGCTATTAAAACTTGTAATCCTTAATGTTATGTATTTTATTTAATTAATATCACAATATATACTAGCAGATTTTCTCAAATATACTTTTAAGGTTACACTACAAGTCACATTCATTGCAATCTCAAAAACATGGTAATTCTTTGCAAAAACGGCTCAGAAATGTTATGCAAACGTGCTGATGAGCTGCTTTGATATGATTCGAATGAAATAACATTCATACTTGTTTAAGTGGGTCTGAAGGTTCTCAAATTGTTTTTGGGGCAACTACAATACTGAATGAAGTCAGAATGAGGGTGATTAAATCTGTGTGGACATGCGTCTGGATTGTGATGTCTTTTCCTCATGCAGACGGATGACTTGATGTGAACGGAGGGAGGCGTTTATCAGCAGATAGATTAATCAAGCAGTCTGATTTGGTTTGAGCTTCATTGAGCCGTCTTCTCTAATCAGCTGCTTTAGACTGTGCAGATATGGAAGCTCTCTTCATGCTCCAGTCTCAGCCACAAATGCTTCAGAGACAATTAAATGCATATTGCACTCAAAAATAGCACAAAATCACTGAATATGTTTATTTATTAATGTCATTCAATTATTGCCTATTATTGTGGTATCATCTATTTCTGATTTACTTACCCTTAAAGTCAACAAGAAATGGAAATTCACAATTAGCTGTTTCTAAATTAATGTTATTGATCTTACTGTGAACATTTAATTCATGCATATAGATTTATTTATTTTTACCTAAAACTTTTTTGATTTCTAATAAAATGTCTGGTGAAATGATAAACGTATTGCTTGTAAAGGCATAGTTCACCCCAAAAATGTACGTGTCATTTGCTGTACCAAAACTGCATGACTTTCTTAATTCTGTTTCCATGCTTTTTCCATGCAGTTAAAATGAACAGGGACTGAAGTTTTCCAGCATAAGAAAAAACACAAAAGCACATTTCAAGTTTAAAGTGATCTATGCATATTGTGTGCTACATTCCAAGTCTGATGTTATGCAGTAGTGTGTGAGAAACAGAGAAATGTACACTGTTACCCATTCAAAATCTTGCATTTGGGAATGATAATGATGACACAATCATCTTCAAACATATATTTGGCTGCAGTATAATAATGGTATGCAAGACAACCAAAACTGCAGTTATATCTGACCTGCAAGTCAACTAAATCTGTCACTCAGTTCTGTAGATGTTGTGACGCATTTAAAGCACAGTGATGATCATTTCGCTCATTACAATTTTCTTCATGTTCCTGCATTGCAGCTATTTGGAGGCATCAGCAGACCCTCATCACTCTCACACAGGAACATTAACTCAGCGCTCACAGTCATTCATCTCATCTGGCTTTGATTCATAACATAACAAAGCACAGTTCACCGCCTAGCAAGCATGTGGAGTAATTTAGCTGGAAATTATGGTACAATGTCTCTGCTCTCGTATTGATTGATGCTCTGCCCATTTTTCACACCATCATTTTAGCTCGTTATCGTTCACGTCAGTCCTGCAAAGGTAAACAGATCTGTCAGAAAGTAATGAACTGAAAGGTGATGAGAAACCTCTGCCTCTCTGCTTCAATAATGAGTTTTACCATTTTAAATACTGTTCTTGCTCATTTCCAGATTTGTCCTTTTGTATTTAATGTTTGTTGCATTGTTTTTAGAATCACTGTGGGTAATGTGGTACTTTCTGGTAGTATTAAAAATCTGTACAAAATAGTTAACCAATAAAAAAGAACAATACTTTTACAGCATTTATTAATCTTTTTAAATGTGTATTTGTATGTATACTAATACATTACTTTAAACATTAAAGTTAAACATGTATTAATATAAGGAACATTGTCGCCACCAGAAGCCTCGTGGGCAGCGCATCGACATGCGGCATGGTCACGCTTTAGTCGTCCCGAGTTCGAGTCCCGGCTCGCGGACCTATCCCGATCCCACTTTGCTTCTTGTCCTCTCTACACTATCCTATCAAATTTAAATCAAAAAATTATAAAAGTAAATCTTTAATATAAGGAACGTTAACCTTAGTTAGTAGCATTATAATCTAACAATGAAGAATAGCATCTTTTTCAAATTCATGAGCAGTGATCTGATTTGGGAATTTTTCTAAAAACTCCCATTATAATCAATGAGACACTTTACACTGCTAAAAAGAGTACATGCTTTTTTTTTCACTGTTATGATAATAGTATTCATGAGATTGCAAAAAAAAATAAAAAACTTTGCTGCAATGCAACCTTTGATACAAAGAGAGTAGTTATAAATATATTGCGATAATTATAACTTTTCTTGATTTGTTAAAGGTGAGCTAAGTGATTTCTGGTAGCCAATGTTGATATTTGAAATCACCAAAATAAACACGCCCCTACCCCAAAAGTGTCTCGCCCCTATTTTTATAGCTCCGCCCCACACATACGTACGCAACCCAGGCAACGATTAGTTCTGTGAAACAAAACCAATATTACACCGTGTCTACACCGGATGAGAGCGGCATGACAAAATACTATAGAAGATTATAATCAGTGATGCTGTCTACACTGGATGCTGTGCGGCGCAACAAATCTCTAACAGAAAACTGCTGCTGCGTTCTATTTATAATGTACTAACACAAATTTCAAATGATTTTTGTCCAGTGTAAGCAGACTTTAGCTGTTGCGGCACGTCCGGTGTAGACATGGTTTTACTCCCCCATCGAGAAAAAAACCAAGCAACCTCGGCGTCCAATCGCAGGCCTTCTGCTCCTTGAGTTCTCTCCAGCGCTGGAACGCTGATCCGATATTTACACGGGTCCTACTTCTTGCCTTCTTTCCTCAGATTTTTTCCTCTTTTATTTTTTATCTGCCATCTCTAGCTTTCTGTCGCTTGGCTCGGCTGATGTCCTCCTGTGCACTCAACACTCTCTCCCCCACATCATGAGTAGACACGCCCCTTAATGCTGATTGGCTACAAGTTTGTTTTGGTACTCGGCCCCGACTCAGTTTTCTAAAGCGTTTTTGAAAAACGATATACTCCACCTTTAATCTTGACAGGTGTTATAGTAAAAATGCAGTAGAAGTTTCTGAGAGTTCCACAATTAATGCTCTTTGCATATACAAAGATGTTAGCCAATCATAGTAGCAGGCGTTTTTTGACGTCTCAAAGCAGGAACGCTAATTCAAAAAGAGTGTTCTTTGGATAAATCTATCTGCTTATTGAAAACGCATACATGTAAATCAGAGGGCTATATTTATATTTTTAGACCATTTATATATAAAGTATTACAATTTTTTGACTACTAAAACACCAAGATTATACGCACACCTCAGGAAATGTTTCAAAAACCTTATGAAGACATACAAACCCATTTCATGTGAAATATCTTTAACTTCTATTGACATTTAAACGAATCATTTGACACAATGCACATATTGTGTGTGTGTGTGTATTTACGTTGTACGAACATTCAAAAATAGCTCCATGTAATTACATCAATAATGAAATCATGAAATACATCTATAATTGCCCACTCTTAAACCTAACCATATACCATCGAAGCTGTTGTAAAACCTTAACCCTATCTCGCCTCTATAGCAAGCAAGTGCCATTTTTTCTTTTGATAAAAATACACAATATTTAAATAATGACACATAATAAAATAGGGCGCATCAAATACAATTGAAAACCTCTTTCTGCCCATGAAATAGTCATGTAGATAGCGTGTGACAGTGATGCAGTGTGGAAAAAACTACTGTCTTCCTATTAATAAATGAAGCTGTTCACGCTGCAAACTGTGTGACATCTACACAGGGGTTTAGTCATCCAATGCAGACTGTGTCGAGGGGACAAACACTTCAGAATAGCACTTTAAATTAGAAAAACACCTGCGCTACCATTCTGGAAGAGAAAGAGCCTCAGCCAGCTAACAGAGGAAAGAAAAGAAGTAGCCTAACATGTTGCTCTATATAATAACCAAATATATTAGCCCTTGCAGGAAAAATGAATAAATAAAATACACTATATACTTATGTAGTAATAAATGATATATTTAAATACATTTAGACAAATGTATGCTAGATATATGTTGTAAACAGCCTGTCTTAATAAAGTATTTTTTTTAAATTGGAAATATAATTATTTTAAACCTTCAAATGCCAAATTATATTGATTAAAAATTACTTCATATGGGCAAGAAAATACATTTCCAATTGTGGGTATACTGATCATATATTTTTGCCAATATACAAAAATAAATGGGGCAATTATTATTCATTGTTTTATCAAATGTGCAATGGGATTAAAAACTTCATGAAGAGAAACTGAACAGTAGGAAATGTGGGATGTGACACGGTTTGTCACCATTTTAATATGATTACGCGGCTCCTCATGTGGCTCACCTGCTGTGAAATCATAAATGTATGTAAAGACTTTGGCCCTGCCACAGTCACTTAGAGAAAGGAAAGAGCACTGCTCTGGCCATCATTGGCTGATTATTTGATTTTAGTTAAAGTGTCAGAAGCACTTAGCTGGGCAGATCCACAGAAAGCAGGGCTCATAGTTACTATTTGGAACATTAGCTATTACTTGATTTCCAAGGATATGCCAGAAATTGAACTTTTAATACGGAGATGGCGCATAATATGTTTTCCCTTTTTATTTAATTTTCTTTTCCCCAAAGAACTTTCCACAACTCATCAATCAAAGTCATAATGTCACAGCTGCTCATATACTGAATGAATCTATAAATGAATCAATGATACAGGTAATTTATTTACACAGGCAAAGCCTTTCTCCCTCGGGCTTCTCCGCCCATCGACCACTTGCTTCCTTCACAGAAATCTAGTGTTTTCAGAAGTGCTCTGGTAGTAAAAGTCTGACAAAGGAAAACAAATAGAACACTTGGATTTCTTCATTGCCTTCAAGGAAACATAGACTATTGTGAAGAAATAGGACCACATTCAATCCAGGAAATAAAAGCTCTTGACGTCCCTCTGATGGGGTTAGTTCATCCAAAAATTAAAAATCTGTTACCATTTCCTCACCCTTATGATGTTCCGAAAACCAATCGTTCATCTTCAGAATGCAAATTAAGATATGTTTAATATTCTCTCCTATTTTATTGTCCATCCATTGAAAATGATCCAAGGAAGCTCAAACGTACATGCTTGACATATTCCAGTGCATCAGGCAGGCATCAAGTTTGAGCTTCCATTGACCATATTTGATGTTCACTATGTATGTGCGTTGATCAGTTATGTGAATTAAAGCCTAAATTAAATCTGTTCATCATATGAAGTGATCATTTATCTGAAGAAGACGTGGATTAAACTGCTCGATTCATATGGATTACTTTAGATATGTCTTTTTCGAAACTATACTTCCAATGGATGGACAAAAATGGTGAGGAGATATTAAAAATATATCTTTGTGTTCTGAAGATGAACAGAAATCTTATGGGTTTGGAGCGACACAAGGGTAAGTAAATGATGACAGGATTATCATGTTTGTGTGAACTAACCCTTTAAGATCTGCCTCGAATCATCTTTGCCATCATGAATCATCTTTTGCCAGGCCATCTTGCAGTAAGCGGCTGTCATTCAGCGTTCCTCATCCCACTGTTCTGTCCTCTACCTCCCTTTGGCTGTAATAGACTCTCTCATTTTGATTCTGTCTGCCTGCCCCCATTATGATTGTACTAAAGCAGCTATATAATTGCATAATTAGTGGAGCCCATTGATCTGCCTCTCTAGCTAGGGGTCTAAATCAAACAGATACATCATCGACATTACTCAACGCTCGCAACGAGAAATTAACCTGAGCTAATGCCTGCTGTGGTCTAAACCATCTGGTTCCATTTTAATGGCCCACCCCTGTGTCCTTAGCCTAAGCAGCCACGTGGAGCCTGACGTGCACTGAGTGTGTACACACTGAATGCTGTTAAGCAAACATGAGTGTGATTGGTGGAGTAAATCCATTTTAACCTTGATATGAGTCATCGACTTGCCTCATGATAATTCGTCGAAGTTAGCAGCAAGCGCAAGCAGACCAGCACCCCCCAGTGTCAAAACTCTCAGTGCCGTCAGAATTCGATGAGCAAAAACAACCGCCCTGTGCTGAGGGATATGTATAGAATTCTAATGATGCTGTAGGTTAAATCATTTGTATTACAGCTGTTTTCTAATTCCCATTAGTGTATTTATTAACATGAATGACCCCACCAAAGACCTGACTAGAGAGACAAAAGATTTATTTTTGGAGAAAAGAGAAAGCATATATAAGCTGTTCCAAAACCTAGTGAGCTGTCTACTTTGACAGTATTTAAAGGCATCATGGGCACACTACTGACGTAAATACTCTTTCAAAAGGTGGGGTTGCACATATTCTTCACAAAGCAATGCCATTGCTGCATGAGCATTGAGCTGCATGAGCTGAAGTCAAACAATGAATGAACACTTTGCGTTTTGTTTGCGGCTCCATTGACTCATTGACTTCATTGACATAAATACACAACATAAATGTTATATTACAACTTTCTGCACAAAATGGAGCAAACACACAAGTGAACTGAAGTTATTTCTGCCAGGACACCTTCTTTAACCCTAGAACATCACACAATACAAATGCATTCACAATACAATGCATTACTATAGCTTAAACAGTGGAGCATGGCGCAATGCTATGTTCATGGGTTCTATTTCTGGTCTCATGGCATTTATGTACCTGGGTGCACTTTTTAGCGAGACACAAAATATGTACCAACAACTAGATATTACTGCAGTTTAAAGAAACAAACACTAGAGGCAGTAAAATTCCGACATCCTTTACTCCTTTTCACACTAATTTACAGAATTTTGATTAATAAAGATTAATTTTTGCACAATTACTTGGAGAATAACTTGTTACGACTTCAAAACAATATTAAAAAGCTGGGAGATTTGAAAACTGATGCTTTTGAACGTTAGCATCGCACATATCCAGCCTCGTATCAATGGGTTTTCATAGACGGTAAGTTTGTTCGGTAGCTCATGGAGTACGGAGACGTACTTAGGCGGCGAGGAGCTCCGGTTCGAATCCCGGTTCGATAGAGCAGTTCAAATCTGCATATAATGAAGTTTAAATGGCACGGTTGCATCAACAAATATGTTTTATATCATCAGTTTTGCATTTGTTAACACTATCGGGTAGGTTTAGGGTTGGGTTTGGTGTAGGGAATATTTACAACACGATAGAGCATTAACTTTTAGGGACAGACCGGATATTTGAATTCTGAACCACCGCAATATGTTTCTGTAGCAACGTAATAAAAACACAGCAATATGTACCTATATCTACATAATAAAAACGTTACAGGGTTCACTTATTTAACCTGTGTTTTAGCGCCACTTCCCTTTGAAACTGCGGCGGTACGGAAAACGGTGCCGCACAGAAAGTGCACAGAGGTACGGAGTTTTTTGAGACCAGGTTGGTTCTATTCCTAGTAAATTAATGAACAGATCAAATGTACATCTTACAATGCAAGTCACTTTGGATAAAAGCATCTGCCAAATGCACAAGTGTAAATGTAATGCAAATACGACATTCTAAATAAGGTAAAACACCTGTGAAAAATCCAAACTTTTCTTCTAGTATAAGTAATGCGCTTGTCAGAATATTTAAGTCACATTGTAAATATGTACTTTCTGTAACAATTCACTAAAGCACAGACAATGAATGTCGAGCACGGATAATATACAATATTGTATTGCAATAGTGTGTTCATTATAATGTTATTTCAGAATATGTTTTTTTGTTAAATAATATATAAAATGTTGGAATATCTTGTCAATTAAAATGCTATTTTTGTTGACTAATTTTAGAAGTAATTTTAGTTTGAGTAAAATAAACAAATTATATACATACATAAATATATATACATATATATATATTATTTTGATATGATGAAATATTTAAAAAAAATGAAGAATAATAGTATAGAGTCTAAAACAAAAGACTGTAAACATGAACACTGGTGTCACGTCAACAGATGTGCCCTGTGTAGGCAGTGTGAAAGATAAACAGAAAAACAGACAGCAAAGAGATGAGTATGGTTATATTCATGTGTAGTGTGTGATGCAGCTGCCAGCATGTATTTTCATAATAACACTCTTGTTCTCTTTGTGTGTTGTCTGTGGGAGGTGACCTCTGCTCTCAGTCAGCTCTTAATTAGATTAACTCTCGCACCTTCTGTTTCAGCCATATCACATGCAGTTGATGCACACACATCAATAAACGTGGGATTTTTTATGCTTCTGTGCAATAATTAACCTGTTTCAAAAGACGGGCTAAACTGCTGTAAAAGGTGCCTAATATTTGAACAGCTTTACGAGACCGTGCAGAGTGATTGACTTGTAAAACATGGAGTTTCACTGTATTGGCTGGATGAGAATTATGGGGGTTGTTAATTGTATCGGTACACAGAGGTTGAGAAAGAAGCCCTGATCAAATACCCATGAGGTTTATGTTATCAGTGAATCACGGTTGAGTGCCTTGAAGACTGAAGGGAAGTGTGTGTGTGTGTGTGTGTGTGTGTGTGTGTGTGTGTGTGTGTGTGTGTGTGTGTGTGTGTGTGTGTGTGTGTGTGTGTGTGTGTGTGTGTGTGTGTGTGTGACGTGAGACTGATTATCAGAGAGCTGGTGTGTATAATCATATTCAGTACATTCAATAAGATATCTGAACCGTGTTGCTCTTTGGTGCAGGGTCCACAATTAACACAGCCAATATTTTGTAAAAAATTGGCTTTGATGAGGATATAAAAATGCTTGCCAGTTGTCCTGTAATCACAAAGCTGCAACATAATATAATTTTATTATAATGAAATCATTATATGACCATCGCTTATGTACATCAGTTTGAATAAAACAACATTAGAATTATGGATCTTAGTTATGAATTCAGATTTCCAAGAAAAAAGTCAAGATTGCTTTTGTATTTATACTTTTTTGTGTGTAATACTTGTAATAAATACAATGTAAAATAATGTTTCATGGTCAGTAGGAAAATGTATTTCTCCATTTCACCTCATTTGACCCTGACAGTGTTATCTTTTTTCACATTTTAAGTTTTCAATACATGTACTTACATATACATTTAAATGTAATCATTTTGCAGATGCTTTTATGCAAAGCAACTTACAAATGAGGACAATAGAAATAATCAAATCCAAAAAAGAGCAACAAAATGAAAGTGCTATGACAAGTCCTATGCAGCAGACTAACCCCCGGTTTCACAGACAATGCTTAAACCTAGTCCTAGACTAAAACGTAAGTCTGAGCTGTTTCAACTGAAAGAAACTTGCACCGACTGATCTTAAAATATATCAGTGCCTTTGTTTTGTCTCAAGATCCACACCAGTAATGTTTATTCCTAAACACATTTATAAAAAATACTTAAATGTTCTAATTGAACTATGGCCTAATCCTGGTTTAGTCTAGGGCCTGTCTGTTAAACCGGGCCTAAGTTTTTTTTTTTTTTTTTTATAATGAATAGAAAGAATAAAATGTAAATAAAATACAAATAGAACAGTTAGTCTTAGAGGGTCAAGTTATTATTATTTTATATAATAAATAAAATAAAACAAATGAATAGAATAGAAAAAGAATAGTGGATGCTAGTGGTCAAGTAGTTTTTTATAAATAAATAAAAAAATATATAGAAATAGAAATAGAATAGAGAGTGCTTGTGTTAGAGTGTCAAGTTTTGCTTGTACTTGCCATAGATAGATAGATAGATTACTCTAACTTTGCAAGTGTCTTGTGTATCTGAGCAGTGTCTATACAGTATGTGTGTTTTCAGCTTTATGATGGACAGCCATGGCTGTATAATAAAGCATCATGTTCTTTAATGTGGCTGCTTGGGGCAGGCTTTCCTGTGGCTAGCCGGCTCGCGCTCTGGGTTCTGACAGCAGGTGGTGAAAAATGAGCCGCACGGTCGACCTTGATCAGCATTGCTGATAACTATAAATCACAGAGAAAACAGCCACTCAAGGCAGGCAGAAGGCATTGGTGGTTCTGTTATATTACAGCCTGTCTGCTTTATAGAAGGAAGGGGAAAGTGGCCGGCCTTCCCTAAGGATACATGTCTCAGATCAGGATATGTGAAGCAACATTGGCCCAATTCAAGAGGCTCAGGATGTGATTTACACCAATTGAGTTATGCATGGTGAGGTCAGATGTTGGACCAGGCCAGTGAAGCACGGCAAACGTGATGTGTTTAAAGCTTGTTCTCCAATGAGTATCAGTCTTTGCTTCAGTGGAACAGATATCTAAAATCATTGTAACGGTGGTTCATGCATCCACTGACTCTACATGTATATAATTATGTAGAACAAAACAACAGTATAGTGTTGTTAATGTATTTTTTACTGTTAAAAAAAATCATATTTTATATTTGTATGATAGCTTACATACACATATGCTTGCTGCATTTTTGAGGATTTGTGACTTATCTAATGCTTCTAAATGCCAAGTTCATGAAATTATACCATTTAAATTAAATTTTATTTAACATGTAATCCATTTTGACATTTAAGACTGTAGATAAAAACATCTCCTTGCATTTATTTAGTGATCCAATTGTATTACATGAAAAGCAGTATTAATACAATGGACAAGTAAACAACAGTGCACACAGTTGTGCAGTAGTAACCAGAGTGTTTGTCCATTAGAAATCGTGTTTTCTCACAAGAAGACAAGGTCAAGCTAATGCCACATTCAGTGCACAGTCAGTGTGACATTAACTGCAGCCAATAGCACATTGAGCTTAGAAATATTGTTCTCTCATCATCTTTATTTGTCATATTTTCAAGTTTCACAAGGTGGAATTACACCATAAATACATTAAAGTATTCAAGGGTTTTATAGAAAATAAGATCTGCATATTTGAGAAAGGAAATTCTCTTGCTAGTTGCCTTTTTACGACGGAATAAAACAATTAAAATTGACAAGGATACAGAAGTCACAGTTTAGAACTAAATGAAATCAAATGCAAATAGCACATGGTATTTCCATTGTACAAGACTATTATAGTTTTATGATTATGATTTATGATCTGGGTTTACAAAAAACAGTGAAAATGCTATAGGCTGAAGTGAATTGAATGACATCAATCTCAATTCTGTATGATGTGACACCAGGATCGGTGAATCACCTTTAAATTCAAAGCGTTTTGAATCATTTATAATTGCATTTCTTTTTATGTCTGTCCTGAGCCGGAGGGCAGATGAGGTTTAAGGTGGATTTACGTCACAGAAAATGTCCATTCTTCTGTGGCTCACTTTGTTTCTCCAGCCCGAACAGACACCTCTTGCAGCAAATTACCTGTACAAGAAGAAGAAACCAATTTAATCTGGAGCAATTAAGCAGGGGCTGGAGTCGAAAGAAAAGAGACACTAGTTACATAATCACCAGATTGTGTTCCCTGCTCAGCGTGAAGTGTCTTTTAGCACAACACAGTTGGTAAGAGTACTGTCACATGTATTCTATATGTCAGGATTTGTTTGTGTAAGAAATCTCCTACTGAGGTGTTTTCAGGAAAAAATCTGGGTACTGCAAAGTCAGCACAACTTTGACAAGCAGTCATTTTTCCACAAAGGTGCTGTCAGTTAAATGTTGAACTTGGGCCCAACTTGATTTCAAGGGTCTGAGTATGGTTTGCTGGTATTATAGGACATAACACATTGTCCAGAAAAATCCATGCCAAACAAATGAACCTTGACATAAGATTGTCATGTTAATTTAATGTTAATTTGAAAATTAAAACTGTTACATTTGCATTATTACAAAGTTAACTTTTAAGTGTACATAAGTGTGTTAAACAGTTGCGTTCTCTCTAAAAAATATACTCTCTTTCAGTACACTTAAGTAGCCTTTTATTTCATTTATATCATACTATCTACAATACAGTTTATGATTTTAAATACAATACAAATTTACATTCATTATGGTTAAATATTTCGTTTCAAAAGGTTGTCCAATTTGTTAATTAGTTTAATCAAAATGCAGGTGTTTATTTGAAGTGTATGTGGGCTTATACTGATGTTTATGGTCAACGGAGTGCCATTTTCATTTTGTGCTCAGAATGATAAATTAAGGGATTCACATGGACAAAAACATGCGCTTGTCACTCCTAAAAGTTTCTAGCATGTACATGGCCAACATACATCAGGCACAGAGACAGAAATCCTGCTGTCAGATGGAGACATGCGGAAGAGTCAGATCAGAGACAGAAGCTTGTTCTAGAACAAATTGAGACAGAAAGGACTGATAAAGAATGAGCTGGGTAAAGAGAGATGAAAGGAATCACGCTTAGGGGTGTGTAAGAGAGGACAAGAGGGGAAACGAAAGATGGGAAGAAAGTTGTGCCCCGAAGAACAAAGCAGCAGAGAGAAGGTGAGTGCTGTGTTTGAGTGAGTGACCCCGGGCTCCACTGCAGGAAGTGCTGCGTGCCAGTTCCTGCTGCTCTCCTCCATCAAAACACTGAGAGAGCACAGGAGAGATTCTGGGTTTCAGGGGCCAGGAGCCTCAGAGATCAGGTCGAAGAAAAAGTTCTTTATAGCAAAAAACAGAAGAAACAGAGAGCATATGAAATGACATGAAAACCGCCCACCTAGACAACGTGTTGTTCAGGTATGCACTCGTGACGGCTGTTCCAAACAGCAGGAGCCAAAATAATGCTGCCTTAAATTAAGCTATGTTGTTTTTGCCCTAAATTTAGGGCAGCATTGCTTGTATCCTGCTATGTATAAGGCAAAATCAGAAAAAGATCAGTGAAATGTTTCATCTAAGATGACAGACGGAATATCAGTTTCAACTAGATTTGCATTTCCCAAAGGAAAGTATCAGTGTAAGCAAGGTAGCGAAATAATATCGTTGAAGATTTAGGTGACATTAGGCTAAAAGAAGTTGACTGCTGCAAATAGAGCTTAAAATTAACACTCGCCAAGTGCTAAATGCAAGTAAAAATCAACATTGGTGATGGTGAATATATAGAACCATTTTACTTGCCAGTTGCTTGGTACATTTTATTATATAAACAAAATAAATGACATGTAAAATATGGTTATATTAATGTGTTATTTTTTTAGGAATACTGCACATACGGTTTCTTGGCCAGTAAAAATACTTAAACCAGTAAATGACTACGAGCCATTGGCACATGGCAAAATCTTTATAGCCTTGTAGCAGCACTAAAAATGTGTAAGCATTAATCATTAACAATTCAGTGTGCAAATAAATGCAAGAAAGAACACTGATCACGATTCAGTGTGCAAAAGTTACAATGTGATTACAATGTTATTAGATATTACATTACTTTATGTTAAGGATACACTATGATTTTTGCCCATCATTTGTAGCCTGGACAAGTTCATTGTAGTTATTGAAAGTCATAGTGCATGATGTGCACAGACTCAGACTATGACACCATCCTGTCTGAGTATATCAAACATGTTTAATATTTTGAGCCACTTTTACAACATATAGCCTGCTGAAATCTGTACAGGGCACTCTGACCATGCCTACCCACCCAAGACCGGCTTGTTTGACTGTGCCAACTAATGCAGGCTCCCATGCATACGTGTTTGTTTTCATCTGGCAATGAGGAACATGTTTCTGTGAGAGTTTGTTGTGTTTGAAATGATTTGGAATGATGATCTGTGTATGATATTCAGTTGTTTAGCGTATGATGCCCAGTTTTTTCTTTATAATCATTTACAAGTCAGGAAAGCGTATGTCTGATGCCTAGCATTTTAAATTCTGTTCAGATGTTTTGTGTAGCGTACTCCAGTCCCTTTCAATTAAGACCTATTAATAAAACATTAATTACTAATACTTTATCATACTTTAAAAAGATAAATGATATATTTTAAATGAACAACAATAATTGAATTCAATTGAATAAGAGAAGAATAAAAACTAGACAAAGACAGAGGTAATGTGATGTAATGAATGATTATGGTCAATTAAACTAGCCTTTAAATGCATGAATATTTTGCCAATCATGATATTTGTGTCTTTAGAGATCCATATATATATATATATATATCCAGTACGGGCGGATCTCTAACTGCTGCAATAGGAACAACAACAAAAAAGCACTCTTGATATTTTAAGGACAATTACAGAAGAATAAAATAAAGCATATTTCGTTACCTTTTGAAACTTGGAAGAGTTCAATATGAGCAGATGATTTTACCATCGCTGTCATCATCAGAGCGCAATTCCACTGGCTCATATTCATGATCTCTACCATATTCTCAAAACGATCATTCTCAATAACTTCAAAATCAATATTTTGATCACTGGCTGCTTATTCACCACATCCACCATCAAATGAAAGTGACATTTATATTTCACTGCATACAGTGATTCCTCTGCAGCAAAGCCATTCAAACCAGTTCTGATGATATTCTTTTGTTTTATGCCTGAGGTCATTTTGAGTGAAACATCACGTCGTCAGTGTGTATTAAACAGTGCCACCTCGAGGAAGAATGAATCAGTGCACATTGAGTCATCAGATATTTAGGAATATAGTCATGCAGGAAAAATATATTTACACATTAAAATAAAGTAATCAGAAAACAGGCATTCTTTTATATTTTATTATTGTTTTCATGATATTGTTTATAATGCATATATTGAGGACTACCTACTAAGAAAGTTGGTGTCTGACTTTAAATATGAAGGAGAGAGAACGTAGTGAATGATCTCCCGTTTCACTAAAGACATGTGGTAGCATGCATTTAAGGGCTCTAGATGAGGTAAAGTTTGAAAAAACTATGTTAGCCTAGTCTAGAAAGCTTATAGACTTAAAGTTTAAAATAGTTTAACAATCTCTGGGAGGTCCAGAGATCCGAGATTTTGTTACATAAGTGTCATTTTTCATGTAACATGACAATGCGGCTTAATCATATTTTTACGCTACAGTTGTGTAGTTTTTGGGGATTTATTGTATTTTTTATTTAAATTGTCAAATTTAGTAATGTTTGTTTAGGACTATAACTGGACTTATTAAACAAGTAAAATGAATGTTAATTTCACTTTAAAGATGTGTGTTTCTCAAACATTAGAATGGGCTAGTTGGTAGAAGATTGCTGCATCTACTGGAAATAGAACAAGTTTAACATTTATTTTGAAGATTAAACAGTAGCCTACTGTATGCTATTACAGTTTTACAAGAGTACCAGATGTAATTATTCTAGAAGTTTAATTGTGTTTAATTTATAAAGTGACTTGTATGGCAGCACCTATATTTTTATAGTTTCACTGGAAATTATTTAAAATAAGGTTAATTGTCAATAACTAACACTAACAAAAATAATAAATACTGTTACAAATGCATTGTTAGTTCAAGTTAGTTAATATTCACTAATGTGAGGCAAGGGGCACTGGGTAAAATCTTGCCAAGGGCAGCAAATTGCTCAGGGCCGGCCCTGCATCTGTCCACCAATTTTGAAGCAGAGAACCCATGTGCAGTTTTATTGATAACAAACAACGACCAAACAATACAGAATCCACAGGAACAAACAATGAACCAACTTAAATATGAACATGAGCATGAGACTCACCAACAGCATTTTACAATAATCTAGACGAGGCAAAGAACAATGAGGACTATCTACATGGACTAACTGAGAACTACCTGACTAGTCAACAAACCAATGAAAACATAACACATGAAGCAAAGGAAGCACATGAGAAGATCACATATGGAGCACAATCACATGACAAAGCATGAGCTAGCGACACTGACTGAGAGGCGGTTCAAACCGAGGACAGTTTGAAGTCTATACGAGCTCAGATGAGTCCTGGAGAATGAATGATGTGTGGATAAGTGTGTTTAGAGCACACCTGTCTGAATGTGTGATGGATAGAGTAAGAGAGATGAATGAGAGCAGAGGGGAGGAGGACGCTTGATGAGGTTCTGATCTGAAACGTACGGCCTAACATCAGGTCAGAGGAAGGAAAGGAGGAATTTGTCAAGTCGACAAATGATTGTTCTGGCATCTTATCAGCTTGCCATTCAATTTCAGGCATGAAAATACCAGAGGGAAGGGCACCTTTCTTCCAACAATCACCATAAAATGAGCACATTTAACATTCAGAGCATTACAACAACCATTAAAGGCACTTTTTGACATTATTATTCATCAGCGCATTAAACAACTCGTTTTGTATCCATCTCAGATTATTTACTTCATAGTAATTCCATTTTTTTGTATCTACAGCGAAAAAAATATTAATTGCATTCCATATGACCTCAGCAATCTGACCCATTAGAACTGCAATGCTTTCAGTGCCTTCCACTTTAGCTTTCATGTGATTGTGATGGTAATTGTGTCACCGATTAGTTATGCAAGCAAGATAAAAAAGCCTTTGCGTACCATTCCCCTAATCCGCAAATAAAAGTGGCGATGGGGCTGTATGCGTTCTTCTGACCGAGGGCTGTGTGCTGCATTCCAGACCTCTCAAAGAGCTTTTTTCTGATGTCCTTGCCAAAGTCATCGTCACATGTAGAAAACCAAGTTTTATCATTCTTTTCAACTGTCAGCCCCCCGGGTACAGCTCTCTAGTGTTAAGGGGCATATTCATGACTAGATTATTGACAGAGAGCGAGTGAGAGACTGTTACTGACTAATTTCCCCTTGACTTTTATCTCATCCTCTGATCTTCTCTCTTTAGGTGATGAGCTCCTCTATCGTACCCGTGAAGGTGATGTGGTCCGCTTTAACATGGAGACCAACGAGAGTACAATCTTGGTCACAAACAGGAAGTTTGTAAGTGTTTTACTTCAACTCTTTCTTCCACCTCAAACTGTGTAACATTTTAAAGGAAAATTTCACCCCGAAATGAAAATTTGCTGAGCATTTACTCACCCTCTGGTACGGATGGGTGCCGAAAACCGGTATTTAATCGTTCCCTGGGTTAAATGATGAAAGACCGGAGTATCGATAAGCTCTGACATAAACGGTTATGCTATCAGTACTTGAGAAATTAAGAAAACACGCATACATTTATTATTGCTATATATACACATTATCTTGCTAATTCTATCTCACCAGAGTTGCCAGCTGATTTTGTATGCAGTAATATTCAAACATTTGTCTATTATGAATTTTTGCTATTCACAATTCAGAAGCGAGATCAAGCTCATGTGGAGGAGCTTCAGCACGCACAACATGAAAGCCCTGTTTAATTATAATAGAAGAGAGAACTAAATATTCAAACATCTGCTTACACTTTTGGTTTCTAAGCATTATAGCCGCGTTTCGTCTTTTCCTTCACAGCGTTACACATTCGTTCCTCCTTAAAACACAAACTTAACCTCAGAATCAGCTCAATTGGTGATTGTTGTAAAATGGCATCTTTACAGTTGCTAAATTGCGGGACATGTTTGATAATAAAACGTTGAAACCACAATCCACACAAGAGACGCTGTTCCCCAAGCTGAAGTGTGTGTGCATGCTCCAAAACAAGCAAATTACACTGAGCTTCAGGCACGTCCATAGTCTGTAAGATACACACAAAATATGTCAAAATGACCGGCTTGGAGAGTATTCACTTAAACAGTTAGTCTTAAGTGAACGATAACGGTTGGGAGAAAATCAGATGTGTGTCAATATATTGTCTTAAAGTGAGTGGTGCTTGGGCCATCAATGTTAATCAAAGAACAAAACGCAAAGAGAACACCACCCACAGCTCTTAATCTGTATAATGTTATAGCTTTAATGAGCATCAATATATCAATACATTCAGTGAAAACTATGCAGTGTTCACAATTGTGATTGTGCAGGGTTGTGCAGGGCTTTCAGATTCCGGTGGCGCTGCTGAGTTCAGACGCCTGTGAATTAGCTCCGCTCAGAATTGTGCTTTTATGTGTGTTTCTACCTATTTTTTTTATTTTTTTTTACTTCTCTTTTGATACGTGTATGTCTGCAATGATTATGTACGACAGAAGAACACTTTTGGACATTGGACATCGCTACACTAACCTGATTAAGGATACTTTATCCACGGACCCAGCGTGGCCATTGGAGATACTTCGGAGCACCGAGTTGAACAATGACCACCTGAACAACCGCAGGAGGCGAAGGAAACACCGTGGGAGACGTGCTGGAATACGCAGCAGACTGAGGAAAAGGGCTCACAGCCCTCCTCTACCGAGTATTCTGCTCGCTAATGTCCAATCCTTGGAGAATAAGATGGACGATCTTAGAGCCAGGATTAGTTTCCAACGAGACATTAGGGATTGTAACATCTTTTGTTTGACCGAAACATGGCTCACGCCATCGGTCCCGGACACCGCTGTAACGCCGTCTGATAACTTCTCTGTTTTACGGATGGACAGAACAGCCGAGGCCGGGAAAAACAAAGGTGGTGGAGTGTGTTTCTTTATTAACAAGAAATGGTGTGACCCCAGGAATATCTCCATTCTGTCGCGTTCCTGTTCGCCTCATCTGGAACATCTCTCCATTATCTGCCGCCCCTTCTATCTGCCCCGGGAATTTACATCGATCCTCGTGTCTGCCGTTTATATTCCTCCACAAGCAGACACTAGCGTGGCTTTGTCAAATCTCCACGATGAAATCAGCGGATATATCAACAAACATCCCGACGCTGCATGCATCATCGCTGGGGATTTTAACAAGGCCAACCTCAAGAAAGTCCTGCCGAACTTTCATCAACACATATCCTGTCCAACCAGAGGACTGAATACACTGGATCACTGCTACACTCCGCTCAACAACGCCTACAAAGCCCACTCACTGCCGGCTTTTGGCAAATCAGATCATGTCGCCATTTTTCTCACGCCGGAATACAAACAAAGGATCGCTCGCGAGCCGCCGGTGGAGAGGGAAGTGACGCGTTGGTCCCCCCACTCTGAAGCTACGCTACAGGCGTCTCTTGATGACGTCGACTGGGACATGTTCCGGGCGAGTTCATCTGACGTCAGCGAATTCACGGATGTAGCAGTAAGCTTCGTAAACACGCTAACCGAGCAAGCCACTGAAACGGTAACAATAAGGACATTTACTAATCAGAAACCGTGGGTGGACAGATCAATCCGTGATGCGGTTAAAAATCGCACTGCCGCATACAATGCCGGTCTGTTGTCAGGGAACATGAGCGAGTACAAAACATCATGCTACGCTCTCCGGCGTGCAATACGAGCCGCTAAGCGCCGGTACAGTGAGAAAATTGAGTCACATTTCCAGCTCAATGACTCTCGTCGCATGTGGCAGGGACTGAAGACCATCTGTTCCTCTGGAAATAAATCCTCCGCAGAGGTGAGAGCAGATCCGCTGCTGGCCGAAGAGCTAAACACCTTCTACGGTCGCTTTGACTGCAATGGCGGCGCAAATCTGCCGAACAGCCCGTCAGGAAGCAGCAGACAGAGCAGCAATGATCATGTAATCACCTTTTCAGAGGATGACGTTCGGAGGGAACTAAAGAGAGTGAACGTCAGGAAAGCAGCAGGACCTGATGGGATTACTGGCCGCGTTCTGAGGTCCTGTGCTGATCAGCTTGCTGGATTGTTTACTTCCATCTTTAATGAGTCCCTTGCTACCTCTGTTGTTCCCACCTCCTTTAAAAAATCTGTCATAATCCCTGTGCCTAAGAACAGTAAACCCTCTTGCCTGAATGACTATCGTCCAGTTGCCCTCACATCGACGGTCATGAAGGTTTTTGAGAGACTTTTAAAGAAACACATTTGCTCCTCCATCCCTGCTACCTTGGACCCTCTTCAGTTTGCCTATCGGCCAAATAGGTCTACTGATGATGCCATCTCCCAGGTACTGCACTCCTCCCTCACTCACATCGACAGCAAAAATGGCAACTATGTCAGGCTGCTATTCATAGACTACAGCTCGGCTTTCAACACTATAGTCCCCACCAAGCTGACTGTTAAACTCTCAGACCTTGGCCTAAACACTTCACTTTGTGACTGGATTCAAGATTTCCTCACCGCCAGACCACAAGTGGTGAAAGTCGGCCAGTTCACCTCCAACTCCATCACCCTGAATGTAGGAGCCCCACAGGGCTGTGTCCTGAGCCCCCTGCTATACTCTCTCTAACACACACGACTGCGTGTCCTCACACAGCTCCACCTCTATTGTCAAATTTGCGGATGATACTGTGGTTCTGGGCCTCATCAACAACGGTGACGAGGCCGCATACTTGGATGAGGTGGAGAGACTTACATCATGGTGCCAGGACAACTGCCTCTCTCTGAACGTGAGCAAAACTAAGGAGCTGATCGTGGACTTCAGGAAGAGACAGCAGCAGCCCTACACTCTTTTATGATCAGTGGGACCCCTGTGGAGAGGGTGAGTAGCTTCAAGTACCTCGGTGTAAACATCTCAGAGGACCTGACTTGGACTACACACATTCAAACACAGGTTAAGAAAGCCAGGCAAAGGCTGTACCATCTGCGACAGCTGAGGAAATTCAGGGTCTCACCAGCTATCCTGAAAACTTTCTATTCAGGGGCCATAGAAAGTGTTCTGACTCAGTGCATCTCAGTGTGGTATAATAATGCCACAAACCAGGACTGCAAAGCTCTACAGAGAGTCGTGCGCTTAGCTGAGCGCATCTCAGGGTCTGCTCTCCCCTCTCTGCAGGACATCTACATCAAACGCTGCAGAAGCAGAGCTGCTAAAATCATCAAAGATTCTACTCACCCCGGTAACCATCTTTTCTGTTTACTGCCATCTGGCAGGCGCTTCAGGAGCATGATGGCAAAGACTGAAAGACTGAGGAAGAGCTTCTTCCCTCAGGCCATCAGGCTCCTAAACACAAACTCTGTTTCATAAACACAAGACCCATTGTCAACTGTAAATATCATCACATTCTCATCATTGCTGCTCTATGTACAATACCATGAACAACCCGTCTGCACATCCCTCTTATTCACATTACTATTTATTAAGTCCCAGTACACTGTTTTTTGTTTTCTTTTTTTGTACATCTTATTGTTTTTTTTGCACATCTCATTGTCTTTTGCACATCTCATTGTCTTTTGCACATCTTATTGTTTTTTGCACATCTTATTGTTTTGCGCTTTTTTATTTCATTGCACATTTTATTCTTATTTCTCCTTTTCTTACCATATGTATGCCCTTGTGTTATGTTACTTATATAATTTGTATTCTTATTGGTTTGCACTGTCACTGAGCGGACCTGATTCGATTGCATTTCACTTCTAGTTATGCCCTGTATAACTATTATGTGACAAATAAAGAAACCTTGAACCTTGAACCTTGAACCTTGTTCATTTTTATTTGATTAATTTTAGGTTCATTTTGTAGGCTATTACTTACCTGAACAGTAATGTTAGTGGACCTTCATGAAAAAGCACTGTTTATTTCATTTCATCTGTATATTTGTTTTATTGAATTTGTCAGTGTAACACAGTCCGTAGATCGGGAAGAAGGAGGCGGGAACCGGCGAACATTTAAGACTTTAATAATGCAATAACTAAACACAAAATAAAAGCGACAGCCCCTCACGTATGACTGCCGCACACACAACACAAACTAAAGTCCAGGCCTGGTCCTCTCTCGTCTTTCAATGCCGTCACTCCTCCTTTTATCCTTCCGAAGCTCCTCCGTGGGACTCGAGTGCTCGTGGGGAGCCGTTCGTTATCATTTACTCGCTCCGTTCCCACAGCTCTTGGCCCCGCCCCACTCGTCACAGTCAGTTTGTTTACTTTGTTTCTTTGTTCATGTTCTTACTGTATCTTATAATATGCATAAAACACTAAACATGCCTGCACACTGGTGCATTTACAAATTGATTCTTTATATTCATTTCTTTAAATATTTATTTAACATTTTAGAATATAAAGCAATGTTAATTCAGCTCTTATTTTGTCATATCTTTTTATATATATAAAAAAGTACAGATAAGAGTACCGTTAAAGTACCGAATCGATAAGCGGCAAGAGTAGTAATACCGTTAAAACCATAACGATAGCCATCCCTAACCACTGGTCATCTAAAATGTAGATGAGTTTGTTTCTTCCTCAGAATAGATTTGGAGAAATGTAGCATTGCATCACTTGCTCACCAGTGGATCTTCTGCAGAGAATGGGTGCCGTCATTATGAGAAATCAAACAGCTGATAAAAACACTATAAATTCACACAATGCCATTCCATCAATCAGCATTGTGTCAAACAAAAACATACATGTTTGTAAAAAAAAACATCAAGGTGTATTCAATTTCTAATCGTCCAAATAAAATATGAGTCTTCTATACATAATATTGCTTTCTCCAGTGAAAAAGTCTGAATCAGGAGAAAAATACACATGCACATATCAAGTATCGTCTAACAGTGAAAACAGTCCAAAACGTCTATTATGTCCAGAACCATGCCACTGTTTAAAGTTTAAAACGTCTTAATGATGTATTTGTTTCTTACAAACATACAGCTTTTCATTGTACAAGACATTAATATATTGACTATAGTCATGTGGTTTAGCAAGTGATTTAATTCTACATTTCTCCAGATGTTTCGATGAAGAAGCAAACCATCTACATCATGCATGGCCTGAGGGTTACATATTAAATTCGAATGTTTTTATTACAAAACTGTATGTAGTACACTTGAACACATCTTTTATACACTAGTACAAGTACATAAATATTTTCTTCTTGTTAAAAGCACATTTTAGTTCATATTCATGGTCTTAAAATAGCTCAGTTGAGTACACTTAGATACTCGTACGATTACCTTAAGCAGTACTAAATATTTTTTAGTATATTAAGTACAAAATTAGTGCATGACAATAGAAAACTTTAAGCACATTATGGAAGTGCCCTTTTTTCACCTGGGAAATATTCCTATGAAGACATGAAAATCGAATTTACTTCTATTTGTGAATGATTCATTGGTTAAAGTGATTCAAAATGTATTAAGTCACTCTTCACTAGCTTCACTTCCTCCGTAATTTGTTGTTATTTACTTTGAATCATCTGGTATTTTGACGATTTTAAGTGGATGTATGAAGTCAGTTCTCAGGTTCACACAGGTGTCCTAGCAGAGAATCACAGGTGTAGAGGATCTTGTTACCTATCAACCATGATCCACACCATCTGACAACTCAAAAGTACCATGCTTTAAAGTCTCGAATCTTTTGTTTTATTATTTCAAACTTTATTTTGTGAAATAATTTGTCTGAAAATGGATTTGTGCTTTATTGTTTAGAATAAAGGACACTTGTTTTGATCTGTTGTTTATACATTTTTAAGTTAAGATATTTTGGGGTCACCATATTCTACACACAATTCTTTATTTTAAAATGTAACTCTTAAGTAACTTTTGTCATAATCAAGGCCACACATGGGGAAAATAATATTAAACAGTATAATATCATACATTTAACGTTTAAGGTGCAAGTAATTCTTCTTCATTCAAGGTATTTTACACATATAAATGAATAGTAAGCTTCCGAAATGTATTTATAACAATGTACCCTGACATGAAAAAGCTGTTCTTGTGAAAATAAGTGCACTTAACCGTATTGAATGTGCACTTGTAGTGTGCTTCAAATCTCAAAAGTGTATATATATATATATATAAACAACTGTGCTTGCAGATAATATAATATTAATGAAATGTACTTGGTTCTTAAGAGTACACTTTCTTCTCTGTTCCTTAACACACTTAAGTACACTTTAAAAAAAAGTACTTTTTGTAGTAATGTAAAATTATGGGTTCATTTTAAAGTACATCATTATGGTTTACTTTGGGTTAAATCATATGCTTCATTTAAACATTCAATGAATTTGCCAATGGCACATCTACTGTACAATATACATTTGCATAGTGATCAAAAAGTGCATCAAAAACAAACAAACAAACAAAATATTCCACTCAAAAGCGATAGATATGATCAACTCCCACCCTATATTATTTCCTCATGAATTTGTCACATTATGAAAGATAAATGCATCGTGAATGTCTCATTGTGCCTTCAGCACATGCAAGCAGAGTCATACAGCACATCACAGGACGACAGTTCTATTGGTATTAATAGAGCTGAACGTGTCCATCATTAGAGCAATGTGCTGTGTAACTCATTAACAGCCTCAGATCGTTAAAGTGGGGCTGGTGGGATGTAAAACAGTGGAGGCAAAGACACGGAACATAATGTTTGTTGAGAATCAAAGAGTGGCAGCTCTTATTAATGCCACGCTCTCCACACAATCTGTCACAGTCGTTTAAGAAATATAGTAATGAAATGCTTTCTATAAAGTCTAGTTTACCCTTTCTCTGTTCTTTTTTCCCCCAGGAAATGTACAAAGCCAGCAAATATGAGGTTTCCCCAGATATGAAACTCGTTCTGCTGGCCTACAACGTGCAGCTGGTGAGGCCTGTGTTTATTTGGGTGTTGTATGTGTGTGTTGAGATGAAAGTAATCATGGCATGATGTGAAAGGCCTGTCACACTCCAGTGCCTTACCAGAACAAAAGTACACCCCGCTGGAGTGACAGAAACCCAGCAATCGCCACACACACACACACACACACACACACACACACACACACACACACACACACCTGCCAGACGAGAGAGAGGAGGACAGAGGCTGTTTTCACACTTTGGTTTGATTGGTTGGTCTGAACTCGGCTTCTATTCCACCCTCACCCCCTTCTCTTTTCATATTGTGTTATACAGTATATGTCTCCGAACCACAGGGCGTCTTTGTGATTGTAAGAATTAGCTGCAGGTGTTACTAGCTAGATAACAATTAAATAGCAGATGGCACCAAAAACTAGAGTTTACACAGTAATAGAAAGCCTGGAAATAACAGGGAACTTTAAAGTGTGATTTCCAAACTTTGAAATTGAAATGTAAAGTCAAAATGTAAAGGAAATTTCTTCAGTTCTGAAGTGGTTCATCAGTTGTATTTCAACTATTGCGTTGTAGGTTCACTAAATGATCCTTATTCAATTCAGATGGAAAATTCATAGTTGAAAGAAAATGTAGCATTATCTATTCTAAGGAATGCATTTTACTATTACACACAGTTATGTGTTATCTATATCATTTCACTTTCATACATTTGGACAAATTGTCTTTTGTAGTTTTTACAGTTTTAACTTTAAAACTGTACTTTTATTTTTTTTATAAAATATTTGTAATATTGTATTATTGTTACTGATAATAGCTATTCATTGAATTATGAATTGTATTCATTAATTATTGAACTAGTATCAATGTTTTCCCATTTCCAGTTTTACTCTTTGTACAATATATATAATATATATATTATATATATATATATATATATATATATTTCCATATTAATACTTTAATATTTGGCTATGAATTGTATTAATATTATTATCAATCGAATGATCATTCATATGCTTTATTACATTTCATTTTTTTGTTTATTATTATTATTTGTGTGTTATCAATGGCAGTTCTCTTTAATAAGTTTGGTAAAATTCTTTTATAATTTACACATCTTCAAGTGTATATTATATTTAAAAATATCAAATAAAATATAGTATTTCAATTACTTTAATATTACATTTAATCATATAATTAATAGTGATTCATTTGTTATTAATAATATTCAATTTGTTGCATTTTATTATTTATTATTTTACTATATTAAATATTTTCCCCATTTACAGTTGTATTAGAACTTTCATTGGCACACTGGATATTATTATTATTACCCAGTTTTTGGTATTATTAATATTATAGTGACCATATGTACTTTAAAGGGCTGGTTGACTGTTTTGTTTTCTAGGCTTGATTGTGTTTATGGGATGCAGTCTAACATTACGCTAAAAACCGCATTATTATTCACATAATTTACCTTTATTCTACACCGCTCTGTCCCTTCACCTCTAAACGCTGATCATTTCCTGCTTTTATGAAGCCCCTCCCTCAGAAATACTCAATGGGCTCCGATTGGTTAGCTGGTCCAGTGTGTTGTGATTCGCTAAACCGCCTCTACTGCAAGTCCCGCCCCTCAGCTCAGCGGCATGCGCTCCGGTTGTATTGTAAACAATGGCGTCATCTATATTGCTTATCAATTTGAGCCCGATTGAGACGCAGATGGTATTAGTGAAGAGCATCGCGCAGAACCTGTGCAAGTATGGCTCTTATATGCTTGTTTGAGAGAGAGAGAGAGAGAGAGAGAGAGAGAGAAAGAGAGAGAGAAAGAGAGAGAGAGAGAAAGAGAGAGAGAGAGAGAGAGAGAGAGAGAGAGAGAGAGCGAGAGAGAGAGAGAGATGCGGAGCGTGTGCAGAGCAGGGGACACGAGGAACAGTATTAAGAACCACTTCTTTAAAACATAATTTTGAAACTTGTGAATCCATTAGAATCGTTAGAAGACAGAATCACGATTCATATATGAACAGATTTTTACTTGCACCCCTTCATTGCGTGTTCCCGGGGGAAGGGTTTATCAGGGTTCGTGACATCACTAACCCGGGAAGTAACTCGTTGTAGTCCCTACGAGACGTTTTTGTAGGCATTAAACTCTGAGAATCTGAATCTTTTAAAAGACCATATCTCTGTTTGCATTGTACTTTCAGCTTCGCAACTTGTGCAGATATTGTTTATGTACAAACAGCAACATTACACTCTAACTAATGTTAAAAAACAAAATTACAATCAACCAACCCTTTAACATAAGTACTGAACTGAATATGCACTTAATTTGAATATTGATATGAAACTATGTTGAATTTGTTTTGTTGTTGTGGATGCCCATCTGAATTTCTCACAAGAGTTTCATCATGCATAATTTTCCCATACACAAAATGTACATTATCAGTCTCAAAGATTTTACTGAACATCTGAAGTAACCATTTCTCTTTCTATCTTTCTTTCTTTTATTTTGGATCATTCCGACAATTTTGTTTGCATTAATTGTTATTTTCAGTTTATTTTTGTATTTTCTTTTCGTGTTGGAAAGTAACTCTACCCAAACCAGTCCAATACAGAGTCGGTTCCTGCACACCTAATTTGCTGCACATCTAATTTCAGGAAACATCTTCCACATTAACCAAACAAACCAGACTTTCTTTATACAGACTGCACTTAAAGCCTTAGTGTGCAAACAAACAAATGATGAGATAACAAACTCTGAAGGGCGCTAGAGTCGGACACCACAGGTGACGAGTTAGTTTGATCAGGGCAGCTGTCGTATCATAGCTGAAGAGACGGAGGAGACGGTGTCATGAGTGCTGGGACAGTGATACCAGCACACTTCACACACACATGACAAGAAAGAGTGAGTCAAAGAAAAGAGTGTGAGCGCTGCCTCTGGTTTGTTATTCAGTGCCCGTCCCAACATCACCATGATGGATGACAACCTCGTCCCCCAGCTGTCATTGCCTATGCTTATGCACGCACACACACACACACACACACGTCCATAACACCCCTCATTCTCAAACTCTATCATGGTGCCACTTGCCCCTCACAAAGGAGCTCTCCATCTCTCTGCATCTGTAAGACAGAGGGAGGTGTTGAGGACAGGTGTTGAATGTTAATCTTTGACAGTATTAACAGCTCCGCTACAGCACACGTGTCAAGCTCATGTCAGCTGTGAGCATATGCTGCGGTCAGCCCTCTAGCTCCTGGACAGCTGTTGACACTGTCCTCAGAGTGATACAGCAGCGCTCCTGTCTTCTTCAGCAACGATGGATTAGGATTTGATAAAATGAGTTAGTTCTGCCTCTGTAATCTGATCACACATGTCATATTTGAAACACACCTGTGACCACACATTAGTTCAATTCTATGTCAATGCACTAAGATGCAGCTAAGCTATATACTTATTAATTGAGTTAGTTGGATGTTTGTCTGTTTGTTTATTCATAATATTACTTAAAGTTTTGCTAAATTAAATTATTGGTATGCCATGTGTAACAATCTTGTAAAAAGTAATATTCATTATTAATTAATTAATTAATTAATCCTTATTTTCAAATAATGTATGTAAATAACCATATGAATGCTACAAATTGGAAATAAAATAAAAATAAAACCATCAATTGATTATAAATTACTGTACACTATTAATTACAATATGTATTGTAATTTAATAACTTTGCAACTTAAACTAGCGTTGTAATGTAAAAACAAAAAAAAGTTTCTATATTTGATATATTTAATATACAGAAATAATAATAAACACTTACTCTGTGTTGGTCATCTCCTCTAGTTTGCTTCCTAATCTACTCGTCTAATAAACCTGCTATTGTATATTACAAATATATTTGGCTCTTTGACAAATTGATTTAGCTTCTCTTTTGGATGTCACTTGCAAAATAAATGCAAAATGCAAAATAATCTAAGTTTTATTTAAATTTGTTTTTAATTTGCATTGTCTTTTATTTTTTTGATTAAGTTAATAGACATGCATTTTAGAATTACATGAAATGTGGACATAATAATTGGAATACTTCACTCTTTTATCTTTATTTATTTATTTACTCACCTGCTTACTTACTTATTCATTCATTCATTCATTCATTCAACTTTCTGAATCAAAAAATATTTTATTTTGTGCCAGTGAGTTTTGCACAGGAAAATAGAACTTGTATTGTCTACAGAATGTGACGTTTTACTTTATTTATGTTACTGTGTGTATTATTTTTTGTACTGTATTTATGCTAAATGTATTATTTATTAAAAATTGGTGTCTTTTACATTTTGCTTTTGTTTCAAAAATCCAGAAAGCCATTTGAAGTCGTGTGTCATTGTGATTTAAAAAAATCAAATGATCAAAAATCTGTCCTCTTCACATTGTGGCTAAAACTCTGCTATGTCACTGTAATGCATAGCCTCTCAAACGTTATTGCTAATAGAGCTTTTGGGGGCTGGTAGTGGCAGTAACTGCTGTTCTTCCACAATTTAATTTCTCTCTCTGTCTCTGTGTTGTTCAAATTCTCAGGTTTACGAGCACTCCTTCACTGCGGACTACATCATTTGCAGCCTGGAAACTCCGTAAGTCACTGAGCTCGTATAACAGTCCCATTAGTTCACAAAGTCCATTTGTCATTTTAAACCAAGGAAACATCGATGCAGCATTTCACTGCTCACGTCACGTGTCAAAGCCATTCAGAGCACTGAATCTTTCCATACTGCCATCCTGTGGTCCTGATTAGCACAGAGACGTACAGCTTGTGTCACCTGTAATTTTTGGGCCTGCAGTGCACAGCGCTATTGTACACGGCAACAGAATAAAGCATATATATTTATGAGCTCTGTCAGATGTAACAGATGCTGACACAGCGCTGGGCCGCTGCCCCGGCCGGATTTAACAGTGCACTGGGATATACTATCACTGTTAGATTTCCTGCCTCTGTAATTCCCTCATGGTGCTTTATTCGCCGTGCTGTTGTGTTGGGCTGTGTAGTACACCGTGATGGAATCAATATCTGTTGGCACACGCTCCACTGCACCACATAGAGGAAGTGTGTGCTGTTAGCCCTCTGAAGACATGAATGTTTGACTGATTGCCTATCTGTCTGTCTGGGTCTGGATGGTCAACTAGTCTACTTGTCATGCAGTATCCAACTAGTTGATTAGTAGTGGCTTTGCTTCTCTTTTACAGGGAAACATGGATCCTGAACCCTCCAGAAGTGCGAAACGCTCATCTTCAGTATGCAGGATGGGGAGCGCGAGGCCAGCAGCTGGTAAAGGCGACATTTTCCACACTTTAAACTAAAAATTTGCAGTTAAATACTTGCATCAGTGGGAACATTTTAGGTTTTACAGATTTAACAAAATTTACAGTATACACTGTTAGACATTTCAAAGGGGTTTTACAGTAACTTACTGGCAATGATGTTACCAGTCATTTACTGTAATTAACCCTCTAAGCGCCAAAGTCGCAAACTTGCGACAAGACGTCAGACTTCATTAAATAGACTGTAGTTTCTAATATGCTGTAATATCCCATTTGTATTCCCTACCACTAGATGGCAGACATGTAGTACTTCGATTCTAGACCAAAAGTGTTCAAGGAAATAGCAGAGCAAGTGAGCTATCGTGTCATTGATGCGGAAGCAGTTCAGTTCATAGCGTGTGAGTAAATTGTGAGATTTGAGAGACAATCGCAAAATGACTAATAAAAAGTTGTACAAAAATAAACATGCAAATAAGTTCAAACAACCATTAATTATATATTATTTCCTGAATATTACTGATGAACTGATCAAAAAGTAGGCTACTGGTCACATGCGTTTTACTACTATATATCATAGTAATATAGTAATAATTTTGTACTTTCTAAGTGGATGTATGAAGTCAGTTCTCAGGTTCACACAGGTGTTCTAGCAGAGAATCACAGGTGTAGAGGATCTTGTTACCTATCAACCATGAGCCACACCATCTGACAACTCAAAAGTACCATGCTTTAAACTCTTGAATATTTTATTTTGTTATTTCAAACTTTATTGTGTGAAATAATTTGTCTGAAAATGGAGTTGTGCTTTATTGTTTAGAATAAAGGACACTTGTTTTGATCTGTTGTTTATACATTTTTAAGTTAAGATATTTTGGGGTCACCATATTCTACACACAATTCTTTATTTTAAAATGTAACTCTTAAGTAACTTTTGTCATAATCAAGGCCACACATGGGGAAAATAATATTAAACAGTATAATATCATACATTTAACGTTTAAGGTGCAAGTAATTCTTCCTCATTCGAGGTATTTTACACAAATAAATGAATAGTAAGCTTCCGAAATGTATTTATAACAATGTACCCTGACATGAAAAAGCTGTTCTTGTGAAAATAAGTGCACTTAACCGTATTGAATATGCACTTGTAGTGTGCTTCAATTCTCAAAAGTGTATATATATATTAGTGGTGGGCCGTTATCGGCGTTAACGTGCTGCGTTAACGCGAGACTCTTATCGGCGATAAAAAAAATATCGCCGTTAATCTATTCTCAAAGTTGGGTTGGGAGCTGGGTCTATACTACGCAAGCTATGATGACTTTCACCCTGATATTTTAGCGCGGATGTATACCTAGCCGAATTGCACTGTAGGGGGCGAGAACGAGTCTTCGAACTAGAGGCTGGCAGTCCGTGATGGGCAGATTGTTAACGGCTGGTCTATGTGGTAATACAATCGAGCAGGACATCCAAACACTCACCTATCATTCATCAACCTCAAATATGGCTTTTCATCTGAAAGATGTATGTAGTAGCAACTTTACATGGCCGCTCAATATGATGTTAACCTAGAGAAATGTGCGCTATTGAAGTGTTCGTGTGGAAGCGCGTTTGCGCAGGACAGGCTCCGGTGCGCTCACTTGCTCTTAAAATCTCCGTCATTCTTGGTCATACAGATAAAAGTAGCCTAATACATCTTTCGAATCTGTAAAGACTCTACGTTTATTTGTGTGCACTCAGAATAACAACGAAACGTTGCGCTTTTAAGCAAACAGGATGCGCTTTAGGTCTCATGTGAACTTGAGAATTCACTCCCGTGTCACCCTCTGCTTCGAACCTGTGTGTATGCCTAACGTTACTGTGAAATTACCACATCAGACGTGACGTGCTAACATGGATGCAGCTATGAAGCCGCCGGGTTTGCTTCAGGGAACATTTATTTTTAAGAAGCTTCCCAATGGAAACTGTAAACAGTTCATCACGACCTCTTATGTAGGCCTACAGTTCAAAATTCATGTTTAACTGAATAAACAGTTAGTAAACACAAGTACATCTTATTGAACATAGTTTATTTTCATCACCAATTATCATAGTAGAACAGCTTTCTCAAGCAGTTTGTGATGCATTTTGGAAACAGGAGATGAGCCCCTGGAGAAACCTGTTCTCAAAGACTTACTTTTAGCCATTATTTGGGTAGCACACATATTCTGAATGCCTTCGGCAGAATTCAAATGAGCCATTTTAATCTAGATTAATCTAGATTAATTCCAAAATTAATCTAGATTAATCTAGATTAAAAAAATTAATCTATGCCCACCCCTAATATATATATATATATATATATATATATATATAAACAACTGTACTTGCAGATAATATAATATTAATGAAATGTACTTGGTTCTTAAGAGTGCACTTTCTGCTCTGTTCCTTAACACACTTAAGTACACTTTAAAAAAAGTACTTTTTGTAGTAATGTAAAATGATGGGTTAATTTTAAAGTACATAATTATGGTTTACTTTAGGTTAAATCATATGCTTCATTTAAACATTCAATGAATTGGCCAATGGCACATCTACTGTACAATATACATTTGCATAGTGATCAAAAAGTGCATCAAAAACAAACAAACAAACAGACAAAATATTCCAATCAAAGGCGATGGATATGATCAACTCCCACCCTATATTATTTCCTCATGAATTTGTCACATTATGAAAGATAAATGCATCGTGAATGTCTCATTGTGCCTTCAGCACATGCAAGCAGATTCGTGGATCAGCATGCGCTACAGTATTAATTACTCCACCATCATAAAGCACATCGCAGGACGACAGTTCTATTGTTATTAATAGAGCTGAACGCGTCCATCATTAGAGCAATGTTCTGTGTAACTCATTAACAGCCTCAGATCGTTAAAGTGGGGCTGGTGGGATGTAAAACAGTGGAGGCAAGGACACAGAACATAATGTTTGTTGAGAATCAAAGAGTGGCAGCTCTTATTAATGCCACGCTCTCCACACAATCTGTCACAGTCGTTTAAGAAATATGGTAATGAAATGCTTTCTATAAAGTCTAATTTACCCTTTTCTGTTCTTTTTTTCCCCAGGAAATGTACAAAGCCAGCAAATATGAGGTTTCCCCAGATATGAAACTCGTTCTGCTGGCCTACAACGTGCAGCTGGTGAGGCCTGTGTTTATTTGGGTGTTGTATGTGTGTGTTGAGATGAAAGTAATCATGGCATGATGTGAAAGGCCTGTCACACTCCAGTGCCTTACCAGAACAAAAGTACACCCCGCTGGAGTGACAGAACCCAGCAATCGCACACACACACACACACACACACACACACACCTGCCAGTCGAGAGAGAGGAGGACAGAGGCTGTTTTCACACTTTGGTTTGATTGGTTGGTCTGAACTCGGCTTGTATTCCACCCTCACCCCCTTCTCTTTTCATATTGTGTTATACAGTATATGTCTCCGAACCACAGGGCGTCTTGTGATTGGAAGAATTAGCTGCAGGTGTTACTAGCTAGGTAACAATTCAATAGCAGATGGCACCAAAAATGTAGCATTATCTATTCTAAGGAATGCATTTTACTATTACACACAGTTATGTGTTATCAATATCAGTTCACTTTCATACATTTGGACAAATTGTCTTTTGTAGTTTTTACAGTTTTAACTTTAAAACTGTACTTTTATTTTTTTTATAAAATATTTTTAATATTGTATTATTGTTACTGATAATAGCTATTCATTGAATTATGAATTGTATTCATTAATTATTGAACTAGTATCAATGTTTTCCCATTTCCAGTTTTAGTCTTTGTACAATATATATATATATATATTAATATTAATACTTTAATATTTGGCTATGAATTGTATTAATATTATTATCAATCGAATGATCATTCATATGCTTTATTACATTTAATTTTTTTGTTTATTATTATTATTTGTGTGTTATCAATGGCAGTTCTCTTTAATAAGTTTGGTAAAATTATTTTATAATTTTTCATCTGTAACACATCTTCAAGTGTATATTATATTTAAAAATATCAAATAAAATATAGTATTTAAATTACTTTAATATTACATTTAATCATATAATTAATAGTGATTCATTTGTTCTTAATAATATTCAATTTGTTGCATTTTATTATTTATTATTTTACTATATTAAATATTTTCCCATTTACAGTTGTATTAGAACTTTCATTGGCACACTGGATATTATTATTATTACCCAGTTTTTGGTATTATTAATATTATAGTGACCATATGTACTTTAAAGGGCTGGTTGACTATTTTTTTTTCTAGGCTTGATTGTGTTTATGGGATGCAGTCTAACATGTGTTCACGCTAAAAAACGCATTATTATTCACATAATTTGCCTTTATTCTACACCGCTCTGTCCCTTCACCTCTAAACGCTGATCATTTCCTGCTTTTATGAAGCCCCTCCCTCAGAAATACACAATGGGCTCAGATTGGTTAGCTGGTCCAGTGTGTTGTGATTCGCTAAACCGCCTCTACTGCAAGTCCCGCCCCTTAGCTCAGCGGCATGTGCTCCGGTTGTATTGTAAACAATGGCGTCATCTATATTGCTTATCAATTTGAGCCCGAATGAGATGCAGAGGATATTAGTGAAGAGCATCGCGCAGAACCTGTGCAAGTATGGCTCTTATATGCTTGTTTGTTGTTTTCTCATAATTTTAGATACACTGTTATTTGTAAATGCTACTGCATCTGTTAGCTTTTAATATATAGTTTTATCCTGATTATAAAAGCTTTAATACAGTTTGGCAATCGCACGTGCGTCCATGTTTAATGCTTCTCATTACTATGTGAAAATAAATGTATAATTGGAACAGTTTGTTGGAGCTGATCTGACGATCTGAATGAGAGAGAGAGAGAGAGAGAGAGAGAGAGAGAGAGAGAGAGATGCGGAGTGTGTGCAGAGCAGGGGACACGGGGAACATTATTAAGAACCACTTCTTTAAAACATAATTTTGAAACTTGTGAATCCATTAGAATCGTTAGAAGACAGAATCACGATTCATATATGAACAGATTTTTACATGCACCTCTTCGTTGCGTGTTCCCGGGGACAGGGTTTATCAGGGTTCATGACATCACTAACCCGGGAAGTAACTCGTTGTAGTCCCTACGAGACGTTTTTGTAGGCATTAAACTCTGAGAATCTGAATCTTTTAAAACAGCGGTTCTCAATTCCAGTCCTCGCGCCCCACCGCTCTGCACATTTCGTATGTTACTCTTATCACTTCAGACGTTTGTTCTATTGGAACGCAAGTGCCCTGCGAAGTGGACATCACACGATATTCCTCCATGATTCCAGTTCGAAGCGAACGTATTCCATTCATAGTGCATTGAAGTGTGCGAGACGTGAATTTAAATTGTATATATTTACAGACGTATATGATGTCACACTCGTCCGTGCGTAAAGATGTTGCGCAACGCAAATCCATGAATGAATGTTCTGAAGTGAAGTAAACTTCAGCGGCTTTCCCCTGCTCAGGGAGTAGGGAGCAATGGACACTGTGTAGGGAGCATGTCAATCGGAACACAGTTCATTCATGGAGCGCACTTCTAACGAGCTGATTATCTGAATCAGGTGTGTTAACTAAGAGAGACATGAAAAATATGTAGAGCGGTGGGGCGCGAGGACTGGAATTGAGAACCGCTGTTTTAAAAGACCATATCTCTGTTTGCATTGTACTTTCAGCTTCGCAACTTGTGCAGATATTGTTTATGTACAAACAGCAACATTACACTCTAACTAATGTTAAAAAACGAAATTACAATCAACCAACCATTTAACATAAGTACCGAACTGAATATGCACTTCATTTGAATATTGATGTGAAACTATGTTGAATTTGTTTTGTTGTTGCGTATGCCCATCTGAATTTCTCACAAGAGTTTCATCATGCATAATTTTCCCATACACAAAATGTACATTATCAGTCTCAAAGATTTTACTGAACATCTGAAGTAACCATTTCTCTTTCTGTCTTTCTTTCTTTTATTTTGGATCATTCTGACAATTTTGTTTGCATTAATTGTTATTTTTCAGTTTATTTTTGTATTTTCTTTTCGTGTTGGAAAGTAACTCTACCCAAACCAGTCCAACACAGAATCGGTTCCTGCACACCTAATTTGCTGCTCGTCTAATTTCAGGAAACATCTTCCACATTAACCAAACAAACCAGACTTTCTTTATACAGACTGCACTTAAAGCCTTAGTGTGCAAACAAACAAATGATGAGATAACAAACTCTGAAGGGCACTAGAGTCGGACACCACAGGTGACGAGTTAGTTTGATCAGGGCAGCTGTCGTATCATAGCTGAAGAGACGGAGGAGACGGTGTCATGAGTGCTGGGACAGTGACACTAGCGCACTTCACACACACATGACAAGAAAGAGTGAGTCAAAGAAAAGAGTGTGAGCGCTGCCTCTGGTTTGTTATTCAGTGCCCGTCCCAACATCACCTTGATGGATGACAACCTCGTCCCCCAGCTGTCATTGCCTATGCTTATGCTTATGCACACGCACACACACACACACACACACACACACACACACACACACACACACACACATAACACCCCTCATTCTCAAACTCTGTCATGGTGCCGCTTGCCCCTCACAAAGGAGCTCTCCATCTCTCTGCATCTGTAAGAGGTGTTGAGGACAGGTGTTGAATGTTAATCTTTGACAGTATTAACAGCTCCGCTACAGCACACGTGTCAAGCTCATGTCAGCTGTGAGCATATGCTGCGGTCAGCCCTCTAGCTCCTGGACAGCTGTTGACACTGTCCTCAGAGTGATACAGCAGCGCTCCTGTCTTCTTCAGCAACGATGGATTAGGATTTGATAAAATGAGTTAGTTCTGCCTCTGTAATCTGATCATACATGTCATATTTGAAGCACACCTGTGACCACACATTAGTTCAATTCTATGTCAATGCACTAAGATGCAGCTAAGCTATATACTTATTAATTTAGTTAGTTAGATGTTTGTTTGTTTGTTTGTTCATAATATTATTTTAAGTTTTGCTAAATTAAATTATTGGTATGCCATGTGTATCAATCTTGTAAAAAGTAATATTCTTTATTAATTAATTAATTAATCCTTATTTTCAAATAATGCATGTAAATAACCATATGAATGCTACAAATTGGAAATACAATTATTTTAAAAACATACATTGATTACAAATTACTGTATACTATTAATTACAATATTTATGGGTGGGGTATATCATAACACTTTGCATCTTAAACTAGCATTGTAATGTAAAAAAAAATCAGTATTTTATATATTTAATATACAGAAATAATAATAAACACTTTCTCTGTGTTGATCATCTCCTCTAGTTTGCTTCCTAATAAACCTGCAATTGTATATTACAAATATATTTGGCTCTTTGACAAATTGATTTAGCTTCTCTTTTGGATGTCACTTTAAATGCAAAATAATCTGCTAAGTCTTATTTTAGTAATTTTTATTTTACTTGAATTTTTCATTGTCTTTTATTTATTTTTTATCAATTAATATGTATGCATTTTAGAATGACATGAAATTCGGACATAATAATTTGAATACATCACTCCCTCTTTATTTGTTTATTTACTTACTTATGCATTCATTCATTCATTCATTCATTCAACTTTCTGAATCAAAATGTATTTTATTTTGTGCCAGTGAGTTTTGCACAGGAAAATAGCACTTGTATTGTCTACAGAATGTGACGTTTTACTCTATTTTTGTTACTGTGTGTATTTATTTATTTACTGTATTTATGCTAAATGTATTATTTATTAAACATTGGTGTCTTACATTTTTATTTTGTTTAAAAAATCCAGAAAGCCATTTGAAGTGGTGTGTCATTGTGATTTAAAAAAATCAAATGATCAAAAATCTGTCCTCTTCACATTGTGGCTAAAACTCTGCTATGTCACTGTAATGCATAGCCTCTCAAACGTTATTGCTAATAGAGCTTTGGGGGCTGGTAGTGGCAGTAACTGCTGTTCTTCCACAATTTAATTTCTCTCTCTGTCTCTGTGTTGTTCAAATTCTCAGGTTTACGAGCACTCCTTCACTGCGGACTACATCATTTGTAGCCTGGAAACTCCGTAAGTCACTGAGCTCGTATAACAGTCCCATTAGTTTACAAAGTCCATTTGTCATTTTAAACCAAGGAAACATCGATGCAGCATTTCACTGCTCACGTCACGTGTCAAAGCCATTCAGAGCACTGAATCTTTCCATACTGCCATCCTGTGGTCCTGATTAGCACAGAGACGTACAGCTTGTGTCACCTGTAATTTTTGGGCCTGCAGTGCACAGCGCTATTGTACACGGCAACAGAATAAAGCATATATATTTATGAGCTCTGTCAGATGTAACAGATGCTGACACAGCGCTGGGCCGCTGCCCCGGCCGGATTTAACAGTGCACTGGGATATACTATCACTGTTAGATTTCTTGCCTCTGTAATTCCCTCATGGTGCTTTATTCGCCGTGCTGTTGTGTTGGGCTGTGTAGTACACCGTGATGGAATCAATATCTGTTGGCACACGCTCCACTGCACCACATAGAGGAAGTGTGCGCTGTTAGCCCTCTGAAGACATGAATGTTTGACTGATTGCCTATCTGTCTGTCTGGGTCTGGATGGTCAACTAGTCTACTTGTCATGCAGTATCCAACTAGTTGATTAGTAGTGGCTTTGCTTCTCTTTTACAGGGAAACATGGATCCTGAACCCTCCAGAAGTGCGAAACGCTCATCTTCAGTATGCAGGATGGGGAGCGCGAGGCCAGCAGCTGGTAAAGGCGACATTTTCCACACTTTAAACTAAAAATTTGCAGTAAAATACTTGCATCAGTGGGAACATTTTAGGTTTTACAGATTTAACTAAATTTACAGTATACACTGTTAGACATTTCAAAGGGGTTTTACAGTAACTTACTGGCAATGATGTTACCAGTCATTTACTGTAATTAACCCTCTAAGCGCCAAAGTCGCAAAATTGCGACAAGACGTCAGACTTCATTAAATAGACTGTAGTTTCTAATATGCTGTAATATCACATTTGTATTCCCTACCACTAGATGGCAGACATGTAGTACTTCGATTCTAGACCAAAAGTGTTCAAGGAAATAGCAGAGCAAGTGAGCGATCGTGTCATTGATGCGGAAGCAGTTCAGTTCATAGCGTGTGAGTAAATTGTGAGATTTGAGAGAAAATCGCAAAATGACTAATAAAAAGTTGTACAAAAATAAACATGCAAATAAGTTCAAACAACCATTAATTATATATTATTTCCTGAATATTACTGATGAACTGATCAAAAAGTAGGCTACTGGTCACATGCGTTTTACTACTATATAGCATAGTAATATAGTAATAATTTTGTACTTTCTCCTGTTTTATTGTTGGTTTCCTCTTTTCTGATCATTTGTAATGAGGATAAAAAGACAAAAAAACTAAAACAAACATGCAAATAAGTTCAAACATCAATTCAATATCTGCTATTTGCTGAATATTATGAAATTCAAGAGGGCCACCCCATGATGACGTCATAATATGTAAATTAGATGAGTATATTTACACCCCACATAAATTTTGGTCATGCCCAACATTTTTCTAATTTACAGTAGATCTCTATCTTTAACCCCTTTTGAACAAGCTTTTGAAATATTGATGTCAAAATCCAGTATTTTTCCAAAAAACCCTGGCGCCAAAAGGGTTAAGATTTACAGTAGCTAACTGTAGTTGATTTACAGTTGCAAACTATACTGTTTTACAGTAAATTACTGAAATGTCTAACAGTGTATTTAACACCGACTCATTTGATGCGTGACTGACAGGCAGCTGCAGGTGAGCGTTCACATGTGTATTTGTGTGTGTGCTCTGTAAAGAGTGGCTGCGCCTCACGGTAATGCACCTGCACTTGTAAACTGTCAGATACATTTCTTTGTTAATTTCTCATCTTGGCAAGGTATTGGTGTAAACACACTGTAGTGTATATATGTAAATTATAGACCTACTGCTGTCTGTTATGGTGTGAAAATAATAATCAAACAGCAGTATTGACCAAAAAGAGAAAATCACTCACTGCTCTGTATGTATTTCATGTTCGACTGTTTATTTTAATAATTATTTGTTTCCTTCATCAACAAATACTTGAACGTGTCATGCCATTGTTTTAAATTACTTTATTTAATTATTTGTTTTTAAGGCAGTGATATAGCTACAAATATGTTTTTTTGAGTAATTAGAGAAACCACCATTTCAATCAAACAGGTACCGCCAAGTGGATTAAAAGTGTTTCATCTTGAATATAAGAACTAAAGCTCTGTAAAGCATCTAGTTAAAATAATCAGTGAATGTTTTCTATAATGTTTTTCACAAAAATCAAGGAAAAATGATATCTAGTCATTTTCATTTGCGTGCACAGTTAGAACAACACACACAAATGCACACCAATATTTACAGTACCACAATATACACAAGCACTCTACAATTTGGAAAAGGTAAGAATTTTTACCCCATGTTGACCCCAAACATTTGAGCAGTAGTGTATTTGTACTTGAACATTTGAATACAAATTGGAAAAAAATAATATCACACTTTGAAAAATTATACATTAAAACAATCAAAACTAATTTATGTTATTGGATCTACTAATTCTACAATTTACAAAATAAGTAAAGATCATGAATGATGCCACTGTTTAGAAACTATCCTGACCAAATAAAAGCAATCATCCCAGTTTTCACAGTTTAAGGCCAACTTTAAGTGCTTAGAATATCGTAGTGGTACTGAGTACTGTGAAATTACTCAGATATTAGAATCAACTATTGAAATCTTGGTATTGTGACAACCCCAATCTGCAGCCACTTTAACCACTTTAGATCCCTGAAAAGATGCAAAAAAAAACTAAATCCAACTGCAGATGTGAATCACACGACTTTACCTCCTCATCCTCTCTCCTTCTCTTCATGGAAATAATCTCAGTGATTTATGGCACAAGCGCACAATAGACTTTATGAGTTTATGATTTCACTTGTTGGAAAGCTCACCAGCGTGACTCATCTCAGAGAGTTAATGAGTGTGTGATATTAAATAATTAGGACATCCTGTCATTCAGGACACATCCTGTCATGTGACCTAGATGTGTCCATGCCAAACATGGTATTACACATCTCGACATGCATATTAAATGTACGCAGCATAAAACTCTCCCGTCAGATATAAGGATCTATACTTTTTTTCAAGATGAGCTGTCAGTTCAGAACACCTTGAACTGAAATGAATTCAGAATAATTCAGCTCATCATATATTCATGGCCTTTACTACTTTATTGGCCTGGCAGAAGAATATTTCAGGATTTCTTCAGATGTTTGTTTGGGTTTATATAGTCAATATCTGACAGCCATTTCTCTCCATTTGACGGAGAAACAATTCATGGAGGAAATACAGTAGAAGTATATTTGAATCACAGATATTTATGGAGATTGCTTGCTTTTTCATATTCACACCACGTCCCTGTTATTATGTTTAAAGTTACCTTGAGACTTTTACACTCGCATATGCTCCAAAACAGCATTAAAACCCTTTGTGTATTTCTAGCTGTCATTAACTTAATACGTTTCAGCTGAATGAATGAGCAGTGCTTGTGTAGCTTAACCTCCTCCGTATGCTGTAACTACACCTTCTGGCCCTGAAAAATCATATTTTTTTTATTGACAGCCATTAAAGTTTAGCCATGTATCTTGGTCCTGTGCCATCTGCAGAACTGCCATTGGGATAATTGTAAATGCTAAGAGATAGATTGTGTTTTTCATGTCATCTTAATTCATTAAAACATCAAAATTGTTACATTTATTTTTATCTTTTTCAAAATAGATAAAAGTCTTAAATACTATTTTAAGATGCTTTTTTGAAAGGGGTCATGCTTTTTTAAAGATCATTATTTTGCGTATTTGGTGTAACAGAATATGTTGACATGCTTTAATGTTCAAAAAAACATTATTTTTCAAATACTGTACATTATTGTAGATCTTCTATGCCCCGCCTCTCTCAAACGCTTTGTTTTTCACAAATTCCCTCCTTCCGACAAGTGCAGTCTGCTCTGATTGGCTAACTGGCTCAGTGCATTGTGATTGGCCGAACACCAAAAGCCGCATCGGAAATGTAACGCCCCTTTCCATTATTGTGAGCTTCAGCTTTGAATTTAAATTTCTAATTAAAGACAGTTATTAATGTCCTTAGTTTTACCATCAGTTCAAGCCAGACAGGGGAACAGAGTCGCGTGACAGACGCGTGACGCGATGATGCTCGTATGTGTTTGCAAACAAGCCACGATTAAGACTATTTCTGACAGGCTGTACACTCTGCTGTGATGTGACCCTGTCTCTCTCTCACACACACACACACACACACACACACACACACACACACACACGCACACACACACACACAAGCCGCCATTATGGGGGACCTATTATGCTAATTTTTACAAGATGTAAAATAAGTATCTGATGTCCGCAGAGTGTTTATGTGAAGTTTTAGCTCAAAATTCCTGACAGATAATTTTGTATAGCTTGTTAAAATGACCACTTTTAGGGTATGAGTCAAAACGCTCTGATTTTGAGTATGTTATTTTAATGAAAATGAGCTGTTGCTCCCGGAGAAGAGGGCAGAGTTTCAAGAGCTCAAGCTCCGCATTAGCAGTGCTAGCCTTTGCAAATAAACATTTCATGATTAGTACAAGCCTGTTATTTTTACAGAAAATGTACTCTGTTTCAAAGTCAGTCATCTAATTGTACTGTGCATAATAAATTCGTGTTTTATAAATTACACAGACAGAGCACAACATGATAAAAATAACAACATAGCTATTCACATGGATGCATGGCATGCTATCACAAACTTTATAAGTCCCACTTGTGATTATAAGCTCAACAAACTCAAGCGATCGACTCGCGTTGCTTTCATATGCAACTTTTAACCACCACATTCCTATGCACGATCATTTATGAAGACAGTACTAGTAAAAACAGAGACTATGGTAGCTTTAGCATCATTAGCCTTACAGAGCGCTTAGAAGCTCTTTCAGAAGGCTATTTTTTAAAACAAAAGTGTCATACTTACTTTTTCTGGAGCTGATGTGCTGTGATGTGACCCTCTCTCTCTCTTCTCTCGCTCTCTCTCTCACACACACACATGCGCACACGCATGCACACTTACACACACTCACACACACAATTTGCAATTAAGATAGCTGATGTGCTGTGATGTGACCCTCTCTCTCTCTTCTCTCGCTCTCTCTCACACACACACACATGCGCACACGCATGCACACTTACACACACTCACACACACAATTTGCAATTAAGACAGCTGATGTGCTGTGATGTGACCCTCTCTCTCTCTTCTCTCTCTCGCTCTCTCTCTCACACACACACGCATGCACACTTACACACACTCACACACACAATTTGCAATTAAGAAAGCTGATGTGCTGTGATGTGACCCTCTCTCTCTCTCTCTCTCCCTCTCTCACACACACAAACACATGCACGCGCGCGTACACTCACACACACACACACACACACATCCAATGCGCAAAACTCCACATTTGAACAGTCAATAGCAGATCCATAAACTAATAACAACACATACAGTTGCTGATTCAGAAACACCAGATTGTCAAAGCAAAGTCAGAATTACCTCCTCTCCTAGGTTCACTAAACGGTCGTCCATAAAACAGTCCCTCCAGGATTTAGTGATTCTGCGATCGCTGAATTTATCGCAAAATCAAGCAAACTCCACAATTTTCACATGAGCTCGCAAATTTTTGTAATTACCGCAAATTTTCCGCAGATTTTGGGCTTAGACGCGTCCCGTGACGTCATCGCATCGTGCATTCAGTCAAAGAAAGTTTGTTTCTCAGTTTGAACAATGGAATGAACAGCCTTGCGTTCTCATCAAGAGCTACATTGGACAAACAAACCGAAAGTGGAATGAATCCACGCTACTTGTTTTGGCTGTGCGGCGCAGACCGTTTATCTACGGGCTGCTCTCGATCACGCGACACCGTTATACAGCGCTGGGAGATACAGTGAAGAAAGTAGTCGAAAACGCCGCAGAATTCAGAGCAAACGCCACTGATGTGGAAACCAGGAAAACATTGTTCAATGAACATAAATCTCCACCATTCACCGTGGATTTAACAAAACGACAGGAACAACTTGTGGCAGAAATGGTCTTAATGTTTTCGAATGTTTTTAAAGACTTCAGACAACTTTTCCCAGCACTTCAAAGCTTTAAGTATTACCAAATTTGAAAGTTATTTTAATTTATTGACATTATTTGTTCATCCTTCATAATTGCTTCCATTTATAAAACAAAGGTTCAAACACTTATGTAAAAATAAATAGAACATTAAATTACCACTATATGGAGACGTATAGGCTTATTAGCCAATTTAATTAAATTCCACTCCCTATATATATTGTTTTTATTATATATATATTTTTTTATTATATTTAGACATTATGAATGACAGTAATAAAAGGTAATTTTTAAAACACAATCATTTAAAAAGTACTTGAAAGTAAATGTTTTACCAATTGCACATTATTAAAAGAAGCAATCATGAAATGTATTCTCTTTAATTACATTAAGTTGTCCTTTATTTCATTATTATTATATTATACACCAAAAGCACACTTTTCTTTTTCGGAAGGGTCAAGCGGTCAGTCGGTCAGTCGGCTTTGTCTTTCATCAGTTGTGTATGAAAATCAATAATCAGTTTTAGGTATTTGGTTTTAAAGTATGTTTAAACATTCTTAAAAAGCCTTAAATGTATTTTGTTCTCTTATGCAGATACTCTGAATTCGCTTTATTTACTGTTCCTCAGCCATGGCTGTATAAATCAGTGTGTGTCATCCAGTGCACTGTGAAGTGGCTGTGGTGTGTTCAAGAGAGATTACAAATCAATGCTTCTCCTGAGCCAGTCCACTGTCAATAGTCTTTCTGATATGCTATCGACACACTTCACATTCAGTGCAGAGCATGAGCTCCAAGACAAACATCGAATAACATGATGTTCATGATGAAATTGGACCATAAGGACTGTGTGTTTCCCTTAATTTGAAAGCGGTCAGCTTGCAACAGTATATATTAAAAAAAAAATACAAATAAATAACATTTACAAATTCTATAGACCCCTTTCTACAGCCAACGGTGTGTTTACAAGCACAACCACACATACTGATGGCAGTGGAATATATTCAGAAATATTGACTGGCTGGTCCAGGGGGCATATTCCCTCGCCACTCCAGCCATCTTCTCGTTTCAGATTACCTCATGTACCCTGAATAAACACCCTTTTATTATGTTTATAAGAATAGTGGAACTGCCTCTCAAATCTCACTTTGTAGTCCAACCCCAAAATACCTAATGCTATGTGTGAGTGATTCATAATTAAACCCCCAACAAATTTAAAGGAGAGTTTACCATAAAATTAAAGTTCTGTCATAATTTACTCACCTCATGTCTTCCAAACCTCAGAAGCAGTTTTGCATGCATTCTAATAAATTTCTATTTGACATCTGACAGAAAACGTCTTAGAGACGTATTTTAGATGAGCAAACACCCTAAAAAATACGTCTTGCATATGTAAATGCAGACATCAAATAGTCATCTCCAAGATGTACATGTGCGATCAGGGTGAGTGCTTTACTGTCAGGTGCTGGTGCCACCTTCTATAGAACTTAATGGCACTGGTGTCCTGTCCTCAAATGTTAGTCTGGAGCCCTACGATGGTTCTCGAAGTCATAAAAGTTCTAACAATGTTAGAAGAATGTTGTCCATGGTATATTTTCACTGCAAAACAATAAGAAATGCCGTAAAAATCACCACAAATTTTGAGAAAAGCCGCAGCATTTTAGGCCGCAAAAAATCAGGAAAAAGTCCTGCGATATCCTGTAGGTACTGATAAAATGTGTTGCTGTTCTGTTGTAAATAATCTTAATGATTCCTAGTCATGCTAGCGACATGCTAATCATGCTAGCGACATGCTAGAAACATGCTAATAATGCTAGCGACATGCTAGCAACATGCTAATCATGCTACCAACATGCTAGCAACATGCTAGCAACATGCTAATCATGCTAGCGACATGCTAGAATCATGCTAACAACATGCTAATCATGCTAATCATGTTAGCAACATGCTAATCATGCTAGACACATGCTAGCAACATGCTAATCATGCTAGCAACATGCTATCAACATGCTAATCATGCTAGCAACATGCTAGCAAACATGCTAATCATGCTAGCAACATGCTTATCATGCTAGCGACATGCTAGCAACATGCTAATCATGCTAGCAACATGCTAGCTACATGCTAATCATGCTAGCAACATGTTAGCAAAATGTTAATCATGCTAGCAACATTCTAATCATGCTAGCAATATGCTAGCAACATGCTAATCATGCTAGCAACATGCTAGCAACATGAAAATCATGCTAGCAACATGCTAGCAACATGCTAATCATGCTATTGACATGCTAGAATCATGCTAACAACATGCTAATCATGCTAGCAACATGCTAGAAACATGCTAATCATGCTAGCGACATGCTATAATCATGCTAATAACATGCTAGCAACATGCTAATCATGCTAGTAACATGTTAATCATGCTAGTAACATGCTAATCATGCTAGACACATGCTAGCAAACATGCTAATCATGGTAACAACATGCTAATAATGCTAGCAAACATGCTATCAACATGTTAATCATGCTAGCAACATGCTAATCATGCTAGCGACATGCTATCAACATGTTAATCATGCTAGCAACATGCTAGCTACATGCTAATCATGCTAGCAACATGTTATCAACATGCTAATCATGCTAGCAACATGCTAATCATGCTAGCAACATGCTAGAATCATGCTAGCAACATGCTAGCAAACATGCTACTCATGCTACCAACATGCTAATCATGCTAGTGACATGCTAGCAACATGCTAATCATGCTAGCAACATGCTAATAATGCTAGCAACATGCTAATCATGCTAGCAACATGCTAATCATGCTAGCAACATGCTAATAATGCTAGCAACATGATAAAAATCATGCTAGCAACATGCTAATCATGCTAGCGACATGCTAAAATCATGCTAGCAACATGCTAATCATGTTAGCAACATGATAAAAATCATGCTAGCAACAGGCTAGCAACATGCTAATCATGCTAGCAACATGGTAACAAGATGCGAATCATGCTAAAAATATGCTAGCAAACATGCTAGTCACTAGTATCTGTCCAGCGCCGAGTTTTGCCACTGCAAGCACCATTTCACATTTTCTTCTGGAAATGTACATTCTAGTTACTTTTGTTGTCTTTGAAATATGGATAAAGCGCACTGCAGAATGTGGTGACATCATTTTATGGTAAACTAAAATCTACTTAAATGTCATTTCTATTCATAAAAAGTTATGTATTTAAATATTCAATATTTAAATATTTAGGTTTTCATTCAAATATATTTGTAATTACAAATTTATAATTATAAAGTTGCAATTTAGTACATATGAAATATATTAACTTTAAATGTAATATTTAACAATGCCCTACAGTTAAACTTGCAAACAAGAACTTGTGCTGTAGTAATATAAGTACAAATAAGTGTACTACTTCAAAGCACGACAAAGATTTTTAAGACCCAATCATTTTAAAAGTACTTGAAAGTAAAACTTTTACCAATTGCACATTATTAAAAGAAGCAGTCATGAAATTAATTATATTTAATTACATTAAGTTGTCCTTTATTTCATTATTATTATTATTATTATTATATTATACACCAAAAGCACACTTTTCTTTTTCTTTTTCGGAAGGGTGAGTCGGTCAGTTGGCTTTGTCTTTCATTAGTTGTGTATGAAAGTCAATAATCAGTTTTAGGTATTTGGTTTTAAAGTATGTTTAAACATTCTTAAAATGCCTTGAATTTATTTTGTTCTCTTATGCAGATACTCTGAACTTGCTTTATTTACTGTTCCTCAGCCATGGCTGTATCAGTGTGTGTCATCCAGTGCACTGTGAAGTGGCTGTGGTGTGTTCAAGAGAGATTACAAATCAATGCTTCTCCTGAGCCAGTCCACTGTCAATAGTCTTTCTGATATGCTATCGACACACTTCACATTCAGTGCAGAGCATGAGCTCCAAGACAAACATCGAATAACATGATGTTCATGATGAAATTGGACCATAAGGACTGTGTGTTTCCCTTAATTTGAAAGCGGTCAGCTTGCAACAGTATATATTAAAAAAAAAATACAAATAAATAACATTACAAATTCTATAGACCCCTTTCTACAGCCAACGTTGTTTACAAGCACAACCACACATACTGATGGCAGTGGAATATATTCAGAAATATTGACTGGCTGGTCCAGGGGGCATATTCCCTCGCCACTCCAGCCATCTTCTCGTTTCAGATTACCTCATGTACCCTGAATAAACACCCTTTTATTATGTTTATAAGAATAGTGGAACTGCCTCTCAAATCTCACTTTGTAGTCCAACCCCAAAATACCTAATGCTATGTGTGAGTGATTCATAATTAAACCCCCAACAAATTTAAAGGAGAGTTTACCATAAAATTAAAGTTCTGTCATAATTTACTCACCTTCATGTTCTTCCAAACCTGTATTAACTATTTCTTCTGTTGAACACACAAATAATATCTGTAACCAAATACTTGGTATATAATATGGTACCAGTTACAAGTTTGGAATAATCCAGATTTTGTAAAGTTTAAAGTTTCTGAAAGAACACATGCTTGCCAATAGCATTGTATATATATTATTAACATTTCAAATAACTGTTTTATATTTTAAAATACCTTAAAATGTAATGGTAACACTTTAGAATAGGGAACACTTATTCACTAACAACTTTTCCCTCAATAAACTCATAATGTGTTGCTTATTAATAGTTAGTAAGTTGTTAAGTTTATGTCTTGGGTAGGATTAGGGATGTAGAATAAGGTCATGTAGAATAAGCTATTAATGTGCTTAATTACTACTAATACATATTGTAATACAATACTAATACATACATTCTGCTAATATTCTAGTAATATGCATGCTAATAAGCAACCAGTTAAAAGACCCTAAAATAAAGTGTGACCAATGTAATTTATTCAGGTGATGGCAAAGCTCATTTAGTGTCACATGATCCTTCATAAATAATTATAATATGCTGATTGATGGTCAATTATTAATAATTGTTATTATTATAAATGTTGATTTAATTTTTTTATATACATTTTCCGAATTCTTTTTCGAAAAAAAATCTGTAAAATTATTTTCTACCAGATCATTATTCATTCATTAAGATTTTTCAGAAATGTTAATTTGGTTAACATATTGAATAATGTTCAAATGTTGCAAATATTTGAAACTCTAAACTGAATAAATCATTGTAATCATTCTAGCTGTTGGCACACATTTTTAACTTGGTTTGGTCTGATCGAGTTCTTTTAGAAGGTTCTCCTTTTAAAAGTCAAAAAGTCTATCATCTTCCTCGGGACCTTTTCTGTGACCTATCAACATGTTAATCATGCTAGCAACATGCTAATCATGCTAGCGACATGCTATCAACATGTTAATCATGCTAGCAACATGCTAGCTACATGCTAATCATGCTAGCAACATGTTATCAACATGCTAATCATGCTAGCAACATGCTAATCATGCTAGCAACATGCTAGAATCATGCTAGCAACATGCTAGCAAACATGCTACTCATGCTACCAACATGCTAATCATGCTAGTGACATGCTAGCAACATGCTAATCATGCTAGCAACATGCTAATAATGCTAGCAACATGCTAATCATGCTAGCAACATGCTAATCATGCTAGCAACATGCTAATAATGCTAGCAACATGATAAAAATCATGCTAGCAACATGCTAATCATGCTAGCGACATGCTAAAATCATGCTAGCAACATGCTAATCATGTTAGCAACATGATAAAAATCATGCTAGCAACAGGCTAGCAACATGCTAATCATGCTAGCAACATGGTAACAAGATGCGAATCATGCTAAAAATATGCTAGCAAACATGCTAGTCACTAGTATCTGTCCAGCGCCGAGTTTTGCCACTGCAAGCACCATTTCACATTTTCTTCTGGAAATGTACATTCTAGTTACTTTTGTTGTCTTTGAAATATGGATAAAGCGCACTGCAGAATGTGGTGACAACATTTTATGGTAAACTAAAATCTACTTAAATGTCATTTCTATTCATAAAAAGTTGTGTATTTAAATATTCAATATTTAAATATTTCAGTTTTCATTCAAATATATTTTTACTTACACATTTATAATGATAAAGTTGCAATTTAGTACATATGAAATATATTAACTTTAAATGTAATATTTAACAATGCCCTACAGTTAAACTTGCAAACAAGAACGTGTGCTGTAGTAATATAAGTAAAAATAAGTGTACTACTTTTAAGCACGACAAAGATTTTTAAAACCCAATCATTTTAAAAGTACTTGAAAGTAAAACTTTTACCAATTGCACATTATTAAAAGAAGCGGTCATGAAATTAATTATATTTAATTACATTAAGTTGTCCTTTATTTCATTATTATTATATTATACACCAAAAGCACACTTTTCTTTTTCTTTTTCGGAAGGGTGAGTCGGTCAGTCGGTCAGTTGGCTTTGTCTTTCATCAGTTGTGTATGAAAGTCAATAATCAGTTTTAGGTATTTGGTTTTAAAGTATGTTTAAACATTCTTAAAATGCCTTGAATTTATTTTGTTCTCTTATGCAGATAATCTGAATTTGCTTTATTTACTGTTCCTCAGCCATGGCTGTATAAATCAGTGTGTGTCATCCAGTGCACTGTGAAGTGGCTGTGGTGTGTTCAAGAGAGATTACAAATCAATGCTTCTCCTGAGCCAGTCCACTGTCAATAGTCTTTCTGATATGCTATCGACACACTTCACATTCAGTGCAGAGCATGAGCTCCAAGACAAACATCGAATAACATGATGTTCATGATGAAATTGGACCATAAGGACTGTGTGTTTCCCTTAATTTGAAAGCAGTCAGCTTGCAACAGTATATATTTTCAAAATAATACAAATAAATAACATTAACAAATTCTATAGACCCCTTTCTACAGCCAACGGTGTGTTTACAAGCACAACCACACATACTGATGGCAGTGGAATATATTCAGAAATATTGAATGGCTGGTCCAGGGGGCATATTCCCTCGCCACTCCAACCATCTTCTCGTTTCAGATTACTTCATGAACCCTGAATAAACACCCTTGTATTATGTTTATAAGAATAGTGGAAATGCCTCTCAAAATTCACTTTGTAGTCCAACCCCAAAATACCTAATGCTATGTGTGAGTGATTCATAATTAAACCCCCAACAAATTTAAAGTAGAGTTTACCATCAAATTAAAGTTCTGTCATAATTTACTCACCTTCATGTTCTTCCAAACCTGTATTAACTATTTCTTCTGTTGAACACACAAAATAATATCTGTAACCAAATACTTGGTATATAATATGGTACCAGTTACAAGTTTGGAATAATCCAGATTTTGTAAAGTTTAAAGTTTCAGAAAGAACACATGATTGCCAATAATATTGTACATATATTATTAACATTTCAAATAACTGTTTTATATTTTAAAATATCTTAAAATTTAATGGTAACACTTTAGAATAGGGAACACTTATTCATTATTAACTACGACTTTTCCCTCAATAAACTCATAATGTGTTGCTTATTAATAGTTAGTAAGTTGTTAATTTTATGTCTTGGGTAGGATTAGGGATGTAGAATAAGGTCATGTAGAATAAGCTATTAATGTGCTTAATTACTACTAATACATGTTGTAATACAATACTAATACATACATACTGCTAATATTCTAGTAATATGCATGCTAATAAGCAACCAGTTAAAAGACCCTAAAATAAAGTGTTACCAATGTAATTTATTCAGGTGATGGCAAAGCTCATTTAGTGTCACATGATCCTTCATAAATAATTATAATATGCTGATTGATGCTCAATTATTAATAATTGTTATTATTATAAATGTTGATTTAATTTTTTTATATACATTTTCCGAATTCTTTTTCGAAAAAAAATCTGTAAAATTAGCTTTCTACCAGATCATTATTCATTCATTAAGATTTTTCAGAAATGTTAATTTGGTTAAACATATTGAATAATGTTCAAATGTTGCAAATATTTGAAACTCTAAACTGAATAAATCATTGTAATCATTCTAGCTGTTGGCACACATTTTTAAACTTGGTTTGGGTCTGATCGAGTTCTCTTTTAGAAGGTTCTCCTTTTAAAAGTCAAAATGTCCTATCATCTTCCCTCGGGACCTTTTCTGTGACCTTAAGCATAGAGAGCATTCTTTTTTCCTTTCTGAGAGCAGAGGTTATTTTAAATATGGTGCTACGGAAGTGATTTTATAAATGAGCCCATCAAGTGACTCTTCTGAATGTTTAGAAGTGATCTTGGCTTGTATACTGATTTTGTTTTTTTAATGGCAGGTGGTGTAAAGGCCTGAGATAAATGAAAAGACGTCTTTGAAGATGTATGAGCTCTCTCAGCCAAACTGTCCTTGACGTACTCAGAAAACATACAATAACTTTCAGAACTGACAACCAACACACTCCTAAACAAATAAATAAATACGTAAATAAATAAACAAATACCATTCATTAAAAGTAAAAATGACTCAAAAAACTTTCTGACAGACATAACTCAGAAAGTCAAGTTGAAAGCAAGATAAATATCATTCATCCTAAAAGGCTAAAGAACTCACATTTAAATATGTAAAGGTTAACCAAACCTTGTTTTTACTGCTGCCTTTAGATCCTTGTGAAGAATATTGATGTTATAATCCAAAGGGTGATGCTTGTTTACTTCTGTCTGACCTCAAGTGAATCGCCCACTTGTTTTTAAAACAGTTTTACAAAAATTGCTGTAAATTTACAGGCTATCCAAGATGTAGAGCTTGTTTCTTTATCAGAACAGATTTGGAGAAATGTAGCATTACATCACTTGCTCACCAATGGATCATCTGCAGTGAATGGGTGCCGTCAGAATGAGAGTCCAAACAGTTCACAAGTAATCTGTACGACTCCAGTTCATCAGTGAGTGTCTTCAAAAACTACATTCGTAATAAACAAACGCATCATAAAGGTGTTTTTAAACTTCAGACAAACCATAAATCCATAATATTTCTTTCTCAGGTAAAAAAAGGTTGTCTCGTCTGAATCAGGAAAGAGATATGCACAGATCAAATACGGTTTATAAGCGAAAACAGTCCAAATCATTTCGAAACCAATATATCAGTGGATTTTGATATGAGAGGACAACTGGGGGGGTTGACTTTTTCACTATAAGCGTTATTAATTATTATGGATTATTGACTTGGATTTTGACAAGAAGCAATAGTTTAAAGTTAATGATGGATTTGTTTCTTACAAACATGCAGCTTTTTGCTTCACAAGACACTGGAGTTGTTTAGATTGATTGTTGTGATGTTTTGTGATCAGCTGTTTGGACTCTCATTCTGACGGCACCCATTCACTTTATTCACCCATTCACATTAACTATTGCTTTAACAACTATATTTGACACAATAGAATCCATGGACCAAAGAACTGTTATATCTGCTAAGGGGCATTTCTTAAAGCCACAGCAGCAAAAACCTTGAATGTTTATAAGGGTTGGCGAGAGGGTGAAAACAAAAACAACTTACTAATATTATAAATGGACCTCGGGGTGAAAAATGTGATAATAAAAACTGTATGCTATGACTCCTTTAAAGTTCTCCATGCACACGGTAAATGTCATCCCCAGTAAACCCCTCCTAGACTATCCATCACATTTTGATTGGAGCGTGTTTGTGTTTCAATCCGTTTCTCTAGATTTTTATATTTGAGAATAATATCTACTATCGGGCCACTGTGGAGAACAGATCCATCCGTCTTGTTTCCACTGGGAAGGAGGGTGTGATATTCAACGGCCTGAGTGACTGGCTCTATGAAGGTATGAACAATTTGAATAAAAACATGGATATTTGTTTTAATGCCTTGCTAATTTAATTAAGGTTTTGTCAGGACAAGGATTTGTCTTTACCGAGACCTACAATGAACTATAATCTTCATGAAACAAGTTGTGTCTGATGTGGAAGAGGCAGATTTTGATGGTGATAGATATTGTTAAAGAGGCAGATATGATGGTGATAGATTCTGTGCATTGTGTGCAAGTAACAAAGCAAGAACAATCAATATCCCTGCATTTCCCAGAATGCACCACTGCCTTTGACAAGACTCAGCGGTCGTGGATTTTAGCTTCGTGTGCTGCGAGTCTCCCATTTAAACTTTAATCTGGGCTCATATTAAAGAGACTGACCCTTGCCATGAGTTTATGAGGCGCCGAAGGTCTCGAAATTGACACGTATTATTTATTGAAGAGGATGAATGTATTAAAGAGAGCAGAGACTCATTCTGACCTGTTTCTGATGCTCCTGATCTCAGTCTCTTTGCTTCGGTTTTCAGTATGTATGATTTATCATCCACCATATTTGCATTCTTTTTGTTTGTTTGTTTGTTTGTTTTGTACATATTGATTGGGGTAGTTTTGGCTCAGCGAGTCTGATTGGACGACCCACATTCAAAGCCATTGTAAAACAGCTATTAATCACACACCTGTGATGTCATTTAAATGTTATATCAATGCGCCAATTTCTTGGTAACCATAAACAGACTACAGGGTTAATGCCATCATGCTGAAATCATTCTTTGACATTTCGAATATACAGCACATCTAGGTTTATTGGATACATATGTGCAAATGCATTATACTTTAAATTAGTTAAATATACTAAAAGCAATTAGCTGAACTTGTAGTGCCTTTTTAAGTTAAGTAGGACTTCGGTACATCTTTGTATGTCATTTCATAATTACTTATTGTCTTTGAAATTTGGTTAAAGTGTACTGCTGAACATACTTATATGCATTTATGGTGAACTGAAATATACTTTAATGTGTTTTCTTTTGAAACCTGCATGTGTATTCTAATGCATTTCTAATTACACATTTGTAAAGATGAAGTTGCAATTTAGTACATTTAAAGTATAACGTAGGTTAGTCAACAAATCAAAGCTCAACAAAAGTAATTAAAACATAATGAGGAGTGTGTGTGTGTGTGTGTGTGTGTGTGTGTGTGTGTGTGTGTGTGTGTGTGTTGTTTGTGTGTGTGTGTGTGTGTGTGTGTGTGTGTGTGTGTGTGTGTGTGTGTGTGTGTGTGTGTGTGTGTGTGTGTGTGTGTGTGTGTGTGTGTGTGTGTGTGTGCCTCAGAAGAAAAAAGTTGCTTAATACATTCATGTATTCATGTTTACTCAGCCAATTTATGAAAACTTGAATATACAAATTAGCCTTAAATTGATTTTTCTGAGGCAATAAGTTTGCAAGACTTTTTTCAAGTAAAGTTAGCAAATCATCCACGGGGGTTGGGCATTGTATACCTTATTTCTGATAAAAAATGCCTCATTCCAATTTATTGTGGCTACTAATAATCTATGAACACTTATTAATGCATAGCGAGTTCTTGCTGACATGCTATTGCATTGTTGGCCATGAACAAGTGTTTAATTCTAGTAATCGAGCTGTATCTCAGTAAGCTTGGAGTGAGACAGAGCAATGTCCTGCCAAATGAGGGGGAAAACGCACTCTACACTCCAGAGGCTGTAATACAGAAACTTCTTATTTTGATTCTGCACTTAAGATTTGAATAAAGGAAATGACCATGGTTATTAAAATAGATAGGATGGGACACTAATTTAGTTTCTGTAATACAGCCCCAGGACTCCAAATCTCACAACTCTTTTTCCAGTCTGTGCTGCCCACATTGGGTTCCAACCTGTTGGTTCAAGTTTACATGTGCCCCATGGAGCCTCTCTGAACTGTCCTTGACATGGGTTTTAAGGTCAGTCATTGTTCATGTTAATGGCTCACAGCCATCAAGTTCACGCGCAGATCCTCTGAATGATTAATGAATCGTCAAGCTTTGTACAGTCTGAGGCTGTTGAATACATTCCAGAGTGTGTTCTGTGTTTGGAGGGGAACAGGTGGCCATGCATTCATTGACAATGGAGTTTATGCCTGCTGGACCCTTCTGAATATGAAGTTCCCTGATGTGCTTAGAAAAAGGTTAATGTATGTTAATTCAGATTACCCATGCCAACCCAAAAAGGCTAAAACGACTGATATCCATCATTACAAGAGCAGTTTAATTCCTCCAGCTGTATAGAGTTGCATTAAAGTCGAACGATCCGCAGCGTTCATTTACTTAATGTGATTTGAAAGTGGCTGAAAGTTATTATAAGGAAAGTGTTCTAATCAATTTCACCCCTACACATTCTCCTCTCTGTAATTTGGAGATCAAGAATGTAGATTGTTGCATTGTTGTGAGTATGCTTTCTTGGAGTAGTTCATCACTTTACCGAGAGGATATTAATTGCCTCAATCAGTCTGCATAATCAATGCTGAGTTTTAATTACCCCTGGATAATCAGTGAACCGCATGTAGTTCTTGCTGTGGCAGACCACGTCTGCTCTAATGAAGATCATGAAATGAACCCTGCAAGAAGCTCACAGTAAGGCGCAGTTGTGTGACTTTCGCTTCTGCGTGTTCACAAGATCGTAGGACGTCCCGTTTGCCATTTTATGATTCAGAAGTTTGCTCACTAATTACTGCTGTCCTTTTTGCCCAACCTGCAGCAGTATGGACTTCATAGCAGCGATTAAAGCGGAAAGAAGCCTGTTCTCAGTCTCTAACACTAAACTAAGTATACAGTGAAACTTTAATTTTTTGAAGTTTAGAATATTTAGCTCCTTAATAATTATCTTATTGGAGAACTTTTCAGATGTCTATCAGAAACATGTATAATTTATAGGAAGGCTTAGGGATACTTTTTCATAATGGTGTAATTTTAATGGAACGATTCACCAAAAAAAAAAAAATGTAGATGTAGCTTGTTTTTTAATTGGAACAGATTTGGAGAAATGTAGCATTACATCACTTGCTCACCAATGGACCCTCTGCAGTGAATGGGTGCCGTCAGTATGAGAGTCCAAACAGCTGATAAAAAAATCACAATAATCCACATGACTCCAGTTCATCAATTACAGTCCATTAGGACTGTTTTCACTTGTAAACAGTGCTTTATCTGTGCATATTCCTCTCCTGATTCAGATAAGACAACTTGAGAAAGTAATGGATGGAGTACTCGTAGCTGCAAACTACAGTTTAAAGTAAAACATTACTTGATAATGTATTTGCTTCATACAAACACGCAGCTTTTAATGTCACACTTAATTGATTTCTCTGGAGTGGTGTGGATTATTGTGATATTCTATCAACTGTTGACTCTCAATCTGACGGCACCCATTCACTGCAAATGATCCAATGGTGAGCAAGTGATGTAATGCTAAGTTTCTCCAAATCTGTTCAGATAAAGAAACAAACTCATCTACATCTTGCATAGCCTTGGGGTGAGTACATTTTCAGTAAATGTTCATTTTTGGGTGAACTTTTCCTTTAAGCGCTAAATCTGGCAGAACTTCCCGCACTCCAGACAGATTTTGAAACGTTTATGACAGACCTCCCTACACCTCACAGCTGTATGCTGCTGGCCAGCATTTCTTGCTTTTCATTTGCGTTAAGTTCAGCAGTTTCCGATGTTTAAACTTGCTTTGCACTACTGTCAATCCCACAATCCCCCTTCCAAGCCTGCCATTCAGCTCCCATAGAGAATTCACTGAACATGCTGCTCGTTCTGTGGCAGAGAGCATGTATGTTAAGAAAGCCAAACTTCACCACACATTAATGTTTCGCTCTCAGTACTCGTTGCAGTTGGCTGTCCTCATATGACCTTATGTTTTGGTTGGAACAGTCTGTGATGCTTGTAGCTGAAATGAAGCAATTATTATTAAAGATTAATTTACTTTAATATCATCTTTCTTTTGTCATCTGACTTGCATCCCATTATCCAGTGATCTCAGAGGCTGGTTTTGAGAACACATGCGTACAGCTTCTTGTTTTTCTGCTAACTGGATATCATTAATCTGATTAAAGCGTGTGTTCGGTTTGTGTGCAGTCATATCCTGAGGTGTCATTGCAGCGTTTAGAACGCAGTCTCTTACTGAGACTCTCTACTGCCCCCTGCTGAAGTGAGATACATGTGTTATAAAGAGATAAGAAAACTCATATTTAAAGGGCTTTACCTTTTAAATATACACCACTGTTTGTTTGTTTGTTTGAAATAAATGTATGGTTTTATTCAGCAAAGATGCATTGAATTGATCAAAAGTGACTGTATAGACATTCGTAATGTTGCAGAAGTTGTAAACGTATTTTCTGTTCACTAAAGAATCTTAAAATAAAAAAGAGCATCACAGCTGTTTTCACATTTATTAACAGTAAATATGATACTAATTATATACCCAAAGGATTAACAGCAGAATGTAACTAAATATTTAGTTGCAAAGTTGCCGTGATTTGCCATTCTATGTACTAATCCTAAAAACATGGCTTGTGACTGGAAAAGTGCACTCATTTGAAAACAGTTCTGCTGTCATGGTACCAAATAAAATAAAAAAATAGCAATTGTAGTAGCATTGCAACTTTGATTTGGTCACTCCTCTCACTGCTGCAAGCAAACCTGTTAGATAAACGCACTGTCTCAGTGTCATACAGAGTGTAAAACAGTCCTTTAGATTAGCTGCTAATGAGGCCGATGTGTTTTACACACCTCTGTATAACAGGAGGGAATAATCACATAGTTTTAGCAGTTCACACAAATGACTAGCCCTCTTTCAATACCCTCCAATTTGCAGCTGGGAGATATACTCTGCTCATATTCTGCCCTCCTCCCAAAAGAAGTGTCAATTAATGCTGTTCTCGAGCTAAAATTGAACAGTGTGCTCTCATGAGTTGTGCACTGTTGGGATGGTCGGGACGGTCGACTAGTCGTCTGGTTCACAGCGTAATTTCTCCTGTGTGACTGCAGCAGCAGGAGTTTCTGTAGTGTGTCACAGCTGGAGCGCTACAAAAATAATAACGACCATACAACGGTCTTTATGAAATCTTCATGAGGCGGAGCTCCACGTTTACACTGAAATGCTAAATCATTAATATAAGGAACAGAAGCTAATCCTCAAATGCCTACATTTTCTGAGTAATTAGAAATCATTTTATTTTAAGAATTTGGTATTTGGTATTGGTAATAAAACAATGCATTTTTGTTAATTGAAATAAAGAACAATTTAAAGAAAAATATAAACATTGACTTGACATCTAAGTGAAATAAAATGTGAAAAGTTGAATAACTAAACTGATATAAAAATATCAAGTTAATAAGTTAAAGCTAAATATAATTACCAAGTAATACAAGCTATAAAAGTGCATAGCAAAATTACTCAAACTTAACATAAATTAAAATTGTTCTTCTTTTCAAATTATTGCTAAATTCTTTAACAGCCTACAAGTTTGATTTAGCAGAATGCAAGTTGTGGAATATTTCTTATGAAAGAACGCTGTTTCTTTTTAAAAGAAGAAAAACAAGACCGTGTAGTAGCGTTTGAAGTGACAAATGGCTTCAGTTGAGTGATTGCGTTCGCATGCGCTAGCGGAGCTGATCAGACCTCCACAGGCCTTCACCCTCATTGAATTATCTTCTCAATGAACTCCAGCTAATTAAGTTGCTAATGGTTCGTTAGAAGCCTGTTATTACCCTGATGAATCCAATGAAGGTGATGAACAACGCTAAAGTCATGTTTGTTAGGGCTCTTTTGAATCTTAGAAATGTGCTGCTTACAGACATAGAAAGACGTGTGGAACGTGAACAATGGATCTGTTTGATTGATTGATCTCTCATTGGTGCAGTATGTTCAATATAAAGCAGAAATCAGCCGACTCGAAACTAAAGATGTACTCTATTTGTAGATTTAACTGGTGTGTGTGTCCAGGGAAAAGGGCAAAACAACAGCTTTTGCGATCTAATTTGTTGTTTATTGTCTACATACACGTCTTCCTGAGAAATATTCACACCCAGAGAGGAAAGACAGGACATAAAAGTGAATTGGTGTATTATGAATAAGTGAATATTTATGCAAATATTGAGTAAAAATGTACTTCTGTGTTGAAAATGTAGTCACATTTTATTTTAAGGTCCAATTCTCGCTATCAACAAACCATTAACTTTGACTTTGCCTCAATAAACTACTAATTATTAATAGTTAGTAAGGTAGTTGTTATGTTTAGGTATTGGTTAGGGATGTAGAATATGGTCATGCAGAATATGTGCTTTATAAGCGCTCATAAACAGCCAATGTGTTGTTAATAGGCATGCTAATGAGCAACTAGTTAATAGTGAGATTTGGTCCCTATACTAAAGTGTTATCAATAATAAACTTTCCTGTGGGGGGGTAGGAAAATTACACCCATATCTTGCAAATTTTGTTAACATTTTCCAATTCTGACTTTTTTATCATCATTTCTTGTGATTATACAAGTATATATATTATAGTTAACTCAAAATTGTCAGAACTGTGTTTTATAAACTTACAGTTTTAAGAAAGTTCGTAAACTTGCAATAAAAAAATGGCGATTCAATTGCCAAGTTGTCCGTAGAGGGTTGACTTAACAACTACCCTACTAACTATTAATAAGCAGCTGATTAGGAGTTAATTGAGGCAAAGTCATAGTTAATGATTTGTTAATAACAACAATTTGACCTTAAAATATAGTTTGACCGAATTCTTGATTTTTTTTTATTCTCAGAATTGCAAGAATCCGGTCACACTTTATTTTAAGGTGAAATTCTGAGATAAAGGCAAAATGTGTCACTGCATTCACATTCACTGCAACGCTGGAACGTTTACCAGGTTTAGTAGTTGTTGTTGTTGTTTTGGATAATGGGAGGAAAATGGATAATGGAAATGCTGGGTTTAAACAGTAAAGTTTTATGGCCTAAACTATCAGCTTATTTCCCCCTATTCCACAACTGTGTCCTCTGATTAAAGAAGGACAAGTACGAGAGGACTGTGTGTGTGCTAGACACGGCTTTACTGTCCTCCAGCTCTCAAAACACACACTCCTGTTTCATCCGTCATTCAGCTCTGCCATTAAACCTCCCTGTGTGAGCAATCAACAGCCCAACAAGCTTCCTGGCGCACTACTGAGAGTGTGAGTGTGTGTTTGGCAGAGGAAAGGGCACAGAGAGACACAATGAGAGAGAGATGTGTTTGCAGGATTTCTGATATCTTACGCCTAATGAGAGACGTTTTTGCTGTTTTGTACAGAGATGTCTGCGGCAGGCTTGCTTTGGTTCATCCACAGGTCAGCATCTCTGTAATGATCAGATTCATTGTAAAGCTCCCATGATAGTCACAAGCATTTTCTCTGAAATATCCCCATCATGCTCTCTGGGCATTAAAAGACGTTATTGAAACTGTCAGCTGCTGGTGCAGTTATTGTCCTCAATGGTATTATAGAGCTTGTTCAACCAAAAAATGTGACTCAAAATGTTTTCCAAGCTATTGCTTATGGACCCATGACTCGAAATGCACAGGATTGTGGGATACCATTGGCAGTGAAGGATACGTCTGATGTTAACCAAGGGCAGGCATCTCTTTAGGCAAGATGTTACGCAAACATGGATCTGGACGTGTTTTTAAGTCTTGTTACTTCTAAGAAGCCTTCGTACTGACTGAAAAGTGGTCACACGTCATTTTAAGGTTCTCGCTATTAACAAAACATTAACTATGACTTTTGTTTCAATAAACTCATAATTTGCTGCATATTAATAGTTAGTAAAATAGTTGTTAAGTTTAGATATTGGGAAGGATTATGGATATAGATGATGGTCATGCAGAATATGGACTTAAGTACTAATAAACAGACATGTTAATAATATTCATGCTAATAAGCAGCTTGTTAATAGTGATAATTGGTCCCTGAAAATCCATTTTTTAGGGCTTTGAAGCCAACATTCAAAAATGAATTGAGCAAGAAAGAGTTTAGCAGTATGCAATATTAAAACAATATTTAATATTTACCAAATGTCTGCTACAAATAAAAGTAGTTTGAAAATACATAACTTAAATACATAGTCTACATAAATGAATGTCAATTAGAAAAAGTGCTGCATGTTAACACTGAAAATGCCTTATAAATTTGTACATGGTGTAATTGTGCATGGATTTGTGAAAATGAGATTTACTTCAGATTCAAAATCATATTTATATCAGAAGACACACTCATTTCAGGTTAATATTTGTATTCTTCATTTTCATTCAAATTGGCAAACATGTAGAAAACAGTGTTAATCTCAACCGCAATGATCAGTATTATTGCAGTATATATCAATATAAGATACATTATTTTATATTCATTTGTGTTAATTAATAAACACTACTAGGCTCTGTAAGATTGTATAATATTTTTGAAGGAAGTTTTATGCTCACAAAAGCTGCATTTATTTGATCAAAAACTAACAGTAATATTTTGAAATATCATTTCAAAATAAGTGTTTTCTGTTTTAATCACTACATGTTAAATAACTGTTTTCTTTTTTTTGTATATTTTAAAATGTAATTTTTTCCTATGATGCAAAGCTGAGATTTCAGAATAATCACCAGTCTTCAGTGTCACAAAGGCATTCTAATATGCTGATTTGCTGCTCAAGAAAAAGATATTATTATTATTATTACAATGTTGAAGTATTTTTGTTACTTTTTTATTTTTTCTGGATTATTTGATGAATAGAAAGTTCAAAAGAACATTGTTTATTTTAAATAGAAGTCTAACATCATGTCTTTATTAATTTAATGCAACCTTGCTAGATAAAAGTTTACATTTAAATAAAAAAGTATAATCTTTCCACAAACCGTATATATTACCATTACATAATCGTATGAACTAAAAAAAAGTTGAAAACAAAAATGGAAATATATAAACAGTGTCTAACAACTATTAATAGCTGTCCAAATCCTCGGATGTCAACATAAGCTCTCTGAGCACATTCTTTCACTCACTCTCTCTGTGATGAAGTGAGCTGAACTCTGCTGAACATGCGACTTCCTGCCCATTTGAGCACAGGAAGAGGGGTCAGACCCTATTTCCGCTGCCATTGGTGGCGTCCAGAAATTGCTTTTTTTCCCTGAGATTGTAGAAGAGAAGGGGCACTTGATGGAGAGGGCCGGCACTCTCTCTCGCCGGCCCCGCTGAGATTACAGTCCGCCCCGTGATTTATGGGCCAGAACCTTCCTGTGAGGGAAGCAAAGATTCATCCAGAAACAGGTGGTTACGGAGAAATGCTCTTAACTGCGGCCAGGTGCATCGGCTGTATCCGAATGAAGATGGGAAATCTGAGTGTGTGTGTGTGTGTGGATGTAGCTGGAATGAGACCTGAGAGACCCTGTGTTATGGATGATTACTTTTTACTATTCCTGCAATTATTCGAGTGATTGAACCGCTGTGATATATGACTGAGAGAAACTCCTGAATCTTTCTCACACAGCGGAGATCTTTAAGTCCCACATCGCACACTGGTGGTCTCCGGATGGGGCCAGGCTCGCGTACGCGACCATCAACGACACGCTGGTGCCCAAAATGGAGATCCCCATGTTCACCGGCTCCGTCTACCCTACAGCAAGACTATACCATTACCCCAAGGTAAAGATTCAGCTCGGCCGTAAACATGAGGATATAGTGCTGAAGATGATAATATGTTATGCTTGAATGTTTTTCTTCCAGGCAGGAGAGGAAAACCCCATCATCTCTCTTTATGTGGTGAATCTCAATGGCCCTCTGCACACTGTTGAGATGAGAAGACCGGAGGACCAAAGAATAGGGTGGGCCGACTGTACTAGTGCTATTTATTTAATTGATTTTTGTCAGCCATTTTTAATTTAGTATTAATCTTTTAAATTTGTCTTAGTCTTAGTCCTGTGTCAAATGTACTTTTTTTGTTAGTCGACCTTGTCCTGTTTTTGTTCAGTCAAGTTTTAATTGACTAAGAGTCAGATTTACTGAACAGGGCAAATTAGCTTTGGAGCGAAATTCCAGAAAATTCTGCGGGTGATTTACGTACCCAAAAATGATATTTTCCATAATGACCAGCGCAATCTATCAAGAGCAATGCAAATTACCACCTGCTTTCAGACATGCTTTTTGGGGTGTTAAATAATGTTATTTGACAAGTGCAAATGTTAGTCGATCCCCGTGTTTCATTTGAATACTCTCCTCCCATAAATATTACCTCTGAAAGGGAAACTCCTACAAATGTATAATCAATAATGTCAGGCACAAAATGAACTATGTCCACACGTCTTCAGCGCTAATTCTTCACTGTGTTTTTAGTAAATCCTAACAGTACTACTTTAATGCCAAAAGTCGTCTGCGCTGGTGCAAGCTGTCAATAAATCTGTCCCTTTATGGCTGAGCATTTTTGTCTAGTTTTAGTAACGTCTCGGTTACGTATGTAACCCTCGTTCCCTGAAGGAGGGAACGGAGACGTCACGTCGGATGACCGACGAATTGGGATCTCGCCAGAGAGACCTATCCACTTCGAGTGTAACTAAACGAGCCAATGGACATTGGCATGCGATCATTGCATCCAGCTGCCGCTGATCACAGCGTGAGTATTAAGAAGATGCCGGTGCACCGCATTAATCATGATTTCGCTGAGGAGCCGAGCCAGAGACCCGGCCGCCCAGCGGTGGTTACAGCAACTGTGGCGACGGGACGTGACGTCTCCGTTCCCTCCTTCAGGGAACGAGGGTTACATACGTAACCGAGACGTTTCCTTTCAGTCGGTCACTCCGAGTCACGTCAGATGACCGACGAATTGGGATCCCTACCAAAGCGCCACAGGAGCTGCCCCTTCCAGCGCCCTGTGTAGACCTCCTGATCCTTCCTATAAGGCAGACGATAGGACCGGGCTACACAGAGAAGGTCGACTACTGCTGTCCCTAGAGCAACCCAACAGTAGGATTTGACTAACACTGGGAAAGTGTGCCCTTCCACTTGGAAGAGGCACACTGCGGAGTCACCTCCTCCCAGAGGGGGTTAAGTGACATTACTCACGTGAAGTAACCCCGTAGGGCCCAATGCACATGGAAGTCTCTGTGATGGCTCAGGCTGCATCATTAGAGATGGCAGAACGTGGTCTACCTGGGGAACACGGTTCCAATAAGCATACCGTGGAAAACACATATGGGATCCCAACAGGGTCACTCATATGGGCACTAGCCTCACCCCAGATTTCAAGAATTCATTGGCTGAAAGGCCTGGCGCCATACGTTCCGCCACGTCTGGGCACCGGAGTGCTGGAGGACTCGACAGGGTTTGCCCGGTCAGGGAACTCTCTGGAGAATAAGGCGTTTAGGGACGCCGCAAGCCGACTCTGAACAGGGCCTCTCAGTGCCACTACCCGTTTGAGGTGAGAACACAGGAGGAAACCGGTTCGACACGCAGGCTATAGAACCTAGCGAACGTGTTGGGAGTCGCCCAACCCGCAGCTCTACAGATGTCTGCTAGTGAGGCGCCACGAGCCAGCGCCCAGGACGATGCCACACGCCCTAGTGGAGTGAGCACGCAACCTGAGCGGGCAGGGCACACCTTGTGCTTCATAGGCCAAGGTGATAGCATCCACTATCCAGTGGGCCATCCTCTGCTTGGAAACAGCCTTCCCCTTCTGCTGTCCTCCGTAGCAGACAAAGAGCTGCTCTGAGGTCCTAAAGCTCTGAGTTCTATCCGTGTACTGTCGCAGTGACACGTACCGGACAGAGCAAAGCTAGGGCTGGGTCTGCCTCCTCCGGGGGCAGCGCTTGCAGATTCACTACCTGGTCCCTGAAGGGAGTGGTAGGAACCTTGGGCACATAGCCGGGCCGGGGCCTCAGTGTTGCACTGGAGTCAGCCGGCCCAAACTGAAGGCACGAATCGTCGACCGAAAATGCCTGCAGGTCCCCCACCCTCTTGATCGAGGCCAATGCAGTCAGGAGTAGGGTTTTCATAGATAGAAACTTCAATTCGACTGACTGCAAAGGCTCAAAGGGGGCAGTTATTAGGGCTCTTAGCACCAAAGCCAAATCCCAAGAGGGTAGAGAGGGGGGCCTAGGAGGGTTCAACCTCCTGGCCCCTCTAAGAAACCTGACAACCAGATTGTGCTTCCCCACCGACTTCCCCTCTACGGGGTCGTGGTAAGCAGAAATAGCGGCCACATAAATCTTAAGGGTGGACGGGGACAGCCTACGCTCCAACCCTTGCTGTAAGAAGGAAAGCACAGCTCTGATCGAGCATCTCCGGGGGTCCTCCTGGTGGGAGGAACACCATTCGATGAACAGGTTCCACTTCAGAGTATAGGCCCGTCTCGTGGACGGTGCCCGTGCTGAAGTGATAGTGAGTGCTACCTCCTGGGGTAGGTCAGCTAGAACCTCCGCGTCCCATCCAGGGACCATACGTGGAGTTTCCACAGGTCCGGGCGCGGGTGCCATAGGGTGCCCCGTCTCTGAGAAAGCAGATCCTTCCTCAGAGGAATTGGCCAGGGAGGGGCTGTCACGAGGAGCATGAGTTCCGGGAACCAGGTCCTGTTGGGCCAATATGGAGCCACTAACAAGACCTGCTCCTCATCCTCCCTGATCTTGCACAGTGTCTGTGCTAGTAGGCTCACTGGGGGGAACGCATATTTGCGCAGGCCCCGGGGCCAGCTGTGTGCCAGTGCATCCGTGCCGAGCGTTGCCTTGGTTAGGGAGTAGAACTCTTGGCAGTGGGTGGTTTCTGGAGATGCAAACAGGTCGACCTGAGCAGCTCCGAACCGTCCCCAAATCAGCTGAACCGCCTGGGGATGGAGTCTCCACTCGCCTGGAAGTGCTGCTCGAGACAGCTCGTCGGCTGCCCGATTGAACACTCCTGGGATGTGGATGGCACGAAGGGACCTCAGATGCTTCTTTGATATACGCAACGGTCGCAGTGTTGTCCGTACGGACCAGAACGTCCTTGCGCTGAAGGTGCCCTCTGAGACGGCTCAGGGCAAGGCGTACTGCTAGCAACTCGAGGCAATTGATATGCCAATGCAGTTGGGGACCCGTCCAAACCCCTGATACTGCGTGCCCGTTGTACGTGGCTCCCCAGCCTGTGGTCGAGGCATCTGTGAATACCACAGCATGCCTGGATACCTGCTCCAGGGCACTCCTGCCCGAAGGAACGAGGGATCTGACCACGGCCTGAAGGTCTTGCGGCAGGCCGGTGTAATCTGAACCCGGTAAGTGCCGCGTTTCCACGCCCACCTCGGGATTCGGCCATAGAGCCAGTGCTGAAGCGGTCTCATATGGAGCAGACCGAGCGGAACTGTCACCGCAGCTGCAGCCATATGCCCCAGGAGCCTCTGAAAGAGTTTCAGTGGAACCGCCGTCCTGCCTGATAAGGTCTTGAAGCAGTTCAGCACTGACTGAGCACGTTCCTGGGTGAGGCGTGCTGTTTGGTTGACCGAATCGAACTCCATGCCGAGAAAAGAGATCCTCTGCGTTGGCACGAGTTTGCTCTTTTCCCATTTGACCCGAAGGCACAGCAGGCTGAGGTGCTTGAGCACCAGGTCCCTGTGTGCAGACAACTGCTTGCGAGACTGTGCGAGTATGAGCCAGTCGTCGAGGTAGTTGAGAATGCGCACACCTTGTTCTCTCAGGGGGACAAGGGCCGCCTCCACGACTTTGGTGAAGACGCGAGGCGACAGGGACAGCCCGAAGGGCAGGACCTTGTACTGAAACGCCTGTCCCTCGAACGCGAAACGCAGGAATGGCCTGTGTCGCGGGAGGATCGAGACATGAAAGTACGCGTCCTTCAGGTCGATTGCTGCAAACCAATCTAGGGGACGGACGCATCCAAAAATGCGTTTCTGCGTCAACATCTTGAACGGCAGCTTGTGAAGTGCACGGTTCAAAACTCGCAGATCCAAGATCGGTCGTAACCCACCACCTTTCTTGGGCACAATGAAGTAGGGGCTGAACAACCCCGACCTCATATCGGCTGGAGGGACCGGCTCTATCGCGTCCTTCGTCAGTAGGACTGCGATTTCCGCATGCAAGACAGGAGCATCGGCGGGTTTGACTGAAGTGAACCGGATGCCCCTGAACTTGGGGGGACGCCGGGCGAACTGAATCGCATAGCCGAGTCTGATGGTCCGTAGGAGCCACAGAGACGGACTGGGGAGCGCTAGCCAGGCTCCGAGAGACCGTGCCAGCGGCACCAACGGAGCCACCGACGTACCCGTGGTGGGGCAGCGATGTGGAACACAGGGACCCGGCCCGGGGCCTGTGAAGGCCTGGCCTGTGATGGCAGGGGGCGGGGTCTGGGTGTGTAGTGTAACACTCACCTGATTCCTCCTCGTGTGGGAGGAAACGCAGGAGCCCGGCTTGCGTGTGACGACTTGTAGCAGGGGCTTGAGTGCTACTGCCCTTATCCGATTCCACAAATGGGCAGGAGGGGTGCTCTTGGGCAACCCCCCCCTGCCTGGCAAGAGAGGAGGAAGGAAGTGATCCCGTGATGCACGGTACACCACTCTCCTCCTCTTGAGACCCAGAGACTAAGGAACCTGGTCTTTTATTGAAGTTTTGGGAACAAAACAAAACGAAACAAAGGATTCTCCACCCGGCCCTCCTCCGGGGGAGGGAGTGGTGCGGTCACCATCTCCCGACGAGCAGTTCCCTCCATCTCTGGGTCGCCCGTCTCAGGGCCTCTTGCACTTGCGCTTGCCGCCGGGTCTGGCGGGGGCCTGGACGGGCTGTGCGTCCTGTCTGTGACCGGCTCCACGACGCCGCACGGTGGAAGGCTGCTGCCGCGGCGTGGGAGCGGGGGCGGCCACAGGGGGGCGCCCACGGCGACGAGCAGGCTGAGGGGCTGCAGCCGGAGTGGAAGCAGCAGCGGGTTTCCTCCGGCGCATGATGTGCTTAATCGCCTCAGTCTGCTTCTGTGCTGCCGAAAACTGCTGGGCACAGCTCTCGACAGCGTCGCCGAAAAGGCCGGTCTGTGACACGGGAGCATTCAGGAACTGTACCTTCTCCTGCTCCTTCATGTCAGTGAGACACAGCCAGAGATGGCGCTCCTGGACCACAAGCGTGGACATCGCACGACCCAGAGACTGTGCGGTCACCTTCGTCGCTCGGAGCGCGAGGTCCGTCGCAGCACGCAGCTCATGTAGAACCGCCAGGTCGTGCCCACCCTCGTGCAGGTCTCTCAGTGCTTTGGCCTGATGGACCTGCAGTAACGCCATGGCGTGTAGGGCAGAAGCCGCCTCCCCACAGGCTCTATAAGCACTGCCAGTGAGGCCTGACGAGTACTTACAGGCCCGTGAGGGGAGACACGGTTCACCCCACAGAGTGGAAGCGACTGTTGGACACAATTGCATGGCCACAGACCGCTCCACAGAGGGGATGCCCGTGTACCCCAAAGCGGCTCCACCATCGAGGGTGGTGAGGGGGGAGGAGCCACAAGGTTTATTTCGGGCAGTAAAAGGTGCCTTCCATGACCTTGTAAGCTCCTCATGCACTTCCGGAAAGAATGGCACGGAGGGGGGCGCTGAAAACCAGCGCGACCCCCCCCGAGAAACCACTAGTCCAACCTAGAAGGGTCGGGACGCGGTGGAGGATTCCACACGAGCCCGACGTTCTCGGCGGCCCGGGAAAGCATAGCCGTCATCTCTGGGTCTGGCTCGGACAACGCTACCACACCCGAAGGGGGCAACGCAGCCAAGTCGTCATCCCCGGAGAGAGAGGGCTCGCCCTCCGATGCAGCGACCGACATCTGGTCATCAGGGGAGGCACCGAAGGAAACGGGTGGGGTACCCCACTCAGCAGAGGCCCCAGTCCGAACCAACGGTACCCCCGCCGACTGCGGAGTGCCTGAGGGGTGAGAAACTTCCACTTGGGGAAGCCCTCACCGTAATCCTCAGATCACCTCTGACTCCACCGGATGCTGTGCCGCCCCGTTTTGTGCCAGGACGAACGCCAGATCGCGGCAGAGGGACCCCGCCATGTTTGACACAGCGGAGTCTATTGCGCAACTCCGAGATGGTCATGTCCCCACAAGAAGAACATGAACCATCCACGAAAGCTTCCTCAGCGTGCTGAATGCCCAGACACGTGAGGCAGTGATCGTGACCGTCCTGAGGCGCCAGAGATCGACCGCACCCAGAAACGCACGGGTGATAAGACATCTTTAAAAAGACGCGATCACCCGTGTACTCTTTTAGAAATCTGCTCTTTTAGTGCTGAAGCACGCAGGGGAGCTGGCCACCGCACACTCCTAGTGTGACTGTCTTCACGGTAACGTTTCTCTTTCTCCCATGAGACCGCGACCACCGCTGCCGTGCTGTAATGCCCGCACTCGCTCAGCTTCTCACTCGCAGACAGGAAGAGCAATAGTGAAATACCACCGAAGCGAAAGGATGATTAATGCGGTGCACCGGCTGCCTCTTATACTCACGCTGTGATCAGCGGCAGCTGGATGCAATGATCGCATGCCAATGTCCTTTGGCTCGTTTAGTTACACTCGAAGTGGATAGGTCTCTCTGGCGAGATCCCAATTCGTCGGTCATCCGACGTGACTCGTGACTCGGAAATTATAATGGCAATGATTTTTGTCATTTGAGGAATTCATTTTTACATTCAGGGATTGCACTTTCACCAATAAACACAAATCAAAAGAATGTCAACTCATACATATGATTTCCTTAATAAAGAGCAGGCCGTTATAAAGAGCATATCTGGCAACCACATCAAAGCTCGAGTAGTAGAGGCTTGTATCGCAGTCTGCAATAATATTTTGTCTCCTTTGTTTTGACAAATATAAGATATTTTGGTATAGTTTTTATTTTTTTAAATACATTTTAGTCGTGTCTTTTATTGCCAATGATATTGTATGTTGATATATTCACAGTTATTTTTGATTGACCTTATTGTCATCTTGTAATCATCTCTTTTAAGTCATGGGGAGAAAGCTTGTCAATTATATTTTTGTCCAAGGCCCTGTCCCAAATGGTGCATTTGTGGTCTTACAGACTTACAATGCCACCGCGTGCATGTGTCCGTTTAGTCCATGAGACCGTAGGATGTCCCAATCATAATTTTAGCATTCAGAAATGCTCGCGAGCACCCCCTTCGCAGCCGCTATATGCCCCTGATCCGCACTTCTGCCGAGCCTGCACTGGGGCAAACTCCTCAGCAGACTTCTACTCGACAGTCAAAGCAGCATTACGTCATGAAAGAGCAGACTCAGAGGAAGACCACGAGGGTTTAGGGTGCGATTTGGTACAGGGCCTTATTAACACTAGACTGTACTCACATTTAACTCAAATTAATAGTGGAATTATGTGGTTAATTAATTATGTGGGAATCAGTTAACATCTGGTTATATGTGGTAAATTTGTGGAAAAAAATTATATTTCAGTGCTTTGTGTCCAAGAAACTTTGTTCTCACTCACAAATGTTGCATTCAGTGGCAATTTTTTTGTGATGAAAATAATATGAGATGGGAAGAATAAAAATTCAGTGCTTTCACAGTGCAATGCAATCCTTTTCCAAGAGAACACACACACACAAAACAAAACTTTCAAGCAATTCAAATTAGTATTATAACTTTTTTATTAATTAATTTTATTTTTAATCACCATATTCTTATAGGGGCAGTTTTTTTTTGTTATGGTTGAAAACCGACAAATGGATGATAAATACATTTTAGTAATTTTACGTTTTCTACATAAAAACTAAGATCTAAATCGTTAAAATTAATTTTACAAGTGAATTTATGCATCACCACATTATACTGTACTGTATTTGTTTTTTTTTTTTTTTGAGATTTGCTGAAAATTATGTAAATTATAAACAATGTATTATTATTATTATAAATAAATATGTATTTATAATAATGTATAAATATTCTTAAATTGTGATTTTAAAACATAAGTTGCAAGGTACAACAAAGGTAATTTAAATGTAGAAATTGAAGTAAACTAGTAAGCAAGTTAAATATCCAATATCACCCGATATGACAAAAATATCAGCCTGTAACCTGTATGGTACTGATTATTATACATCCCTATTTGAACATATTATTTAATCTGCCAGAAAATGTAATAAAATATACCTAATTTGTCGGATGAGCATTTAAAACCTTTTAAAAGACATTTTAAAGATTCAGTCCAAACCGAGTGGCTGGATATAGTGATTCTGCCAGAAGACTTTTCTGCTCATTTCTTATCTATATTACAGCGAGTACTATGTGACGATGGTGAAGTGGGCCACAAGCACAAAACTGGCTGTAAACTGGTTGAACCGAGCCCAGAATATCTCCATCATGACCCTCTGTGTGGCCACAACGGGTGTCTGCACCAAGGTATGCCTGGATTTGAGAAGTATATTCCAAAGTGCCCTGTAAAGGGCATTTCACACTTCACATGAAAATGTGCGGTACAATGAAGCGACCGTTTCCCAGCATAGGTTTATTAAAACCAATGACATGCATGAACAGTGCTTTAATCGATGCCTGGTTACAGTATTGTTGATTGCTTACTCGACTGTGGTGTTACTGTTTTGTTTTGTTAAAAACAGCCCAACCGTCTATAATGCAAGTTAATTACATAAACAATATGCGTGTGTGTGTGTGTGTTATATATATATATATATAACGTAATGAGCCGAATATAAGACGACCCCCCGTTTTCAAGATGTACCTTTTGGAAAAAGGCTTTTTGAAAAACAGTTCTTGAGTTTTACTAAGAAAAAAAAGCAATTCTTAAATAATTTTTATATTGCATATTTTTCCTATTTAAATTTTTGTTTTGGATGTATGGTAAATACTGGTAGAATGTACCAACAATCACATTTAAAAATATATACTTAAATAACAGGTAGCCCATATGAATGATATAACACTTAGTCCATCCATCTCGTAGTAGCCTACCACAATTGTATTAACAGTAGAAGTGAAATCTTATTTTAGTCTTCAAATCTGGGTACTGTCTTATTTTTTAAATGCAGTCATACATTTTTTGTTCATTTACATAGTTACCACATTTTAGTTTTAATTACTAGTGTTCTAAAATAAAATGCTAATTGTAAGTGTAATCGTCTTGCTTTCAGATCATATCACTTTTGAATGTATCTTAGTAAAAAGCTGTGCCATTTTCCGAAGATAAGCAGAGGGTAGAAGCCGCTCACAGTTTTCAGTAAATTGGACTAAATGAGCCAATAACTAGATTCTACACTCGTGTGATTGTCTGTTTTTTTGTTTCAGAAACATGAGGATGAAAGTGAGGGGTGGCTGCACAGACAAGTAAGCATTAACTTTCTCCGCCCAGACAAGACCAAAAGAAACTAAACAAAAATAAATGATGAGATGTGCCATGTCAGTGTTTGTCAATGCTTTGAATAGTCGAGAACGTTTGATGTTGTTTGTCTTATCACATTCCCCACAGTACCGTACTTGAGCTGATATTGTTTTTCCTGATTAGTTTTTCATGTCTGTTTTTCGCCAGAGGGAGGAAGTGGCCGTATGAAATGTTTTGCAATAACATGAATAAAGGATCGTACGACTCCTGCAGAAATAAGCCTGAGGGCTCAGACTCACTATTACATATGCGCTGCATTATCATAATAATTCACATTCTAATATATGTTGTTATGGTTTTAATATTTCTGGTGCTGCTTGGAGAAAAACGACCACTCTGTAGTGCGGACACATTCTTAGGTGCTCCCGCAGGCCTTATAATTCAGTAATTATGAAACTCTGCAGAGCAAACCAAATGATGAAACACTAGCATGGGAGGAAACATCACGATGGTGACAGTAATGATGGTGCTGGTGTGGCGGTAATGATCGTTTAGAGTTACACTTCTCTAACAGAATGAAGAGCCGCTGTTCTCTAAAGACGGTCTGAGGCTGTTCTTCACCAGAGCAATCCCACAGGGAGGACGAGGGAAGTTCTGCCACATCTCCATGTCCATCTCACAGGTACAAGCTTCGGCGACTGGGTGTTTTTAAACTCTCTGATACAAGGCAACTATGCAGTTTCATATATATAGAAATTGAATGGCTCATAGAGTTTAGAGAAGTATATTTATTACACGATTCCAAATAACAAAACACTTAGACACTGGAGAAACAACCAACATAAAGACAAGAAAGGACAAACATTGAACTAAAACACAGGATAACTAGAACTGGACTAGTAATGCATGGATAAATGACTAACTAATGAGAAAAACAGGAATTAAACATACATTAAAAAATTACCTTCATGTTGCTTTTAACCAGTATGTTGCCATTTTTTTGGGTGAAATACGAATTAAGAATGTTGTAGCTTTTTCATACAACATTAGTTAATTTTCTATCAATAATGTTAATTAAACTGCAATATTTAGACGTAGCATATCTCTCAGTACTCCAAAGCAGAGATACATTTTTCTAACTAATATGATTAATTCAAACAAGTTCCTTCATTTTCTCAAGCCAATTTATTTTGTAAGAACTAATCATGTTTTTACAGTTAAACAGCATTTAATTGATTAGTTTTAAGGCTTTGCTTTAGTCATTTCTTCAAACATGCTCTACCTTCTCTATTTGTAAAATGACACACGTTCTTTATATTTGAATAATATTCTATTATTCACAATACTGAGTTGCGTTCATTATGATTGATGTCTGTTTAATATGTTTTCTTCATAAAGCCCAACAGCAGCACGGATACTCTACAGTCGATCACATCAGGAGACTGGGACGTCACGCAGGTTCTTTCGTATGATGAGGACAGCCAGTTAATGTGAGCCAATCCACCAACACCACAAACTGAACATCAGTGATTCATTTGTCATTAAAACGGTCGTATTTTAAAGATAGTATGAATTAACAACTGACCTAAATTGCTTTCTCGATTCACATTATGCTCTGCCTTAATCTCAATTTGGTGCACATTATTTTTTTTATCAAAAAGTAATAACTTTCTCCACCTCTGAAATGATTTTCTTTTCGCCTGTGTTATCAAGGTCTCTTATTTTTTTACCTCTCCACCTTCTTTTGTTCTCATATGAAACACTTACTTTCTTCATTCACTCACTACCCTGGGCATAAATATTATGGGATGTATGGGAATCTTTCAGTACCATGGTATAATTTGATAACCAAACAGTTGACGGTATCCATTGACTTAGTATTTTTTCAATGCTGTGTAAGTAAATGTACCGTTCAACTGTTCGGTTACCAATAGTCTTCAAAATATATTCTTGTGTATATAGAAATAATACATTTATACTTCAAATCTTTGTTAAAGTATATTTAAAAGAAAGGAAAGTTTATGGAGATAATTAAATATTAATGAAATAAAAGACCACTTAAGTGTACTTAAAGAGAGTACACTTGTATGACCGTTTCTTAACACACTTATAGCACATTTACTAGTAGCATATGTAAAGTACTTCAATATAATTTTAACTGTCCTGTTAATTAATACATATACAGTTAAAATATGTAACACATTGTTTTAAGATGCCCTTGTTACATGTACTTACTATATAATAACAATTAATTATGCATAATAACATCCAATTAACCCTAATCCTATCCCTAACCATATAGTACTTAAGTATTATTTCTCAGTACTTAAATGTATAATTACTCTGTAACAAGGACACCTTAAAAGAAAGTGCAACCATAATTAATTTTAAATGTACTAAATTGCAAATTCATCATTACAAATATCTAACTTAAAAAAAAAAATAATACATGACATTTTAATAGAAATTACATTAAAGTATATTGTAGTTTATCATAAATGCATGTCGGTATATTTCAACCATATTTTAATTTCATTGTTCCCTGGGAATCGAACCCACAACCTTTTGCGCTGCTGACGCAATGCTTTACCACTGAGCCACACAGGAACACTTGTATGTTTTTAATTCAAACATTTAGTTTGAATTAAAGGGATAGTTCACCCAAAAATAAAAATTATGTCATTAATTACTCACCTTCATGTCGTTCCAAACCCTTAAGACCTTCATTCATCTTCTGAAAACAAATGAAGATATGTTTTGATGCGTTCCGAGAGCTCTTTGACCCTCCCATAGACAGCAAGGATCCTTATAGCTTAAATGGAGAATGTTTTGATATTGTATTTTTTGTATGGACAGATATTTCCTCAGCACTGAGGATGACCCTAAAAGAAGACATCTCTACAGGTACATACAGCACACACCGATTCATGTTTTGTGCCGTGTGAAGTTTGGCTTGTGCTGTCACAAGCTTGTTCTCGCTGACAGTGTTAATGTATCTGTGGTTGTTCCAGCGCAGACACGGTGGGCACCTTCAACCGCCGCTGTCTGTCCTGTGATTTCACTGACAGCTGCGGGTACGTCAGTGGCTTCTTCAGTCCCAGCATGGACTATTTTCTGCTCAATTGTAAAGGTAGACATCTCTTTGCTTCTATTTTTCTTGTTCTTACTATCTCTTTTTTAATGTACCATCAGTGGTGGACAAAGTACACAGATCAAGTACTTGAGTAAAAGTACAGATACGTATAATAAAATATTACTCCAGTAAAAGTAAAAGTACTGCTTTTTCAATTTTACTCGAGTGAAAGTACAAAAGTACTCAATTTTTTATGTACTTAAGTAAAAAAGTACTGATAGACAGATTTATTTAGCAATTTTATATAGACTACTTTATTTAATTTTATATTAGCACATATTTGTATAATCATACTGCCCAAAATACCTGGGTTTTTCCCAAAATAACCACTATATAGAGTCAAGATATATATTTTGTTGATATGGACTACGTTGATGAGAGTGATGTAGTAATGTTCACTGTGAAGCTTACACTGCCATGTACCTGAGAGAAAACAGATTTCACCATCTAATCTTCACCAGGAAGAAAAAAGTGTTTTAGAACTTGTTGTTATGCAGAACGTCAGTTATATATGACATTAGAATTAGGCCTGAAATTAGGAAGAACATTTTAAGGAAAATCTAATTATATTTTCATAATGATTTTTTTCTTCTCAAACCTTGTCTGTGGTGTAAAAACACCCCTGGCCAAATGCCCCCAGAGGGCATCACTTCCCACTCTGATAATTACTGTAGTTACTATGTTCTGAACATCACATCCTTTCTTTTTCCCTCAGATAGAATCTATCTAACTTAGGTGGCTGAATAAAGATATTTGGACTTTATATCAAAAAATTTCCTCAACTTAACACCAGCAAGCTTGTTAGCTAGACAATTAGCATCAGCTAACAATATTTACTTATTTTCAGTATGGTTATGAATAAACATTCATATCTGTCTACTCGGCTAGTTGATCTAAACAATATAAAAATGTATACTGTTGATAAACAATATAAAAACAGACATCACATAGGTCTAAATGCATAGCATTTTAATAAAACTGCTAACGTTACAGCAGCGGGGAATATGAACGTGCATGAGTTATTTTATTTAATCGGTGTTATTTTAATGTTTTGTTTTTTGACCTAAAACATAACGTTAGAGACACTGATGTTGATCTGTCTGCATTCAAGCATTTCAGTGGGCTTAAATAGATCACCCTTTACAGCAGATTTAGTTCACAAACAACTGACAGTTTTGACCTAAATATTATTTTCAGTTACAATAATTAATCCTAAAATTCGACATTAGTAACGTACTTTTCACAGCATCAGTAGCGCGCGCTCACAAGATCTCCCGGTTCTTTACTTGTGAGTTCAGTTCACTGAAGAAGACTCGCTCTAAACGGATCATTTGAATCAGTGAGTTTTCGACTCGAGAACAGCTGTAATCGGATCATTCCAGTTTGTGAATGAATCGTTTGTTGCGATTTGCGAACCGATTGAACAGGTTCATTGAAAAGAATCAGTTTGTTCATGAATCATACACCGCTTCTGCGTCTCGGAGCACGTGATGTATTATAAGGAGTAACGATATGTTTTATGAAATGTAGTGAAGTAAAAAGTACGATCTTATGCGTTGGAATGTAGTGAAGTAAAAGTAAAAGTTACTCAAAATAAAACTACTCCAGTAAAGTACAGATACTTGAAAAATGTACTTAAGTACAGTAACGAAGTAGTTGTACTTCGTTACTGACCACCACTGTGTACCATGCAAATAAATAAACATATATATGAACATAATATGACGTGTAGTAGTAATTATTATTATACTAGTATTACTATTATTATTATTATTTATTTTTTATTATTTTATAAACCCAAGAAATGAAAGGTCACGAAATACTTGCGTAAAGTCTTGGTTTGGCTGTAATTAAGCTGAGAATTAACCATAACCCTGACACATTTCAATAAACACTTGTGAGTTGACACTGTGGTGAATTTAGAGCCCATGAACCTTTACTTTTATAGTCTCCTGACAAGCTTTATACGTCTGTGATGAGTTCAGTGTTACGCTAGAAGAATGGAGATAGGGATGGAGACAGCGCGAGCAGACACGTTGTCAAAGAGCGTGTTGTTATTGTTCAACGGTGAAGTTTTCGTTCTGCAAAGTGCATTGATTATTTGTAGGGCTTGTTTCTACAGCAGCTGATGTGTTCTGAAGGCTTGAATGCTTGTATTCACTGAACCGTTGTGACAGAACTCCTGGAGAAATGACTGTTGTGTTTACGATCAGTGCTGTTGTGGCACTCGTTAAATTTCACTGCAGATGTTCATTAAGAAAAGCTTTTAAGCACCTTTTTCAGTTTATTTGCAGGCGATCTATAAAATAAACTTTAGAGAACTTGTAAAACTACTGGATAAACTGCTCTTGAGTGTTGCTGACATGTACAGCAGAAACATAAACTATGACTTAACAATATGACAATCACGTACCTGTATTTCTACTTTGGTTATTAGCTTTGGATAAAAGCATCTGCTCAAATGCATAAATGTAGTTAGAAAAATGGTTGTTTGTATGTTTGTTTCTAAGTTAGTTTCAAATAGTCTTGATGGCACATAAATAGCTATACCTTTATTTTTCTTAACTATCATATCTCACTTTTAGCATAACACCACAAATTGTTCTATTTGAGAAACTGTGTGATGATCCGAACTAGATTTTTAACAAGAACACGTGGGTAGGCAGGCAGTAATTGAAAGACAGATCGCTAAGTAATTGCACAACTCTCTGTAAGAAGAATGTTGATTTAAAGTATCATGTAGCACAAATGATGCAGGCTGTGTTACATACAGAAGTGTAAAGGTTCTTTCATATGTACCGTTGTTTAGCTAAATGTCCCAGGAGAAATCCAGTCATTCCAATAGGAATCCTCAAAATGTTGAGATTTGCATGAATGAAAGATTTCCTCGTGCAGATTTTAGTCATTTTCAAGTTGGTCACAAGAATTCTCTGCACTGATCAACAGAGTGATGCTTGGTGTGAGCTGTGCTTCTTTCATCAATGCACTGTTGGCCATAAACCATAGACCTTTTATGTCTGCAAAATATTGCCGAAATTTCACTAATGGGACTGAACAATAATACTTTAGAGCAGTGGTTCTCAGCTCCAGTTCTAGGGACCCAATGATCTGTATGTAAAGTATGCAAAGCAGTGGGTCGACAGGACTGGGTTTAATAACCACTGCTATAGGGGTTAGAGTTTGTTCAAATCTCTTAAAGGGATATTCACCCAATAAATGAACATTTTGCTGTTAATTTACTCATGCTCAGTCCATCCAAGATGTACAGTCGGTGGCTTTTTTCTTGCTTGCAACAGTAAAGATTTGACACCATGGTCCTTGGTGATTCATAAAATGCTAAATTTGAGAGCCAAAAAACATATATAGGCAACACAAAACGAATACCCTTGGCTCCTGACAATATAGTGAAGTTTTATGAAGTTAAACGGTGTCTGTGCATGTGTTTGTTCCTGCACATATGTCATTATGCAAAATAAATATCACGCTCCTTGGTCACATTAAGGTGTTCTGTTTGCCTGAGCCTAGGGATTAGTTGTAAATAATGTTTAATTTTTGCAAAGACATTCGTTTTGCTTCATAACGCCTCATTATATCGCAAGGCTTTACAGTATTAATTTTGTGTTGCCTATAATAAGCTTTTTTTTGCTCTCAAAGTGACAGCCGTGGACTTCTATGAATCACCAAGGACCATTAAAAGCTAAAGGACCCTTTAACCCTATGTATTAGTATTAGTAGTAGTGATTTTGTAAACACTGATTGTAATTGCAAATGGGTCATCATAGTTCAAGTGCAAAAATGTATTTTATCCATTTGCTGCAACAGGTGATGTGAGTATGTGCAATATTATTTTATCAGGGTCATGCATGACGGGTTTATATAAAAGATATGGACTGGAAAGAGGCATTTTGTGAGATACAACTCAATAGCTATAGCTCCCAGCTGTGGGAATTACTGATTAACGAACAAAAAATAACACATATTTTTGCAAAGCATTTGTTCAAACTATGAATAGCAATGAATGCCCTGTTTCAGTAATTATTGATGATTATGTTGGTATGTTGTCAGGTCCTGATGTTCCGTATGTGACGGTTTACAGCACCCATGACAGACAGAGTGAGTATCCAGCCTTTTTCCTCTCTGTGTGTGTGTGTGTGCATGTGTGTGTGTGTGTGTGTGTGTGTGTGTGCGTGTGTGTGTGTGTGTGCGTGCGTGCGTGCGTGCGTGCATGCATGCCTGCGTGAGTGTGTGAGTTTTGAGTTCTAGATGTTCTACTGGGTCTTTCACATGACCACTATTTTTTATTTTGTTTTAAGCTTCTGCATTTAAACTGCCTGCTCTCTCTGAACCGCAATGTATGGGTTACCCAGAGACCACCGGGCCAGTGGAATTAAAGAGACAGTCTCATAATTGACCATGTATGTGCAAAGATGTTAGATATTAGGCTTCATGTGCCATCAGAGTGTCACGTTCACTTGGAGTCAGGGAATCACGGAGACAAGGAAATGCACAAACGAGTCTTTAATCCAACAGGGTACACAGAGAATGTAGGAACACAAAAAATGACGTTTATCTGTGGACACTAGACTCAGGGAAACACCGGGCATCTAAACAGTGGATAAAGCGATAATAAAGACACACGGCTGGAAGCTAATGGAACTAATGATGAGAACTAAACGAGAACAGGAAACTGACCAAATATGGGCACGAGAGGAGGGGAAACACAGGACATGGGGACACAGTTCTGACATTACCCCAAACAGGCGCGTCCCGTGCCGTACAACATCCAACAAGGAGGGGGCTGGGCTCTCTGGAGGTCACAAGGGACATGGAGAAAGGATAGGAGGCCTCCAGTGCGGCACCAGTTCTGGGACCCACGATGGAACAGGGAGCTTGGGCATCCATGGTGGATCCAAGGATTCGGGCGGCCATGGCGAGTCCGAGGTCGCGGGCCCAGCCCCCCCTCCCCCCAAAAAAGGGAAGTACTTTCCTTGGGAAGTAGGGGCTCTATCTGGCACTTGAGGGCGCTTTGGAGGGACGGGCACTTGGGGGCGCTGTTGAGGAGCGGGCTCTGGAGCTGGGCTCCAACCATACCCTCATATACCACCAGCAAGCCCAGGGGCACATAAGGGTCTGTGGGCGGGCTTGCGGTGGCCATTTAGTATATGTGGATCAATGAATATGTTAACTAATCCCTTCCTTCACTCAATCACACCAACTCAGACTGAAGTAGTAAACGCTACACATAAGCAAGTGGCAATACTGAAGAAATGGTTATCGGAGAGTGAATCCGTGAGTAAATCTATTCAGATTCTGAATATATTGTAGCCTATAAAGCATGCTAAGGGCGCTCCTCTTATAATCACTAAAAAGTAACTTATCTTAGTTCAACACGATCTCACAATGTTCTGTTATAATCAGTGAAGGTCTGCACTGACTACACAAACTCTGGTGTTTTTACCGGTGAATGATTCTGAATTAAACACCAATTACATTCATGAAATCAACAGAATATGTCTGTGATTGGCTACATTGTTAAACGCTGCAGAAAACACTTTTTAAATAGAAACCTATGACAATGTGAAGATTGGCGGCATTAAATACTATACAGTACATGCTTGTGACGGTAACAGGAGCAGTTTCAAACCGCATCTTTAGTACACTGCAGTTTTTAGGAGAAAATGCTCAACAATTGTGTTAACTGATGCATTTTCCTGTGGTTTGTCTTTAAACATATTAAGAAACCAGAAAGATATGTAAACAACTTAAAAAATTGGATTTTCACCTCAGGGGGTCTTTAAGTGTAACATTTTGCTGGGTATCATAACATCCTTGGTTGTCACTAACATTAATAACCAAACGGCTTAGAATTAAGCACCCAAATGAAGAGTGACAACTTTAGGAAGATGCTCTCATTACCAACCTCCACGTTACACACTGGCACAGCCAGAGTCTACACACACACACACACACACACACTTGCATACTTGTCTCATTGCATTATATACCCACAGCATGTCAACTGACGATCAGAGCTGCTCCCAGGCATATCATAGACCGTGTGTGATTGAATAGCCCTACACATGCCTGCTTGCACAGTGAGAGCACTTACAGATGATTGGATTATTGCCAGACATACCATGACTTCCATAAAAATGTGACCTCTCTGTGTAAGAGGCTGGTAATTGTGTTATTATGTATATAATATCCTGTAAGCCCGTTGATATCACAACGAGAGAGTGATTCAGTGTGACGATCCGTCACAGAAGTCATCTCACAAAGCTCACATCTGTGTGTGTAGAATGTTTATGAGTGCGGTTTGTTTACAATTGAATCCAGAGTTCCTACCCTGTCATTTCAGATGTTTTTCCCATCCATTCCCTTCTCTGCCAGGTCCATTCAGTAAATGCTAAATGTGCCACCAAGGTCAAATTCAGACGACTTACACGGCGGCACTCATACGGATCCTTCTCTATATTGACATACAAATCGTTGCTGTTTTTCAAATGTGTGGCTATGTCAATAGCATTGGTGCAATGGGAGTAAGTGTGCTTTGTGAGGCTCGAGTCTGAGCAGGCACTGATAAGCCTGTCTTAAAACGAAACCCTCAAATGCAATGTGCTCTTAATTGTTACGTGCACTTCCAAGACTCTATCGCTGCTGCTCAGAATGGAAGGTCTCCATGTTTACAGCAGCCACCGTGATATCTGCTCTATTTAGTCGCTCTCTATCAGGAAAGCCAGCTGCTCACCGGTCTCTCACAACCTCTGAACATCTACAACTCTTTCTCATTTATGTCCCAGAGCAATTAGCTACTCATTTTCTCAGGTTTGAGGAGGTTTTGTGAGTGCTTGCAGATGCTTAGTTTGAGATAAACCATGCATTTTGCATTGACTTAATAGCTTGGGAATAGCTCCCAAAAATAAAATGTGTGTCATGATTTAGTCAATAATTCAATAATTATTCACCCTCATTCCACACCAGTGTAGGTTTCTATAAGGAGATGTTTAGCAGAATGTTCACATTGCTCTTTCTTACTAAAACATACACAAACCTTGGATATCACACCTCAAAAAAAATATGATTTAACCTAACCTAAAGGAATATTTCATATTTAATACAAGTTAAACTCAATTGACAATATTTGTGGCTTGCATCTAATTTTCTTTCAAATAAATGATTGAAAATTAATGTGAAGCTTATAATTTTATAAAAGCATTTACATTAACTTGAGCTATAAATGTGCTCTTGTCATTTGCAGCCGTTTTAAGATTTTAGCCGTAATGTCATGGCAACATAGAAATATATTAGACATGATTAAAGTTTAGCACATGCATAGACAATTAGGATGCTAACAAAGAAACAATTGAATTAAATTAATACCATGCGAGTCTTAGAAAAAAACTAGTCATAACAATGCTGTTGTAACAGTGAGTTTTTTATAAATTATATAAATTGTACCCTATTTACTACTATTGTAAGTGCCTCGCTGTAAAACAGATTATTGCAATGCACAATCACATAATCACCATTATACCACAAGTGTTGCATATATACAGTATATAGACAAAGGTCATATCAGTGATTCCAAATGTTGGTGGAATGTTTAAAAGAGATTTGAGAGCTATAATGGAGGGCAAGATTTAATTTTTGGGGTAAACTGTTCCTTTGAGGAACTGTTTTTAATCCCACAATGATTGGTTTGTTTCTTTCCGCAGAGGTGCGTGACATCGAGTTGAATCTGAACTTGAGGAGAGCGGTGAACTCGATGCAGATGCCGAAAGTGGAATACAGAGAGATAAACATAGAGGATTACAGTATGTTATCTAAATTGTGTTCAAATGCTGGTGTTTAAGACGGGTTTTAATATAATAGAGATGCAGATTAATGTCTTTGGTTGTCATACACAGGTCTTAGCATGCAGATCCTGAAACCTGCAGGCTTCCTAGACACATTACACTACCCACTTCTGCTCCTTATGTGAGTACATATCAATATCTGCAACATTGTGCCTTTCTACACAACAACACACACAACCACAAATGAACCTTTTCATGTAAAAATATGTCAGTGTTCCAAATAGTTTCTCTGAACTCCCTCATGAATCTCCATCTGGGTTGCATCCCTCATTAAAAGTCATAATCTACACTTCTCTTGCATGTTGTTTTTTCCCAGAGTCCTACTTATAATGTTAGTCAAGGTTTCTTACACTCAAAATATAATTTAGTTGTTGCCCTATTTTCCACTCTTTCTCACATTAATTTGCTGCTGAAAGATTCATATGAGTAAATTAATCTTGCATGATTGTCCAAAAATAGTGATATACACTAATATTTGACTATTTTTAGAATATAATTGTGCCAGATTTATCAGTGAAGATTAATCATTTTTGTTGTGAATATTAATGTAATATAAAAATAAAAGTAATAAAGACATTTTATTTAAATTTAAATGTTTAAATAATTAACTTCTTTTAAGAAAACTATAATTAACTAATTATAAAAATATATTATAATGTACTATATCTGATTAGGCCAATAAAACCCATAATGGTCAATGTCATGCCAAGCTGCTGAATACCAAATATGTGTCATTAATATTTAAATTGGGGCGGTCAGATGTTAACATGCTCATCTTTGAGACAATTTCTAGTCATGTTTTAAATTAAGTTTGAATAAATGGCCCAGGGAGGAAGCTTTGAATCATGAACTTTAGAGTTTGCCTGTAGAACATTGAGCTTTATTATATCAAAGAGCAAATCCTGTTTTCCATGATATAAGCCCTTTAAAGTATGTGCTGCAGGTCATCCTATTAACACACAAGCAGCAGTTCCTTTTCCGCTCTCTGAACCTGTGCTGCACTTCAGGTCTCATCAAGAGTAAGAGTGTAACTCTGAAATGGACTTTAGTCAGTGCTATTAATCTTGTCTTTTCAGCCGTATACTTTCAGCCACTGTAATTACACCACATATGAGTTCACCTGCAGCCGCCTTCAATTAACCCACTGCACACATCATACACACCGCAGCAGATAATCACCTGGGTTCTCTATAGAGCTGCCAGTGCTGTGAGTCTACAACCCGAGTTGAGGAAATTATGGGACGTATTTAAATTAGAATAAAATTAAAACTAAAAGACATTAGAATCACATGAATCAATATTTTATTCACAGTAAAACACAACAAATGTTTAAACTGAGAAATGTTTATATGTTATTCACAAAATGAGCTCATTTCAAATTCGATGCCTGCTACAGGTCTCAAAAAAGTTGGGACGGGGGCATGTTTAACATGGTGTAGCATCTCCTCTTCTTTTCAAAACAGTTTGAAGACGTCTGGGCATGGAGGTTATGAGTTTCTGGAGTTTTGGTGTTGGAATTTGGTCCCAATTTGGACTCGTCTGACCATAGAACACTTTTCCACTTTGAAACAGTCCATTTTAAATGAGCCTTAGCCCACAGGACACGACGGCGCTTCTGGACCATGTTCCCTTATGGCTTCCTTTTTGCATGATAGAGCTTTAGGTGGCATCTGCAGATGGCAGGATTGGCCATTTCAGGATTTAGGTGGATTGTGTTTACCGATAGTGGTTTCTGGAAGTATTCCTGGGCCCATTTAGTAATGCCAATGTCTGAGGGCCTGAAGACCACAAGCATCCAACAAAGGTCGTCGGCCTTGTCTCTTACACACAGAGATTTCTCCAGTGTCTCAGAATATTTTGATGATGTCATGGACTATTGATGATTAGATTTGCAAAGCCTTTGACATTTGACATTGAAGAACGTTGTTTTTTAAGTATTCCACAATCTTTTTATGCACTCTTTCACAAATTGGAGAGCCTCTGTCCATCTTTACTTCTGAGAGACTCTGCCTCTCTGCCTCCCTTTTATAGCTAATAATGTTACAGACCTGATGTCAATTAACTTAATTAGATGCTATATGTTCTCCCAGCTGAATCTTTTCAAAATGTCTTGCTTTTTCAGGCCTTTGTTGCCCCCGTGCCAACGTTTTTGAGACCTGTAGCAGGCATCAAATTTGAAATGAGCTCATTTAGTAGATAAAAGTGTACAATTTCTCCATTTAAACATTTATGTTCTCTATGTTCTATTCTGAATAAAATATTGACTAATGCGATTTGAAAGTCTTTTAGTTTTCATCTTATTCAAATTTAAAAAAATCGTCACAACATTTCCAGAATTCAGGTTGTAATCCTCACAACTCTAGTCCATCAATTAACATCTTGTGAAGTGAAAAGCTTGTGTTTGTAATCATTGTTAAACTTCAAACCGTTGTTTATGGCTTAAATATGAGTCCGTTGTCCATAATAGTGCTTTCTCTATTGAAAGAGTCAGCTTGCCTGGATCAGGAGAGAAATATGCACAGATCAAGCACTAGTTAAAAATGAACCAGCCCAAAACATTTCTAAACAAATATTTTGGTGGATTTTGACAATAGAAGAGGATTTTTTTCACCGGAGAAAGAATTATTATGGGTTATAGATTTGTATTTTGGCCAGAAGCAATGGTTTAAAGTTAAAACACCTTATGTTTATTACAAATACACAGCTTTTCACTTTGCCATTAAAGTACACTACAAATACACAAGGGTTGACAGCATTTTTGGACATCATTCTGATTAAGCTTACTGAAAATGCATTTAAATTCAGCTAGTCTGACTTGGAATATGATATCTCAGAGAATGTGGCTATCATTCCCAGAAATGTTTTGTAAGTAAGCAGTTTACTAAATTTTGCGACATTCTTAAACTTAAATGCTTGCTTTCTAAAGAAAACTCTCTCTCTCGTACTCTCTCTCTCCCAGAGATGGGACTCCAGGCAGTCAGTCGGTCTCAGAGCAGTTCCACATTGACTGGGCGTCAGTGCTGGTCAGCAGTTTCGGGGTGATTGCATTGCGCTTTGACGGTCGTGGAAGTGGCTTCCACGGGACTAACTTACTCCATAAGGTGCAGCGCAGGCTGGGAATGTTCGAGGAGAAAGACCAGATGGATGCCCTCAGGTAGTTGAGCAGCCATCTGCGTCCAACACACAGTGAACATCCATCAGTGCCAACACACAGCTGCACACGCAGACACACATGTGCTGCATCTCCTTAACCACACGGCAGATTTAGATATACCACGGTCTGACTTCAATGAAACTCATTTATATTCTGCATGTGAGAAGGTCCAGCAAGTGTCAGACTATTTAACATTTTGTCTTGTGTCTTGCAGTATTTTAATGCAGGAGCCGTATATTGACAAGACCAGAATTGGAGCTTTTGGGCAGGTAAATGCGTGTGGTATTTTACAGTTATCACTTCTCCAGACAAGATAGCTTGTCATTTATGTACACAGATGTTTATTTTCCTTTCTCATATTCACAGGAACACATAAAGTGCATTAAAGCTCTGTTCCTAATCCTTGTAAATTGAATCCTAACTGAAAAATGGAGCGTGACTGATTTAAACGATATCTGCAAAAACTAACACTTCGGAAATGATATAAATTAATGCAAATCTGCTACACTGTTAGTGTGACCCATCCAACAGCATTTCTGATGATGAGAGAGTCCACAGAGCCTGTCTGTATTTTGGCACGTCAGTTAAACTCTTCCTCTCTCACTAAGTTCAGTCCCGAAGAAGAGCAGAACAAATTGGTTTCATGCAGTAAGAAGAACTTAATTGAGACCATCTACATTTCTGGCTACATGTTCGTTTTTGCCTGTGCCTATTTCTTTCCTCAAAAGATTGTCGTTTTTCAAAGGATTAATGAATGCATGTTCAAAGACTGAATTCCTGCCTCACTTTAATGAGCACAGATCGTATCAGAAACTTCTGTATCTAGTAATGAGAGTTATGCTATCTTTAAGTTGAGTTTTTTGTTTCAGGTGTATGGAGGTTATGTCACCAGCCTTCTGCTCAGCTCTGAGGACTCCGTGCTCAAGTGTGCTGCAGTGCTCTCACCCATCACAGACTTTACACTATATGGTACTGTGTGTGTGTGTGTGTGTGTGTGTGTGTGTGTGTGTGTGTGTGTGTGTGTGTGTGTGTGTGTGTGTGTGTGTGTGTGTGTGTGTGTGCGTGTGTGTTAACAGCCGACCTTCTTGAGCTGTTAGACCGCTGAGGTGGAGCAGCCTAAAAATATAACTTTTAAAACTTTTTGTCATCCTAACAACAAACAGAGCAGCATCAATATTAAATATTAGAGTGGACTACAGCTCCACAGAGAGAAGAATAGAGATATGTTTGGGGTCCATCTGATCCTCAGATGTAGATATGAATATCTCAGTAAGCACAAGACATCTGTTGAAAGGATTTGAGCTTATTATTATGTGCAAACAACAATAAAAATACCATATTCACATGCATTCTAAATCAAAACATCCAGCAGGGACCGATTCACAAATTTTTTTGTGGAAGATAAAGTACTCTAAAAGAAATTTCACCTGGCAAAATTCATGCATATGCGTGATATTATCAGGAATGGGGAATATCATCAAATTTCCCACCCCCAGTTTCTTCTGATTGCTTCTCCGAGGTGACAGATGCTCTATTTTTAACTTGACGCAATATCTTGAAAACAGTGCAAGATGCTGAAAAAACAGTAAGAAGTGATGCAAGATGTCACAAACAACTGAACCGACAATTAAAAAAACAGTACAGGCGTAATGAGGCATCCTGTGCGAATGTCTCGGCGGAGGAGTGTCCGATTCATCATTCATTTCTGTAGCTTCCTGTCTGTGCGTGGCAGTGGATCCCATCAGTATTCTGAGAGCAGGCAGGAGGACTGAAGCACTCCAAAAACTCTAAAGGAACAGAGGGATGAAAAATGAAGCATGTGTGTGTTCATCATAAACAATACTTCACCTCTCACTGCGGCAACAGCACAGAAATCTGCTCATAAGTCAGCCGGTGCATCAGCGTGTATTGTAAAATGACCGTGCAGTGATTCTTATCAAAGGAAATGCTCGGAAATTAACTCTGCCTGTGACAAATGTCACTGTTGACTGATACTGTTCTTATTTCCTGCTTTTAGCTTCAGCTTTCTCAGAGAGATATCTAGGCCCTCCCAAGCCAGATCGGAGGGCATACGAGGTACATTTCCTGTTTTATAATCTGTATTTTGTATTCATCATACTGACATCACTTATGGTGTACTCTTTAATATTTCCTCAGATGGCCAACCTTGCATACAGAGCGTCTCAGTTCATTGATAAGAAGTTTTTAATCATCCATCCAACAGCAGATGGTACATTTTCTTTACAATTCTTACAATATCTTTGTGAAAGGAAAGAACACTTTCAACTAACACATCTCATGTACCTTTTAGAAAACGTTCATTTTCAGCACACAGCCAAATTCATCTCTAGGCTAATCAGCGAGAGAGCAAATTACACCCTGCAGGTAAGAGATCTTGAGAAGTTTTAAGAGAATTTCTTAGTTTCTTAATTTCAGAAGCATATATCATCACATCCTCAGAGCTGATGGCAGGGACACATTTCTCTATGGAGTAAAGGAATGGCGGTTTAACTGTTCAGCCTGCATGTCACAATGAAGACGGGAGGATTCAGTTGCGGAAAAGAGAGTTTATTACAAGAAGTAATACACAGCGAGAACTAAAAGTGGAGCTCTTCGTAGACAGAGGCGGAGCTTTCCGTAGGCAGAAACGGAGCTTTCCGTAGGGCAGAGGCGGAGCTTTCCGTAGGCAGAAACGGAGCTTTCCGTAGGGCAGAGGCGGAGCTTTCCGTAGGCAGAAACGGAGCTCTCCGTAGGGCAGAGGCGGAGCTTTCCGTAGGCAGAAACGGAGCTCTCCGTAGGGCAGACGCGGGTAGCGCAGGGAAGCAATGGGCAGCCAAAGGTCCGGTGATCGGAGTCCAGGAAGCAGCAGGGCTCAGGAATCGCGGAACCAGAACGGACCGTAAACGACGACCGCAACACTGCAAGGATCTGACAAAGGAGAGAGCGTGACAGGAACAGATATAGCCCAACGGTGATGACTCTCAGCTGGAGCGAATCAGCCTCAATCACACACACCCACAGACACCTGCTCACACATACGCACACGCACACAGACAAGACACGGTGAGGATGGGACCGGGAACCCATGAACCGTGACAGTACCCCTCCCCCTAGGAGCGCCTCTCGGCGCTCCCAGCCGACCTTACCTGTTGATTGTAATCATCAATAAGGGAGTGATCCAATATGTCCCTGGCCGGAACCCAACTTCTCTCCTCCGGACCGTAACCTTCCCAGTCCACCAAGTATTGAAATCCTCGTCCCCTCCGCCTCGAGTCCAGAATGCGATTGACCGAATAGGTGGGTTCCCCATCTACGAGTCGCGGCGGGGGAGGAACCGGAGTAGGCGGATTAAGGGGAGACCGAAAAACGGGTTTAATTTTGGAAACATGGAACGCGGGATGAATTCTCCTGTACGCAGGAGGGAGTTTGAGGCGGACTGTCACCGGACTAATAATTTTAGTGACAGGAAACGGGCCAATAAATTTGGGAGCCAACTTATTACACACGGACCGGAGCGGAATGTTCTGGGTAGAAAGCCACACTTTTGACCCACGACGTAGACGGGAGGCTTCGACCGGTGGCGATCAGCCTTAGCCTTGGTGCACGCCCCCACCCGGAGGAGAGTCTCTCGGGCTCTCGTCCAGGTACGGTGACACCTCTGGACGAAGGCGTGAGCAGAGGGGACCGCGACTTCGGATTCCATACTAGGGAAAAGAGGTGGCTGGTAACCTAAACTACACTCAAACGGCGAAAGGCCCGTGGACGACACCTGTAACGAGTTGTGAGCGTACTCAACCCATGAAAGTTGCTGACACCAGGAAGTGGGATTCTGAGTGACCAAACATCGCAACACCCTCTCGAGATCCTGGTTGGCCCGCTCAGTCTGACCGTTGGTCTGAGGGTGAAACCCAGAAGACAAACTCACAGTCGCCCCCAGTAGTCGACAAAACTCTCTCCAAAATTTGGACACGAATTGGGGACCCCTGTCGGAAACCACGTCTGCCGGGAGGCCATGAATGCGAAAGACGTGATCAACTACCGTAGCCGCTGTCTCCTTGGCTGAGGGCAATTTGGGCAAGGGAATAAAATGGGCCGCCTTCGAGAACCGGTCCACTACGGTTAAAACAACCGTATTACCCAGGGAGGGTGGGAGGGCAGTAACGAAATCTAGCGCGATATGGGACCAGGGTCTCGAAGGGACTGACAGCGGCTGAAGTAACCCCTCTGGAGGTCGATTGGAAGTCTTACCCCGAGCACAGACTGAGCAGGCCAAAACAAACTCTCGGATATCGCGAGCCATGGCCCGCCACCAGAATCGTTGTTTAATCAAAAACATGGTGCGACCGATTCCTGGATGACAAGCCACGTTGGAACAGTGACCCCATTGGATGACGTTGGACCGTAACCCCTCCGGCACAAACAACCGGCCCGTTGGGCATCCAGGCGGAGGCGTTACCCCTTCCAAGGCCGTGCGGACCTTCGATTCGATCTCCCAAGTGACTGCAGAGACAACCAATCTCTCAGGTATAATGCACTCGGGAGACACCGGGCGGTCCGAAATGTCAAAAATGCGTGACAAGGCATCGGGCTTGATGTTCTTAGAACCCGGCCGATAGGAGATGGAAAAATCAAAACGTCCGAAAAATAGTGCCCAACGAGCCTGCCTGGAGTTAAGACGTTTGGCGGACTGAATATATTCAAGATTCTTATGGTCGGTCCAAACTATGAAAGGAACCCCCGAACCCTCTAACCAGTGACGCCATTCTTCCAACGCTAGCTTGACGGCCAGCAACTCTCTGTTACCGATGTCGTAATTGCGTTCGGCAGGAGACAGTCGATGGGAAAAAAACGCGCAGGGATGCACTTTGTCGTCCGAGGTGGCCCGTTGGGATAGCACTGCACCTACCCCCACCTCTGACGCGTCGACCTCCACCACGAACTGACGTGTGGGATCAGGGGCCCGGAGAATGGGAGCCGAAACGAAGCGGCCTCTGAGTTTGGTAAATGCGGCCTCGGCTGCATTCGACCACCTGAACGTCATCTTGGTGGAGGTCAAGGCAGTCAGAGGAGCGGCTAGTTGGCTGAAATTGCGAATAAAACGCCGGTAAAAATTAGCGAACCCCAGAAACCTCAGCAGGGCCTTGCGGGAATCAGGGGTTGGCCAATTTACCACAGCCTTAACCCTGTCAGGATCCATGCGAACCCCCTCCGGCGACACTATGAAACCCAGGAAAGGAACCGACTGTGCATGGAACGCGCACTTCTCCGCCTTGACAAAAAGCCCATTCTCTAACAACCTCTGGAGCACTCGTCTGACGTGTTGAACATGTTCCTGGAGAGAAGAAGAAAAAATCAATATGTCATCCAGGTAGACATATATGAACTGATCGACCATATCTCTCAACACGTCATTGACGAGTGCCTGGAAGACCGCGGGAGAGTTAGAGAGCCCGAAAGGCATAACCAAATATTCAAAATGCCCTCTGGGGGTATTAAACGCGGTCTTCCACTCATCCCCCTCTCTTATGCGAACCAAATGATAAGCGTTTCTAAGATCTAACTTAGTGAAGATGGATGCTCCCTGCAACCTCTCGAAGGCTGAAGACATCAACGGCAAAGGATAGGTATTCTTTACCGTGATGTTGTTCACGCCCCGGTAGTCAATACAAGGTCGCAGAGAACCATCCTTCTTCGCGACAAAAAAAAATCCTGCCCCCGCTGGAGAAGAAGAGGGGCGGATGAACCCGGCTGTCAGAGAATCAGAAATGTATTTCTCCATGGCCTCCCTTTCCGGAACAGAAAGCGAGTATAATCTGCCCTTAGGCGGAGACATACCTGGTACTAAGTCTATAGCACAGTCGTAGGGACGATGAGGAGGGAGAGAAGCGGCCCTGGACTTACTGAACACCTCCTTCAGGTCGAGATACTCCTCGGGCACGTTAGACAGGTTCCCCATCTCCTCCTGCAACACAGAATCACACACAGAAAACCCAGCAGACACAAGACAAGAGGCATAGCAGGCTCGACTCCACTCCGACACGGTGTTACGACCCCAATCCACCCGAGGATTGTGCTGAGCGAGCCAGGGGTGACCCAATACCACCGGGGCCAGGGGTGAGTGGGTGACGAGGAACGTGATGGTCTCTGAGTGGTTGCCTGAGGTGACGAGGGTGATGGGTACCGTGGAGAGACTGATCTGGGGAAGTGACTGTCCATTGAGCGCGCTGACGGAGATCTTGTGACGGAGGGGAACCAAGGGAATGTGAAGGAGTTGGGCCAGGGAAATGTCCAGCAGGTTACCTTCGGCTCCGGAGTCTAGCAGCGCCGTCCCCTCATGTCGCTCGGCCGCCCATTGCAACCTCACCGGGAGGAGGGTAGTAGATGAGGTCTTGTTGAGAGATACCCCACCCGACAGTAGCCTCAGACCTACTGTCGGGCCTGATCTTTTACGGGACAGCTCGCCAGGAAATGGCCGGCCGCGCCGCAGTATAGGCATAGCCCCCTCATCCTCCGACGATCTCTCTCCTCCCGGGAGAGCCGAGCTCTACCCACCTGCATGGGTTCGTCAACCGACGAGTGACCGACCGTATCGCCGGTGTCGAAGAAAGAATGTCTCGGTGTTAACTTGCGTCGACCGCGAAGATCACGTTGCTGAAGCCGTGCGTCCACGCGTAAGGCCAAATCCACAAGTTCGTCCAAACCGAGAGGTAACTCCACTACGTCAATCTCTTGATGGATACGGTCGGCCAGCCCATGCAGGAACATGTCCCACTGCGCCTTCCCGTTCCACTCACACTCTGCCGCCAGGGTCCTGAACTGGATGGAATAGTCAGAAACGGACTGCTCCCCCTGGCGGAGGTCGGCCAGCATGCGTGCTGCCTCGCGCCCGACCAGCGCGCGATCGAACACCCTCCTCATCTCCTGAGAGAGTGAGTGGAACGAGGAACAACAGGGATGGCGATTCTCCCACACCGCCGTTCCCCACAATGCTGCCTTTCCTGACAGCAACGTAAGCACTAGTGCCACCCTGGAAACTTCTGTGGCAAACGTCAGTGGCTGGAGCGAGAAAAACAGAGAACACTTCGTCAGAAACGCTCTACAGAGGTTAGGATCTCCGGCATACTTCTCCGGTGCAGGGAGTCTAGGTTCGTGCTGAGGGCTGTGGTTCCCGGGGATGGAAAAGCTAGGCGGTGTGGGTGGCGCAGCGGGTGATCTTAGTAACTGTACCTGGGTTGTGAGCTCGGACACCTGCGCCACTAACGCCTGCACAGCTCGTCCGGTGTTCAACATATTCTCCTCCTGGAGATCCATACGAGCGTTGTTGCCGGATATCAGTTAATAGAAAGTAGCATTATAAAAAGAAAGAAAGAACATGATCTTTTGTAACATTTGAAATGTTTTTACACCCATTTTGAACAATTTAATGCATTCTTGCTGAATTAAAATACCAAATAAATATATACAAACCTTCCTTGACCTCAAACCTTTGAATGGTAGTGTATTAGAATTAAACAATGCTTAGTATGATGTCTAATGTCTGATGACTTGATTTTGGCAGGCTCTGAAGAAGAACTGGGACGAGCTTCATCACCAGTACCAGGGACTCTCTGTTGTCACAGACACAGCTCCAAAAAAATACAGGAAGGAGCGTCTGGAGCTGGAAATGAAGCAGCTGGAGAAAGATATTGAGCTGATCGAGCGACACAAAACCATCTACATTGCTAAGAACTGAGCGTGATGTTAGCTAGTCGCCCTGAATTCAGCAAATATCCAAGAACGCCATTTGAAACTGCCAGTGCCTTTGCTTGTCCTCTCTTATGGTAATTCAGAAATAGTTTGAATGCTTCAGAAGAGCTTTACAACAATACATCTGAGTGCAATAAAGATCGCTTTAGATCAACTCTACAGTCTCTGAGCGATTTCATCCATTTAAACTTCACATGAAATCAAAATCAACCACATTTATTTTCTTAATACTGTGTTTCTGGTCTTGTTCTTGATTTATCAGTGAATATTATTAAAAAAAAATAATGTCTTAACATCCATCAGAACATTTATCACCAAGGCTGCATTTATTTGATCATTAATAAATAAATTATATCATACAAAGTTGTTTTGATCAGAAGTGTTTGTTGAACCCACATCTCTCTCTCTCTCTGCGAGTGCATGCTGGGAGTGATTGTGGACGGAGCCGTTTGGGGTGTGTGAGAGAATCTCTCTGTTTGAGTGAGATTTCTTGTTTCATTGCACTTTTTTCCTTTCTTTTAGGTAAAGGGTTAGCTAAAGGTTTTTTAATCCCCCTGACTTCGGTCAGTGAGTGGGGATAATGGGGTCGGAAGCGGGAGATTTCTCGTGGTTAACACTCAGGCATGGTTGTAAATGCATGCCTGATGCACAGGTGTCAGTGGAGGATTGTCTGATAGCCGTGAGTGCGGCGGTCGGTGGCGCTAACATCAGATCTGCCTCCCGTATGAATAAAGCCAGCGTGTTTTTTCTCACTGAAATCCAAATGGTGAATGACTTGATTGAAACTGGGTTGATAATTAAAGACACTTTTGTGCCTGTATTGTCTTTGTCAAGCCCATCCAAGAAAGTTGTTTTATCGAACGTTAAAAATGAAAAACTAGAGCAAATACTCCAGAGGTACGGCAAAATAGTGAGTCCTATTAAAATGATTCCACTCGGATGCAAAAATCCTGATATTAAACATGTAATGTCTTTTCGGCGTCAGGCTTTTATGATTTTTAAATTCTCAGAGGAATCCGTTAAATCTGTCAGCGAAACTAAGCGTTGATGGCAAAGATTACACTATCTTTATCAGTTCAGACTCGATGAGATGCTTTGTTTGCGGTGAATTTGGACACATCAGACAAACTTGCCCGAATCGAGACAGGCCAGCAGGCCTTCCTGCGGCTCCGGCTGCAGATGCGGAGAATAGCGAGAAGGCGGCCGGCGCGGATGTTACTTCGGCCGCTAGGGTATCAGAGCCCCAGACGGGCGAGGCGTTTTCGGCGCCCGGTGACTTGCCCGAGATACCGGCGCCGGTTGCCTCTAAAGACGGCCTGGTGGAGGCTGCTGAGGAGGTGGCCGGGCCGAGTCATATCCCCGCTGTACCGCAGGCAGAGACGAGCCCCGAACAGGTGAGCTTGCAGGCTGTGCCTGTTACCGATTCGCTTTGTTTGGAAAAACAAAAGCAGCCTGACAAAACTGAGAACAACACAACTACTGACGACTCGTTTAGTCTAAGTCAAGATGATATTTCATCTCAAGAACTTGTGGATTTAAAGCTACAAATGGATGATTCCGACAAGGAATGTGAAGTAGACACCGAGATAATGGAAAACGACGCGATGGATTCAGAGCCAGTCTCTGGAGGTATGCCTAAACTTTATTCTGTTCAACAGATTAATAACTTTCTTGATATAATAAAGGGGTAGTGTTGTCACGATACTGGAATTTCTAACTTCGATACGATACCTTGAAAAATATCGATATTCGATACCATTTTCGATACCAGGGAGAGAAAAAAACTGCCACAACATTAAGGGGTCAATTATTATTATTTTTTTTGATAAATATAACATGACAATGAGGTATATTTTACATGAACAAAAATGTCTTGAGGTAGTGCACTTGTTCAAGGTGTAGTGTCTAGTGTAGGTTGTGAGTGTGTTGTTTTTGTTGCAGGTCGAGTCTCATATTCTTTCTGGTGCTACAAGAAAATGCCAAACTTTAATAAAACATTTATTTTATTTTATTTTTGACCACACTTTTAAAATGAACTGAACTATCTAACTAATCGTAGAACTTAAGTTAATGGTAATAGATATTTGTTAACGTTAGTTAACATGAATAAACAATGAAAAATACTTCCAAAACATTTATTAATCTTAGTTAAAAGTATATTTAAACTAACATTTACTAATACATGTACTAATTAAAATCCAAAGTTCTATCTGTTAATATTTTTTTTCATTGGACCAGAGCGAACATGATCCGTTGTATTTTTATTACCTACTGTTATCAAAGATTAAAATATACTGTAGCAAATGCATTGCTCATCGTTCATAAATGCTGGTTAATGCATAATATTATTTTATGAACAGATTTTAATGCCGGATTCACATATCACCGCAAACGTGTGTGCATCACACGCGAAGACAATGCTCACTGGATCGACATGAAGACAAATTGCAGAATTTAAGTAATACTTTTTTTAATGAAGTTAAATGAGCACAAGTCAATTTACATTTGACAACAGTTAAAGTATTTAAAGATTCACAGTTAAAGATTCCTCAGTCAGATTATATTAACTTTAATAATTACGGTGAAAAAACGAGACAACACTCATATCAGGTTTGATCGTGCGCACGCGCCCGGACCGAAGTTAACTTCCGGTCTGTGTTTGTATATCGGGCTGTTTAGTGGCGCCGGCTACAAACACAGTTAAAGTGATTAGTAATGAAGTTGGGCTCAGGTTGTTGTGCTGTGGGATGTGTTTCACATACATACATTTATTTGAGGCGACCCACCACAATATCAAAACTTTTCCAAAAGGCTTTGTTGAATAACATGAGCACGTAATGCATGTTTAAAAATTAAAACGAGGCGCAGGTGTTTTTATATCACTGTATTTTTGAAGGAACACTGTCTTTAGAAAATGTTTGATGTCATTTTCATTTCATCTTGCATGTTATATGTCTGATAAAGCAGCGTTTGTACGCTCAGTTTACAGCCGTTACAACCTCTAACGTTAACATTACGTTATTTCTCCCGCTTTTAAGCGTCTCCTGCTGACAGAGTTGATTTGCATTTTTAAGAAGTCCGTCCAAGTAGTAATCGCTGCATCTCAGTCCGTCTGATTTAAGAAGCAAACATATTTTGCTTGTTAGAAACAAGCCGCACTCACCATCTTTATATTCACTTCACTTTTGCTATTTAACCAGAGCGAATGAGACGAGACACGTGACATGCACTGCGGTCACGTGTGGTGTTTGTCAACGCGCCTTTGGAGAGAAGTGAAAGTGACAGCTCGGCTAGGATCGGAGTATCGATACTTCGGAAAATTAGTATTGGTACCGTTCAGATATTTCAGTATCGATACTTATCGAAATATCGATATTTTTGACAACACTATAAAGGGGCTTCGCAAACCCAAAATTGAGTCTCATTTTCCTGATTTAAAAATGTTCTTGTTGTCTGGTGCAATGGCTATGAGAAAAGCTTCCTTTGATGAGCTTGACAAACCCAAACGCCACCGTCTTAAAAAACTTCTTAGTAATGTTAAAAGTGCCTTAAATGATCAAAGTAAAAAATGAGTAGGGCTTGGTTACCTGTAAAATACTCTTGCAGACTGGTGTTATTGAGTGTTTATTTTATACTTATTTACATGGCACCTTTGAGACTTAGTTCATTGAATATCAATGGGTGTCGTGATGCTACGAAAAGGGCTAGTCTTTTTGATTATATTATTATGAAAAGTGCCGGGGTGGTATTTTTACAGGAAACACATACTGATGTGAATAATCAGATACAGTGGTTGAGTGAATGGAAGGGTCAAGTGATCTTGGTCATGGCTCTAGTGTCAGTGCAGGGGTGGCTATAGGCTATTGCTGGCACCTAATTACAAAAAGCAACCTGTTAGTATTTTTGAATAAATTTCTGGTCGATTGCTGAGAGTTTTGGAAATCTTGTAGCCTCGAGTGTGTATTTAGATGGTGTTTATTCATTGCAGAAACTTCATCAAGCAGAAGGGGAGCAAAAACGATTCTCACAGACCATGACAGTTGCACAAGACTGTTGATCCCACTTCTCAGCGTGCGTTTCCTTGAAGTGATGGTCTGTCAGTGCTGAAGAAAGCACTCTGTTGATTGAGTCACTGTGCCTTATTACGGAGAAGAACAATCGTTTTCGAGGAGCCTCCTTTTGAATATCACCACTCATTCAAGGCTTACGTTGGATTGACTAAAATCCTGTATCTAAAACGCTCTTGTTACATTGTCGATGGCATCACGGTATACATTACTGACTGTAATAGCATTGCGGGAACACTCTTATTTTCGTTTGTGCGCGTATGAGCCAGTTTTGTTTTAGCATCAACAAAAACAAACTCGCTCGCATTCTGCTAATAGCAGTTTTCCATCCACTTTAAGCATCGAGTAATGGAGCATGAAATTAAAATGTATGATTTCAACATTACCTCAGTATTAAACTAAAGCCCCTCTGAGGCTTTACAGACACTTTGCAGAACATTTGTTAATTCATGCCCAAAACAAATCTGTACATAAAAAGTATATTAAGTAGGGTAGGAAACACTTCTGTGTTAAAGGGATAGTTCACACAAAAACAGCAATTCTGACACTGACTCAACCCTTGTGGCGTTCCAAACCTGTATGACTGACTTTCTTTTGGAGGAGAAGAAGAGATGTTTGGCAGAATGCTCATGCTGTTCTTTTAATGGAGTTTAGTAGGACATACAGGTTTGCAGTGAGGTTGAGTATATGTCCCTTTAACGCTCCTTAAATACAGTACTGTGCAAATTTTTCACATTACAGCAGGGGAATTTTAATTATTTAAGTCACATGTGCTGTGTTTGTATGTTTTGCACAGTGCTGTATATGCCTTTAAAAGCTCTTGATGATGAACTTTTTTATTTTGTTTGAATGAAATGTTCTTGTTTAATCGTGATGCATTAATAGTGCATGTCGAAAAACCATTTGCAACTCAAAAGCTATTTTTTAAAATCAGTCAAATATCTGCGTAGTATTTTTGACGGCTTGAATGTTCCGACCTGCATTTCATTTTCTGGTAGTTTTGTGAGTGAGATCTCGGTCTTGTCTGCTTGATGTATAAATGTTACTCAAATCTCAGAATATGTGAGTGTTTCTTGTACATAAAGCATTTGAAGGTATTTCGTTCTCCCGTGTCGAGCAGAGCTCCGGAAGCCACGGTTACTGCGATCTGAAATGAGCAATGGAGAATCACATGGGACCAAGAGAACGATGGGATTGCTGTTTACTGGTCAGCGAGAACGGGCATATTGTGGCACCTCTCAGAATACAAACTATTTTATCATCACCTTTGTTATGATTTGTTTTCCTCACTTGGAGAAAAGAGGATGAATATGTAAGTAACCAAAATAAACTGAAAGCCTTCAATGTTGATGTCCCGCTTTCGTGTGAATTAAGTAAATGAGTGCATTTGCATGCGTGGCCTTAAGACGACGACCTCGAAGGTTGTGTTAATATCTTAGGTGTTTTTATTTTATCTGAGAAAGGTCATAATTGGTTTAAATTAAACCCAATCAGCATATCTACATTTTTGCCTGTGCTCAATTCATCACTCAATCTGTCGGCTTCTTCAATATCTATGTTTTAAAAATTAAAGGTATAGTTCACCTAAATAAAATACAATTCTATCATTTACTCATGTCATTTTAAACCTGTATTTCTTACTTGCTTTAGAGCAACATAAAATAAGATATTGTGAAGAATGTTAAGAAAACAATTTTGGTCACCATTGACCTCCATTTTATTGAAGAAATAACAGAGATAGCTCAAAACTAGTTTTTGATAGAGGAAATGTCATACACATTTTAATAACATAAAGGTGAGTAAATGATGGCATAATTATTACTCAAATATGAACTGTACCTTTTTTCTCATTGGTTTTATTCATGTGTATTTAAACCTTTAAATAAGCCATACTTAGCAACAATAGCGATACTATATAACAGCAATGGTCAATAAATATTTATATTTTTTAATAATATTCGAAAGAATTATTCCACCAAGTAATATTTTACTTTGTAACTGTAGGCTGTTACAATAATTTATAATCAGTATAAAATTGTTTGATAAAACACTTGAAAGACTGGGAAAAAGTCAAATGTAAGGCTAGTTTATGAACTTAAGTAACATGAAATGGATTGAAAATATCCATTACATTACTGCCACCTTGTGTTCAAATTGACTAAATGCGATTCATGAGCCAGAATGTTTGGGGTTTCTTGACAGACGTCGCCATCTACTGGACATTAGCAGGTATTTCAGGTCACTGCACTCTCAGAAATGAGTCTTGTATCATAGTTTCTACTTCATCTACAAGCTTGCTGAAGTCAGCTTCACATACTACATGTGGATGATCTCCACGGTCTCTCGTGCACTTCATCAGAGCTTCATGCATCTGCTCTCGACCTCCAATGGTGCAGAGTTTATCCAATTGCTCAACAGGGTCTTGTGGGATATTTTGACACTGAAGGGCTTTTAAAACCGCTGGAGCAAACTTCCCATGGTGTGCAGTAGAGCATATCACAAGCGGGCAGGTTTTATCATGTATACGATCGGCGACTACTTTACCAACCGCTGTGTGAGTGTCCATTATGTAGCCTGTTGTTGCGTGCACCTCGTGTATGGCTCTCAAACAGTCATCTTCTGAGCACCAACCAGCTTGAACTTCCAGATTGATCTTCTGACGTAAAGTCTCTGATACTTTAAAAAAACGATCTCTTTCTAGATTCAAAAACAGATCGCTGACCAGCCTCGCATCCCCGCCGGATGCGTGATGGATGAACCTCTCAAGGTTAGAGGACTTCAGGATATCAATGGCAGGAGAGTTTGAAACCAGCAGTTTCCTGTTGCGGAGATCATACTCCCCCCTAGCGATGAAGTCGGATACGACACAGTTATGATTGGATGCACAGATCACCCTCCGTATTGGGATTCCCATTTGTTTGGCATACAGGGCTGACATAGCGTGGCCAAAGTTTCCAGTAGGGATGCACACATCAATGGGGTCTCCAAACGTCAATGTGTGATTTCTAAGCAGGTCCAGGTATGCCGAGCAGTGATAGACCACCTGAGGAAGCAGTCGAGCCCAGTTTATTGAGTTTGCGGTGCTGAGAACCGTGGCATATTCCACAGCTAAATGTCCGATCAAGCTTGAGTCCCCAAACATTTGTTTAATGCTCTTTTGGCAGAAGTCAAAGTCGGACAGGACACTAATAGACTTGGCATTGCCCTCTTGAATTACTGTCATTTGTAGCTTCTGAATCTCACTCACTCCTTTCTCAGGGAAGAATACAAGCACGCCAATCCTCCCACGGTCACTGTCTTTAAGATTGTGGAAACCGTTTAGCACCGCACTTCCTGTATCTCCAGATGTGGCCACTAGAATCAGGTAATTGCACATCTGTGGAAGGCAGTGGGCGAACAGCTGAGGCATTAACTGCAGTGCCAGGTCTTTAAAAGAAGCAGTGGGGCCGTGAAAGAGTTCAAGAATGTATTGATGATCAGCGAGGTGCTTTAGAGGTACAACCGATTGATTGGCGAAGTTCTGGCCATAAGCGCGATGCACCATTGTGCTCAATTCTACAGGGGACACATCCAAAGGATGGATACACTTTTCCAGTATGGCCACAGCTCTCATTGCATATGGCATGCTGGATATTCTCAACCATTCAGAGGGTTCCAGTTTTGGGAATCCTTTATGTGGTACATAAAGCCCTCCATCTGGTGCAAGACCCTCTATGACAACATCACTGAAGTACTTGGGGTCACCTGACATTTGGCTCCTTGTTGAAATGAACATATCTGATTCTGAATCCTCATATCTTCCCAGAGTCCTCAGGACTTTATCAGCCATGTCCTCCACGGAGTCTCCTGTCCCACAAAAGACTCGTGCATCCAGCCATTTCTCATAAAACTGTTTCCTGTACTGTAATATATCTCTCATAGAAACACCAGCATCCTGACCCACAATCCTATTCACCTTCATTCGAGAGAGTCTCTGCAAGATATCTTCTGTGTTCACATCCAGATACAAGACCAGTCCAGATCGCTTCAAATGCTGCATGGCATCTGGGTGCAATGGATTGGAGCCGGTTAGGGAGATAACACTTCCTGTCGCAGTGAAGTTACACACCGCTTTACCTTCTTCTTCAATGAAACCATCTCCACCGATCTCAGATAGCTTATCTGCCACACTCATTCCCCATGTCCTTTCGAGAACATCGTCATCTATATCAATAACAGGCATCCCTAGTCTCTGTCCCACAATCCGTCCAACACAGGTTTTCCCTGCTCCAGGAGCACCCATCAGGAGAATGTTTCTCTCCAGAGGTTTAGAGATTTGGTTTAATAGCCGTGCTGTAGTGAAGTATGAACATAGCATGTGTGTCCTCATCTTGATCACTTTAGCCAACAGCTGGCCAAAAGTTGCAGACATCATCTTGGAAAAAAGATCATGTAATCTGTGAAGCAGAAATATGTCACAGAATTAAAAACATGACAGTAGATCTAATAGTAAGATTATAGAGCATTTTCTAAAATAGTAAATGTATATATCTATTTCTGTATTCTGTTGATGTAATCGATGTAGTATGACTAATTTGTTTTAATAAACACTTAGGCCCTTCCTCAAATAGCACACTAAGCCCTCGCAGTCTTCCTCAATTCTACATATTCATTGTTTTGAATGTTGGGTAGGCTGTGGAGCTCCACAAATGTGTGCATTGAAGCCGCAAGGGTGGCGCTCGAGAGCACCCTTCTCAACTCTAAATTGACAAATGGAACACAGGAGTATCCAACCCCAATCAAACACACCTGAACCAGCTTGTTAAGGTCCTTAGGGTTGCTTGGCATTTATAGACATGTATGTTGGAGAAGGGTTGGAACTAAAGTCTGCTGAAGAGTAGATCTCCAGGAGCAGGGTTAAGACCTCTTAAGGGCTTAACTGACATGCGCATGCGGTGGACATTGTGAGTCTACAACTTCACAAGGACTTTCACTCATTCAATTCTGAGATGTGGAAAACATATGTACAGATGAATCGTTTGTAATAAGAAATATGCATTTAGAAAATAGTTGAATGTTTTTTTCTCCATGATCATTTACCAAGTGCTAGTTTTTGTCCATTTAAAATTTAAATGTAAATTAATGTAAATGTTCACCAGCCATGTGAATAATTGTGTTATTTGAATAAAATTCAGTTTTAATAAAATGATTAATTTAGCTGATGTAAATTATATGATTGGAATATATACACACACACACACACACACACACACATATATATACAGTGGGGCAAAAAAGTATTTAGTCAGCCACCAATTGTGCAAGTTCTCCCACTTAAAAAGATGAGAGAGGCCTGTAATTTTCATCATAGGTATACCTCAACTATGAGAGACAAAATAAGAAAAAAAAATCCAGAAAATCACATTGTAGGATTTTTTAAGAATTTATTTGCAAATTAAATACAAACAAGCAAGATTGCTGGCTCTCACAGACCTGTAACTTCTTCTTTAAGAGGCTCCTCTGTCCTCCACTCGTTACCTGTATTAATGGCATTTGTTTGAACTCGTTATCAGTATAAAAGACACCTGTCCACAACCTCAAACAGTCACACTCCAAAGAACTGTCAAAGGACACCAGAAACAAAATTGTAGACCTGCACCAGGCTGGGAAGACTGAATCTGCAATAGGTAAGCAGCTTGGTGTGAAGAAATCAACTGTGGGAGCAATTATTAGAAAATGGAAGACATACAAGACCACTGATAATCTCCCTCGATCTGGGGCTCCACGCAAGATCTCACCCCGTGGGGTCAAAATGATCACAAGAACTGTGAGCAAAAATCCCAGAACCACACGGGGGGACCTAGAGAATGACCTGCAGAGAGCTGGGACCAAAGTAAGAAAGGCTACCATCAGTAACACACTGCGCCGCCAGGGACTCAAATCCTGCAGTGCCAGACGTGTCCCCCTGCTTAAGCCAGTACATGTCCAGGCCCGTCTGAAGTTTGCTAGAGAGCATTTGGATGATCCAGAAGAGGATTGGGAGAATGTCATATGGTCAGATGAAACCAAAATATAACTTTTTGGTAAAAACTCAACTTGTCGTGTTTGGAGGAGAAAGAATGCTGAGTTGCATCCAAAGAACACCATACCTACTGTGAAGCATGGGGGTGGAAACATCATGCTTTGGGGCTGTTTTTCTGCAAAGGGACCAGGACGACTGATCTGTGTAAAGGAAAGAATGAATGGGGCCATGTATCGTGAGATTTTGAGTGAAAACCTCCTTCCATCAGCAAGGGCATTGAAGATGAAACGTGGCTGGGTCTTTCAGCATGACAATGATCCCAAACACACCACCCGGGCAACGAAGGAGTGGCTTCGTAAGAAGCATTTCAAGGTCCTGGAGTGGCCTAGCCAGTCTCCAGATCTCAACCCCATAGAAAATCTTTGGAGGGAGTTGAAAGTCCGTGTTGCCCAGCGACAGCCCCAAAACATCACTGCTCTAGAGGAGATCTGCATGGAGGAATGGGCCAAAATACCAGCAACAGTGTGTGAAAACCTTGTGAAGACTTACAGAAAACGTTTGATCTCTGTCATTGCCAACAAAGGGTATATAACAAAGTATTGAGATGAAATTTTGTTATTGACCAAATACTTATTTTCCACCATAATTTGCAAATAAATTCTTTAAAAATCCTACAAAGTGATTTTCTGGATTTTTTTTTCTTATTTTGTCTCTCATAGTTGAGGTATACATATGATGAAAATTACAGGCCTCTCTCATCTTTTTAAGTGGGAGAACTTGCACAATTGGTGGCTGACTAAATACTTTTTTGCCCCACTGTATATATATATATATATCATACAGGGCTGGGAAGGTTAAATATGACATTAATAAATTACATTAAAATTCTAAGCAATCACTTTGGTAATCTAAAATACTTTTCGGATGTAACTGTAATTTGATTACACCTATTTAAAATGTAATTATAACGAAATACAGTTACTCATATTTTGTATTTTAAATACGTAACGCCGTTACATGTATTTCGTTACTACCCAGCCCTGTATACTGTATATTTGTGTGTGTGTGTGTGTGTGTGCATGTTTATGTGGTTTATGAGGAGACAAATTTGTATAATGACATGGGTATGACATAGGTATTACAAGGAGAAGGTGATTTATGAGGACATTTTCAGTGTCCCCATAATTTAAAATGCTTATAAAATCATACAGAGTGAGTTTTTTGGGGGGAAAGTAGAAATGCACCGTCTCCTGTGAGGGCTAAGTTTAGGTGTAGGGTAGGTGTAGGGCAATAGCACATACAGTTTGTACAGTATGAAAACCATTACGCCTATGGAGAGTCCCCATAAACCATAAAAACCAACGTGTGTGTGTGTGTGCGTGTGCGTGCGTGTTAAAATAAATGACATTTACCTTAAAACGCGAAGAAAAATAATTCCAATATTGTAACGTACTATTTCTGGCTATCTAACGTTAACGGTCTGTCTATCTGCAGAACATCAGGTTTGAACGTCAATGTTTTCAGCTAACATTTCGGAAAGGGTTTTCTTAATAGATGTAACGTTAACGTTACAAAAACATATGGAAAACTATTGTAAAGTTTCAAAAATAAGGTTTGCCAAAAACGTAGCTTTTATCTGACTACTACAGTCACCTCACTCAAACTTTCACATGCGCTCATGCCATGTAAACAAACCGCGTCAGTACGGCAACCGCGAAAGGACTTTTTCCGTTTACGTGCTGAGCAGTAAACGGCTCTCACCTTCAAATAATATAAATAAAATAAATATTAAGCATGTGGAATATCGTGTTTTTGTTTAAAGCTTTCCATTCAAACTTAAATGTAAATGTAACTGAAATCCTGAAACATGTGGCTAATGCGGAAGAAAATAAAACTAGAGGAAAGTGTTTAATGTTGCTTGGTAGTGGTTGCCATAGAGACAGTTGTTCAACAACACCGATTCCGTCGGCCATTCCGTTAAAAACACTACTGTCTGCAAACAGCGGGACATTTCTCTTGTTTTCCTGTCATTTTTGTCTCTATCAGCCATCATGAGCGACACAATCTATCCTCCAGAGAGCATCTATAACCTTATTCCCAGAGAGGAAGAGAAAGCCGGGAAAGCACCCAGGTAACGTTACAGTTCCAAACAGCTTTAAGATCATGAACTTTCTCTTTTGATATTTTTTTCTATGATATTTTAGAATATATACGTTATGTATATACGCATAATGTGAAAATGATATTAAAATTGATTTGTTTATATTGTGGAGTATTTGTACCAGAATGCATTCAACGTGCTTTGATTCCCATAAAATGGATCATTGTTGTATTATTATATATTATATTATATTAATTTTCAGGTACATGTCAAAGTTCAGAGAGCAAGTGCAGCTGGAAAAAGAAGTGAACAAAGCTCCCAGTAAAACTATGGGACCAGCAAAAGTGGATGTGCCGTCGCCACAGAAATATCTACTGAAACACTCCAAGCAGCCCAAACTCCCTGAGAGTACATGTCCTGCCTTGTTTGAGACAATCTGATCATTAATATATAATATTAAATACAGATCCATGTTTTTCATTGCAATCATTCATGCCAATATCATATGCAGAGGTGTTGAGACCACTGAAGCGGTTTACTGGTACTTATCCTAATTTTGCTTGAATCTTTTCTTTTTCAGAGAAACCATTTAAATATGAAGATGATGAGCTACATAGTAAACCACCAATACCTGCCAGAACAGACAAGCCGCTCATGGGTCTCCACAGCAACAAGGACTTTATTAAGACCAACGCCGTGGAGAACATCATGACCGTCCCGAAGAAACCACAGCCTGTGTATGCTTATACCAAGAAGGGAGACAAACAGCTGTTGGAGAACTCGGGTCTCGTCCCCAAATACATAAAGAAGAAGGTGAGAGGAGAGATGGGACGTTGAGCTTCATGTTTCAGATGCTCTTGTATTCCATGCATACTGTTCACGGTACATACTGAATAGAGCAAACACAGTAAGAAAAGCCTTAGGCCTGTTTTAATGCATGTTTTCAGGGCTTTGGCCAAACTCCAGAGTACCTGCTCCAGCGCAGAAAGGAAGTGAAAAAAGCACAAGAAGAATATGACAACTATGTCAAGGAGCGCATGAGAGAAGGGGCCATGAAACAGCTTTCAGGTGAAGAACGCCGCAGTATCCTGCAGGTAATCGAATGCAAATCAATTCTGATTGAAACGGTTTCTAATAGTTTAGAATCTGTGTTCTCTAGAGCTTGTTATTGCAGATCGTGCAGCATTAATCTCCTGGTGAGAAACTGCTTGTCTTTGTAGTTATTCTTAGACAGATGTATGAATAATGTTATATGAATAAATGTAAATAAATGAACGTGACCTTTTTTAAATTAGGATTTAAAAATAAATGTGAATGATTGTATAAAGGAACTTGTATACACGGAATCAAACTTATGTAGAAGCCAGTTTCCCAAACATTATCAGAGACATGGCAAGTAACACAATAAATGAAACATGACATCTTGAAGCAGGACTGAAACAGTATTTTCTTGTAAAACACACTCTGATAATAATAATAATAGTTTTTTCGAAGTCTTTTGTGTTCACACAGGCTGCATTTATTTGAATAAAAATACAGTAAAAACTGTAATATTGTGAAATATGTCATTACAATTAAAAATAACCGTTTATGTTTAATATATTTTAAAATGTAATTTATTCTTGTGATGGCAAATCTGAATTCTCAGTAGTCTCCAGAGTCACATGACACTTCAGAAATCATTCTGATATGCTGATTTCATGTTCAAGAAACAGTTGCTGCTTAATATTTCTGTGAAAACGGTGTTACTTCATATCAAAATAGAAAGTAGCATTATAAAAAGAAAGAAAGAACATGATCTTTTGTAACATTTGAAATGTTTTTACACCCATTTTGAACAATTTAATGCATTCTTGCTGAATTAAAATACCAAATAAATATATATACTGTATATATTTATATACACCTTACTTGACCTCAAACCTTTGAATGGTAGTGTATTAGAATTAAACAATACTTATATTAGTATGATGTCTAATGTCTGATGACTTGATTTTGGCAGGCTCTGAAGAAGAACTGGGACGAGCTTCATCACCAGTACCAGGGACTCTCTGTTGTCACAGACACAGCTCCAAAAAAATACAGGAAGGAGCGTCTGGAGCTGGAAATGAAGCAGCTGGAGAAAGATATTGAGCTGATCGAGCGACACAAAACCATCTACATTGCTAAGAACTGAGCGTGATGTTAGCTAGTCGCCCTGAATTCAGCAAATATCCAAGAACGGCATTTGAAACGGGCAGAACTGCCAGTGCCTTTGCTTGTCCTCTCTTATGGTAGTTCAGAAATAGTTTGAATGCTTCAGAAGAGCTTTACAACAATACATCTGAGTGCAATAAAGATCAACTCTACAGTCTCTGAGCGATTTCATCCATTTAAACTCAACATGAAATCAAAATCAACCACATTTATTTTCTTAATACTGTGTTTCTGGTCTTGTTCATGATTTATCAGTGAATATTATTCAAAAAAAATAATGTCTTAACGTCCATCAGAACATTTATCACCAAGGCTGCATTTATTTGATCATTAATAAATAAATAATATCTTACAAAGTTTTGATCAGAAGTGTTTGTTGAACCCACATATCTCTCTCTCTCTCTCTCTCTCTCTCTCTCTCTCTCTCTCTCTCTCTCTGATTTTGTATCATTCTCTCTTTTTACTTACAATGTAATGTTATACCCTTGTCAAGACAAACATTATTAGATAACTTCAGTTTCTCTCTCTCGGCTCCTCTTCTCTCTCTCCAGTTTTCATCTCTTCATCTCTTCTACTTTTGCTAAAGCCATACAAATATTTTTTTTCTCACAAACTCTCTCTGCCTTTGTCTCCTCTGAAAACAGTCTCTCTTTCTCTCACACTCTCTCATAATCTCTTGAACTCTTCTCCTCCTCTCTGTTTATTCTCTAAAATGGTGGGTGCACAAACTTCTGGTCCTCTCTCTATCTCTCTCTGTTTAGTTTTCAGGAAATACGCGGCTGACATTGAGCTGACCAATGAAAAGAACCAGGCGTTGTGAAACATCATAACATACTGGATTTGGTTCATTAATATTGCAACTAAAGTTTTCATATTTGATATTTCAGAATTTTAACAATAATGCATTTTGACCCTACTGTGAACTGGGGCGTGTTCTAAACTGTCTTTAATTGTTGGTTTAGATTAAAGACGGCTGAAGGTTTTTAACAAAACTTTGCCTATGTCTATCAAAAGGAAAGTATTTAGATAATGAAAACATGCTGAACTCCTCCCACTCTGTTTATTCGTGTAAAATGGGTGGGTGCACAAACTTCTGGTCCTCTCTCAGTAAGTATCACAGTTTAGTTCTCTCTCACACATACGCGCACTGACATGGCAGCTGACCAGAGAAAAGAACCAGGCGTTGTGGTAAATATGCCTAACATGCTGGATTTGGTTCATTACTATTGCAACTAACAGCTTGTTATTTTTGCATCCTTGCTTAGTGATTTTCTTTTTGTATTTTGACCCTACTGTGAACTGTGTCGTGTTCTATTCTGTCTTTGGTTGTTGGTTTAGATTAAAGACGGCTGGGCAGGTTACGGTTTGGAGCTGTTTAATTATCCTGAGCATTACCGAGGTGATCTGGAGTGTGTTTACATCCCTCATGGAGTCATTATGAACAGGTGAAATCCATAAACAATATTGCTAAATGCCATTAAATAGTTATGCTTTCTTTTAAACTGAAAAACCCCTGCAAAGTTTATATTCTGAACTATTGGAAACATTGTTTAGTCTTGTGCTTTCCGAGCTCCACAATCACATTCCAAAGAAATTTGGGTTGATTTACAACTCGCCCTATTAGTTTCATGTGACCCTTAAATCTAATTTCTGAAATCACATGACCTCCTCACACACACTGTTTGTGTCATTGTGACCTAATGTGATTCGTAGGATTGAGTGTCTGGCCAGAGACATCCTTGAAGACATCGGACATCATGATCTGATGGTTCTGTGTGTTCTGAAGGGAGCATACAAGTTCTGTTCTGACCTGGTGGAGTCGGTTAAAGCTCAGAGCCGCAGCGCCAACAGAAGACTGACCACCAGAGTAGAGTTCATCCGCTTCAAGAGCTATCTGGTGAGGAAACACAGAAATCATAAGCGTAATAGCCAAAAGATGAATTAGTGTATATCTACAACACATCAGTACTAAACGTGTTCAGATAGTTTCATTCAGATTAAAAAACACCCCTCAAATTAACTCTTTTTTAAAATCCCTGATATGACCAAACTGGATAATATTAATAATAATAATTATACACTGCAAGATAACGTTTTGTAAATGCTCAGAGTTAAAGTGGCCATCGTTGTCTGTGATCAGCAGATGGCACTCTATAGCTGCGTGCATGTTATTCAGAAAAGTGTGTGCATGTGCTAAGAATAGCATATTTCTATGCTACTCTATTATTTCTGGTGTATGTGTATATTGTGCACAGTATGGACATTGCCCAAAATACCTGGATGATATAGGCTACAGTGTACTACATTACTACATTTGCCAAAATCTACGGCAGGCCTATAGAGCGTGGATGAATTCTTGAATCATTCATTCATTACAGTGTGTGAGGAATAAGTCAGTACATCAACATCACACAAGGTAACATTGTCTTTTTGATTCATTATTTGACCGAACTGCCAACATTTTCCAACACATAATTGGATAAACTAAATAAATGTCAAAATGATGCTGTGAGCTAATATTCATGCAAACTGAAATGTTCAGAGTATGAATGATTGCTTTGTAAAAAAAAAAGGTAAATAGATATATATTTACATTTCAGATACAGTATTGTCTAATTGTCATGCAGTTTAACGTGATGTAGCCCAGTAAAATAACTAAATCTGAAACTAAAGTAAAAAATTATAAAAAATTACAAAACACACAACAAAATTAGTAACACTTTAACAATAAAATCAGAATGGGAAAAAAGCACTGCACGCAAATAGAAAAGGCAAAAACAGAAAATGCCTCTAATAAGCAATATTAATAATTGCTTTAATCTGGGACCTTATTAATAGATCCCATTGACGAATTGGTTCAAAATGACTGACTCACCCTTGAGTCAGATTCATTTAGTAGTACATAACATATTAAAGCTAAATGATACAGTTTTATCAACATGTTTCTGTTCGGTTATTAATATGAAATGTTTTTTGCACGGATATCACTCACCTAACACTATTTTCTCCAATTGTTCTCACATTTACAAACCCTTTGCTAATAGTTTACATCAATTATTTAAGAACCGATTATTTTAAATACGTCATCAGCTAACTGACTGACTAGCCAGCAGACGGCGCTGTTTGCACAATTTACTCCAAAGACGCGCATGCGTGCTGTGCGTGTTTGTGTGTGTGTTTAAATCCAAATAACACCACTATAGTAATAAAACTTGTCTTTTAGTACATGTTATCAACATAAGTGTCTATCACAACTGAAATACATAAAGAGAATCCACTCTGAGGATACAGTACAGGTCACATTGTTCTGTCATGGCTGGGTGGGTCTTCAAAGTTGTTGTTTTACTCATGGGCCTCTGAGGAGCCTCCAGTCCATCAGCCAGTGTCTCCACTCCAACACAACCGACCCAGAACGTTCATCTCAAGCACAGAAGAGCCACTTAACCCCTTCACAGAAGACCAACTTGACCCTGAGCAGAGGACGCAACCCAATTGTCTCATCAGACAAAAGCAGCTTCTGTCAGGCGTACAGCAGTCGATTGTGTCCGCGGTGCTCATGTGACTGTAAGATCGTCCATCTTTGTGTTTTACAGAATGACCAGTCCACTGAAGATATGCACATTATTGGACAAGATGACCTCTCCATGCTGAAAGGGAAGGTATTGTATCAGTTATTTTTGTAAAAAAAAAAAAAATGTAATAAGAAAGCATTAAAATGAGCTTTATTATAAGTGATTAAGACACAATTACTCATGCAGTATTTAGGGATAGTGATTTGATCAACCCCTATTAAACGTAGCAATGGTGCAAACATGAACGATACCTCAAATCAGAATGTACAAAAAGTTCTTCCTTTGCATTTTTGAAAAGTTTCATATACAGACGGCGTTGTCAAAGTGATCCCTGTTCACTTCAACAAGTTCAGTGCAAAACCTAGTACAGGTCAAAACGCCACCCTCTCCATTTAAATGAATGGGATGTAAGCCAAAAATAGATAAAAATCACTTTTAGCACTCTTTACACTTCAAATACCTTTTTTACACAGATGGTTTCCTATCATTTTATTTAGGAAGTTCTTGTCATGCTGATGTATGTTCAAGTGCTCATGTTTGTAAAAAGTTCACTTTTAGTTAGTTGATGCTATAAAAGCAGGGTGTGGTGTCATGATTGTGAACTTGTGATTGGGTCTGCGGGAGTTTGCAAGGTACTTTGATACACCGGCTGCACCTCATTAACACTACTGTGCAGACTCTGGCTCCAAATAAATCACTACTGCACATACAGGTGCATCTAAAATAATTAGAATAACTTATTTCAAAAAGTGAAACTTTCATATATTCTAGATTATTACATGTAAAGTAAAACATTTAAAATGTTTTTTTGGGGGGGTTTAATTTTGATGATTAGAGATTACAGCTCATGAAAGTCAAAAATCCAGTATCGCAAAATATTAGAATGTTTATATTTGAGTTTCAATAAATGATCATCCATACAGTATAAATCTCTTGTTCTTTGAAACCACAATAACGGGGAACACTGCTGACTTGGCAATGGTCCAGAAGACGATCATTGACACCCTCCACAATGAGGATAAGTCGCAGAGGGTCATTACTGAAAGGGGTGGCTGTTCATGGAGTGCTGTATCAAAGCATATTAAATGCAAAGTTGACCGGAAGGAAGAAATTGGGTTGGAAAAGGTGCACAAGCAACAGGGATGACCGCAAGCTTGAGAATACTGTCAAGCAAAGCTGATTCAAACACTTGGGCAGAGGTGGAAAGAGTACGAAAATATTCTACTCAAGGAGTTAGATTTTTACAGTGGTAGGGACGAAAAAATCACTATGGCCCTCCAGGAACTGAGTTTGACACTCCTGGGATAGGTCTATAAATCTCAAACTAGTTGTTTTTAATGAAAGGAATCAGTAATTTAAAATAATAAGACATTTGGGCTGCTACTAGTCAAATTAAACCAGTATCAGCAAACTGTATCTTTGCGATGCAGATGCTGTGTTTGGAATTATTTTTGTTGTCGAAATAGACCAAAAGCAGGCAATATGGTGTCTATAACGCAAGTCTCTTAAATGTTTTATTGTATATTGAACTGTTATAAAAACATATATATATTAAATGAAATCATGCTGATTTTAGGAGAAATTTACTATTGATTTACTATATGAAATGATATAAATATATACATTTTCTGCCCCTATATCTTGAATTTTGTGATCATTCTAAACGCATTTTAACAGACTGAATCACGCAGTGAAAGAACACACTCTAAATGCTCGTGCACGCACTAGTCTAATCTACTAGACCTCATGGTACTCTGTAGGAGTGTTTTGTTTGTTTTTTTGACAAAATACTGATAATGTCAAATCACCCATCGTTAAAACAAAAAATGTTCTACGATATTATCGTAGACCAGTGGTTCTCAAAGTGTGGTACGCGTACCACTAGTGGTACGTGAGCTTCCTCTAGTGATACGCAGAGGAATCTCAGAATTAAATATAAATCAGGCCGCGTGTCCACCAAAGCGATTTTTTTTTTTATTGTTTTAAATGGGAGCGTCTTTTTCATGCTGAGCACTCAGGCGTTTTTTTTTTGCACCGAGAATTTAAGAATGTTAACACTCATCACTGTCACTTTTTAGTCAGCTAGCCAATCACAGTGGAGGAGGGGCGGGACTAATACCGTCACACCCTGCTTGTACTACGACAGAACAGCAATGGAGAAGTTAATATTGCTTGTCTCTGAGTATTTATGTCTTTACCAGATGGAATTGCCGCAGTACAATAATATTGTTATGAAAAATAATGCTTGGAGAAACATTTCATTCGCGATGCGTCTGCCATATTACTTCAGCGGATATTCCCGGGTTCGAGACCCGCTCGGTGTGATGGTGTGGACCCAGGGGAGTCACAGAAGTATGAAACATTTTCATTTCATCTTTATTTAAGTACAGTTTTTTAACATTTAAGTACAGTACAGTTTTTATTTCACTTTTAGGTACAATATATTTTAATTTAATAATTACGTTTTTTATTTACGTGGAAGTAAGAACGGTGCAGTGTTCATGTTCAAACTGTGTATTTACTATAGTTTAAGAGGCTGACAATAATAAATATCCTTATAAGGATTAAAACTGACTCGTTTTTTTATTTTTTTTTACTGTGTATGGTGCTACTGAAAGTGACGTTACATACTCTGAATTTGTGCTCTGCAGTTAACCCATCCAAAGTGCACACACACACACACACACACACACACACACACACACACACACCGTGAACACACACCCGGAGCAGTGGGCAGCCATTTATAATGCATTTTAATGTTGGTCATAATGGTGGTACTTGGAAAGCCAAATATTTTCTGAGGTGGTACTTGGTGTAAAAAGTTTGAGAACCACTGTCGTAGACGATATTGCACACCCTGCACCACTGTATTTTTGGCTAATTTGTGCAGACCCTTTTGCTAAACTGTTAAAGCTTCGTTTTAACCACCAATGCAACGATGCAAGTATTTACCTTACCTTTACATGATTGCGAAGGGTTGATGTCGATATATTATAAGCTGCTAGTTTGGTCTCTCTAGGCAAACACAGCTAACACTGCATGATGGAGCATAAATATGGCCAGGGGTTCATTTAATTTCCTTCGAGTTCAACTTCAGCAGAATATGACGGGGTTTGGTTTTCAGCTGGGTTTGTACCATAACACCCGTCTTGTCCATCTGCATTTTTCTTGTGATTTTAGCGCCAGTTTGTTCTCCTGCCCTTTATTTACCGCATTAGTTTCCAGGGAGCGATTTTTGTTTTTTACTCAGTAATTAATGTGTTTTAAAATGTAGCGAAGTACAATACTTCAAACTAAATATACTTAAGTAAAAGTAAAATTACAGATTTTAAAAGTTACTTTAAAAAATAGAAATACACAAAAAAAGCTACTCAATTACAGTAATGAGAGTAAATGCAATTTGTTACTTTCCACCTCTGCACTTGGGAGAGCTTCACAAGGAGTGAACTGAAGCTGGAGTGAGTGCATCAAGAGTCACCACGCTCAGATGTCTTCAGGAAAAGAGCTACCAAGCCTCTTCTGAAACAGAAACATCGTCAGAAGCATCTTACCTGGGCTAAGGAAAAAAAAACTGGATTGCTTCTCAGTGGTCCAAAGTCCTATTTTCAGATGAAAGTAAATTTAGAATTTCATTTGGAAATCAAGGTCCCAGAGTCTGGAGGAAGAGTGGAGAGGCACAGAATCCATGTTTCTTGAAGTCCAGCGTGAAGTTTCTGAAGTCAGTGATGATGTAGGGTGCCGTGACGTCTGTTGGTGTTGGTCCATTGTGTTTTATCAAGTCTAAAGTCAATGCAGCTGTCTACCAGGATATTTTGGAGCACTTTATGCTTCCATCTGCTGACAAGCTTTATGGAGATGCTGGTTTCCTTTTCCAGCAGGACTTCAGCACCTGCCCACAGTGCAAAAAACACTTCCATGTGGTTTGCTGACCAGGGTGTTACTGTGCTTGATTGGCCAGCCAACATGCCTGACCTGAACCCCATATGGAATATATTTGGATATTTTCAAGAGAAAGATGAGAAACAGTCGATACAACAATCCAGACAAGCTGAAGGCTCAGTAGTTCCTCAGCAGTGCCACAGGCTGATCGCTTCCATGCCACACATCACTGATGCTGTCATTTGTGCTAAAGGAGCCCCGACCAAGCATACTTTTAAACATAACTGTACATAACTTGAGTTTTTTTGTTTTGCAAATCCTTTTTTATTGATCTTAGGAAATATTCTAATATTTTGAGATACTGTATTTTTTTTACATTCATGAGCTGTAAGCTCTAATCATCAAATTTAAAACAAAAACACTTTTGAGATATTTTACTTTACATGTAATCAATCTAGAATATATGAAAGTTTCATTTTTTGAAATAAGTTACAAGAAAAAATGAACTTTTTCCCAATATTCTAATTTTCTAATTTGGAGCCTGTACTTAGGCTCCAGATGAATCACTAGAGCACATAATCGGGCTACAAATGAATAATTACTGAATAGACTTGGGCTCCAAATGAATCACCACTGCACATTGTTGGGCTCCAAATGAACAAATACTGCACAGATTCTGACTCCAAATGAACCACTACTTCACAGACTCTGACTCCAAATGAACAACTACTGCACAGACTCAGACTCCAAATAAACTACTACTACACAGACTCTGACTCCAAATGAACTACTAATGCACAGACTCTGACTCCAAAGGTACCACTACTTCACAGACTCTGACTCCAAAGGAACCACTACTTCACAGACTCTGACTCCAAAGGAACCACTACTTCACAGACTCTGACTCCAAAGGAACCACTACTTCACAGACTCTGACTCCAAAGGAACCACTACTGCACAGACTCTAACTCCAAATGAACTACTAATTCATTGACTCTGGCTCCAAATGAATCACTACTGCACATTTTTGGGCTCCAAATAAACAACTACTGCGCAGACTCGGGCTCCAAATGAACAACTACTGAATAGACTCGGGCTCCAAATGAACAACTACTGAACAGACTCGGGCTCCAAATGAACCACTACTGCACAGACTCTGACTCCAAATGAAATAACTACTGAATCGATTCGGGAACCAAATGAACCACTACTGAACAGACTCGGGCTCCAAATGAACCACTACTACACATACTCTGGCTCCAAATGAAATAACTACTGTATCGATTCGGGAACCAAATAAACAACTACTGCGCAGACTCGGGCTCCAAATGAACAACTACTGAACAGACTCGGGCTCCAAATGAACCACTACTGCACAGACTCTAACTCCAAATGAACAACTACTGAACAGACTCTGGGTCCAAATGAACCAATACTGCACATTTTGGGGCTCCAAATAAACAACTACTGCGCAGACTCTGGCTCCAAATTAACAACTACTGAACAGACTCTGGGTCCAAATGAACCACTACTGCACAGACTCTAACTCCAAATGAACTACTAATGCATTGACTCTGGCTCCAAATGAACCACTACTGCACAGACTCTGGCTCCAAATGAAATAACTACTGAATCGATTCGGGAACCAAATGAACCACTACAGCGCAGACTCTGGCTCCAAATGAACCACTACTGCACATTTTGGGGCTCCAAATAAACAACTACTGCACAGACTCGGGCTCCAAATGAACAACTACTGAACAGACTCTGGGTCCAAATAAAGCACTACTGAACAGACTCTGGCTCCAAATGAAATAACTACTGAATCGATTCGGGAACCAAATGAACCACTACAGCGCAGACTCTGAATCCAAATGAATCAATACTGCAAATTTTTGGGCTCCAAATAAACAACTACTGCGCAGACTCGTGCTCCAAATGAACAACTACTGAACAGACTCTGGGTCCAAATGAACCACTACTGCACATTGTTGGGCTCCAAATGAACAACTACTGAACAGACTCTGGGTCCAAATGAACCACTACTGAACAGACTCTGGCTCCAAATGAACCACTACTGCACAGACTCTGGCTCCAAATGAATCAATTCTGCACACTTTTAAACAACTACTGAACAGACTTGGGAACCAAATGAACCACTACTGAACTAAATCGGGCTCCAAATGAACCACTACTGCACAGACTCTGGCTCCAAATGAACCACTACTGCACAGACTCTGGCTCCAAATGAACCACTACTGCACAGACTCTGGCTCCAAATGAACCACTACTGTGCAGACTCTGGCTCCAAATGAACCACTACTGCACAGACTCTGGCTCCAAATGAACTACTAATGCACAGACTCTGGCTCCAAATGAACCACTACTGCACAGACTCTGGCTCCAAATGAACCACTACTGTGCAGACTCTGGCTCCAAATGAACCACTACTGCACAGACTCTAACTCCAAATGAACCCCTACTGAACAGACTCTGGGTCCAAATGAACCAATACTGCACATTTTGGGGCTCCAAATAAACAACTACTGCGCAGACTCGGGCTCCAAATGAACAACTACTGAACAGACTCGGGCTCCAAATGAACCACTACTGCACAGACTCTAACTCCAAATGAACTACTAATGCATTGACTCTGGCTCCAAATGAACCACTACTGCACAGACTCTGGCTCCAAATGAAATAACTACTGAATCGATTCGGGAACCAAATGAACCACTACAGCGCAGACTCTGGCTCCAAATGAACCACTACTGCACATTTTGGGGCTCCAAATAAACAACTACTGCACAGACTCGGGCTCCAAATGAACAACTACTGAACAGACTCTGGGTCCAAATAAAGCACTACTGAACAGACTCTGGCTCCAAATGAAATAACTACTGAATCGATTCGGGAACCAAATGAACCACTACAGCGCAGACTCTGAATCCAAATGAATCAATACTGCAAATTTTTGGGCTCCAAATAAACAACTACTGTGCAGACTTGTGCTCCAAATGAACAACTACTGAACAGACTCTGAGTCCAAATGAACCACTACTGTACATTGTTGGGCTCCAAATGAACAACTACTGAACAGACTCTGGGTCCAAATGAACCACTACTGAACAGACTCTGGCTCCAAATGAACCACTACTGCACAGACTCTGGCTCCAAATGAATCAATTCTGCACACTTTTAAACAACTACTGAACAGACTTGGGAACCAAATGAACCACTACTGAACTAACTCGGGCTCCAAATGAACCACTACTGAACAGACTCTGGCTCCAAATGAACCACTACTGAACAGACTCTGGCTCCAAATGAACCACTACTGAACAGACTCTGGCTCCAAATGAACCACTACTGAACAGACTCTGGCTCCAAATGAACCACTACTGCACAGACTCTGGCTCCAAATGAACTACTAATGCACAGACTCTGGCTCCAAATGAACCACTACTGCACAGACTCTGGCTCCAAATGAACCACTACTGTGCAGACTCTGGCTCCAAATGAACCACTACTGCACAGACTCTGGCTCCAAATGAACCACTACTGTGCAGATTCTGGCTCCAAATGAACCACTACTGTGCAGACTCTGGCTCCAAATGAACCACTACTGCACAGACTCTGGCTCCAAATGAACCACTACTGTGCAGATTCTGGCTCCAAATGAACCACTACTGCACAGACTCTGGCTCCAAATGAACCACTACTGTGCAGACTCTGGCTCCAAATGAACCACTACGGCACAGACTCTGTCTCTGTAAATGCAAATAAATTAAATAGTTTTGTTTCAATAGTATACTCGCTCTCACTACAAAGCGTGAAGCCAGCCATAATCTGTTCCAACAAGTCATGTGTATAAAATTCCAGAACAAACACACACACACACACACACACACACACACATGTTGGGTTTCCATGTTTTATGGGGACTTTCCATAGACGTAATGGTTTTTATACTGTACAAACTGTATATTCTATCCCCTTACACTGCCCCTATCCCTAAACCTAACCATCACAGGAGACATTCTGCAATTTTACATTTTCAAAAAACATCACTTAGTCTGATTTATAAGCTGGTTTCCTCATGGGGACCAAAAAATGTCCCCACACGGACAAGGATTTTGGATATTGCCATCGTTGTGGGGACATTTTGTCCCCATAACGTAGGGTATACCTGAACCACACACACACACACACACACACACACACACACACACACACACACACACACACAACCTAGAACATTCAAAGTAGTTGTGTAATACTTTCCCCTGTAGCATTTTGTGTGTAATTTTCATGATTACACTGTATCAGGGGGTCTGATGAATCGATTGTGTATCTGTATGGATCTTGGATCAGGGGTTGTTCTAACAGCAGACTGTTAAATGGGTTAGTGTGTTTAGTGCGAACAAGCATACAGATTCTAAGGTTGACTTTTTTTCAACAAAAATCATTGTGTCCCTTCAGAAGAGTTCTGAGACCTTGTAAAGCTAATACATTACTGTACTATCAGGACTAGAAATTTATCATAGATTCCATAACAGCACTACAGCTGTTTTGCCCATTAATAATAATAATAATAAGTGTTTCATTAGCAGTAAATCGGCATATTATAACGATTTCTGAAGGATCACGTGACACTGAAGATTCTGGAGTAATGATCACAGGTAGGGGTGGGCAATATGGAAAAAATATAATATCACGATTTTTTTTAGAAAAATCACGATTCACGATTTTATCACGATTCTTTGTCATGTTGGTTTTGCTATTTTGCAAGTTGTCTGAGCAGTACAGCCAAACTAAGTTCCCTATTATAAAGCCTTTCA